>OU343222.1:122463468-123063468 GCA_910596185.1 Chrysanthemum makinoi | reverse complement strand
CGGTCCATATCACAAACATTCGTCTCTGAAGTACCACGGCACCATTTTGTTCAACGGACGGAACCCTTATTTTGGGTCCGTCTCGGTCCGCGGCTGCATCGCAGAGTTTTGACAGATTGTTCGTCCTTTTCGGCCGTTTTGTTTTGACTCTTTGGAATTAATACTTCATTAAATCCTATCCCATTCATGTCTCCTGGTGTTTTATGGATTTTAAGTATTTCATCGGCAAGAGCGATGTTTTTGTTAAACCTTTTAAATTTAAAATTATGTTCGATTAGAACATCTTGTGTGAGCTTTAGTTTTTCTATTTCAAGATTAAGCTCTTGACATGATTTACAACCATCGTCATTTGCCTTTCCCTTTTCTAGTCGTTTTGCTTTTTCTTTTAACTCGTAGACTTCATTTTCCAAAAATTCCTTTTTGGTTTTTAAAAATTTATTTTTAGTTATGATTTTTAGACTTAGCTCACACAATTGATTGTATTGTTTTTGCAAAGTGTCATCATCAATAGAAGAATAAGAAGAGTCGGAATGTACCTCGTTTGACTCATGTGCCATTAGAGCGATCTCTTCCTTGCTTGACTCTTCATCATCTTCACTATCACTCCAAGCATCACTTACAAAAGCTCGTTGAGTTTTGCTTTTAGGTGGCTTGGGACATTCTCCTATGAGATGACTTGCATCACCACATCTAAAACACTTTCTTTCACCTTTACCCTTTTTGTCATCCCGATCTTTTCGGAATGACTTCTTTTCTTCTCGAGGTTGTCTTACAAACTTTCCTCTTCTTCTAAAGAACTTCTTAAAGTCTCTAACGGCCATGGCATACTCCTCATCTTCACTACCGGAGCAAGATTCGTCATCATCACTTGATTCCGCCTTTGCTTTTAGAGCAACGGATTTGATCTTCTCCCTTCTTCCTTTGATGATCTCCGAATCTTTCTCCATCACCATTTCGTGTACTTTGAGGTTACCGATTAGCTCGTCTAGTGACATTTTTTAGAGATCTTTTGATTCTTCAATAGCGGTCACTTTAGCTCTCCATTTCGGATGGAGTGCTCTAAGAAATTTCCTAACAAAGTTCTTACTACGAAAAGATTCATCAAGTGCTTTAAGTGATGTAATAATAGTATTAAAGCGAGCAAAGCCACAATCAATGGTTTCATCTTCAGGGATAACAAATTGTTCATATTGTTGAACAAGAAGATCAATTTTGTTATCCTTGACTTGTGAATTACCTTGATGTGTAACAATCAAAGATTCCCAAATATATCTTTGGCGGTTTCACACATAAAAATTCTTTCATATTCTTTTCTAGGAAAAGCATTATAAAACATCATTTTAGCTTCATTATTTTTAGCAATTAATTTCTTTTGTTCATCAACAGAAATATCCTTTGTTGTAGAACTAAAATCCCCTTTAACAATAACAAACCAAAAATCTATATCTTTTGATTTTACATATGTTTCAAAACGGTTTTTTCAATTGATAAATCCATTGGTTTCAAAGAGTGGTGGTCTTTACATAGATTGCCCTTCTTTAAAGTTTTCAGAATCCATGGATCGTTTCAATTTTATAAAATACAAATTATTTTATAAATTCTTGAGCAACGAGGCTCTGGTACCAATTGTAGAAAACTAGAAGGGGGGTTGAATAGTTTACCACTTAAAAACTTTGTTTTGAAACTTATTGAAAGATCAATTGATATTGATCTTTAGATATGTTGATAAAATATGTAAGCAATATGTAAAGAGTAAATAAGGAAAGAAATGATCAAACCACAACAAGTTGTTTATAGTGGTTCGGTCTACAAGGACTTTTTCTCCTTGCCCTACTCCACTCCCCGAGTCTCACACTCGAGAGTTTAACTTCACTAGTCAACAAGCTCCTTTCACCCGTAGAGAAACCTTTACACTTCGCTTACACTATTTCCGACACTAAGGTAAATGTTGAGTTCTTTCCAAGGGTACAACCACTCCCACACACAATGTATTTTGAGGACTAAAATACTAACCACTCACACTCACAAGATTATGATAGTTTAGTACAACAATGAAGTATGAATCAACACAAGACCATACAACACTAAACAAACAAGACTTCCAACTTCTCGTTGAAGCTTGAATGTGACTTGATCTTCTTTTCTACAAAAGAGATCACTAATATGATATGAAACTGAGATAGAAAGGTTAGAGAGAAGATATGTATAAGAGTATGATAGAAAGGGATGAAAAACTACTTGGTTTGGCTTTGCTATTTATAGCCAAAACTATCAGCAGGCACCACGGACGGCGGACCCCTTGAAAGGGTTCCGTCCGTTATACATTTTGGTGCCGCCGGGGTTTGACATCAAGATATCAAGATCTTGACAAAGTCAACCATATCTATGCAAGATTGTGTAAGATATGAAGAGTACAAATCTACACAAAATATCTAATGAAATCTTCCAATGATTTCCATGATGCATCATATGATGTCATGTGTTGTTTTTCTATTCTTAGAAATATGTAAATACATAAGTAATGTTTAGTTTTTAAGAAACTAAAGCATTCTAAAAACTACTATCATACATTATGCTTAGACTCATATTAAGATATGATTAGTTACAATGTAAATGCTTAAATGATGAAGATATTGTTTGAAAAGGCTTGTTTTAATATCTATTAAACTTGACAAGCTTTAAGCTTTATAAAAATTAAATTTACTTTTGTCGTTAACAAAACTTAGGTAAAGATCAAAAATATAAATAACGTTTAATGACGATATTTGTATTAACACAATTCATACAAAAGTCCCTTAGAGAAACTATTCGCATACTGATAGCCTAAACAAATATGCAAAACGCAAACATGTCCTTTAGCCACGTGATCCCGAACAAAATTTATGTCAATATCTATGTGCTTCATGTGTTTGTGTTGCACATGACTAGAAGATAAATATACCGCACTGACGTTATCACAATAAAAAAAGGTAGCCAAATGTAAAAGGAGGGGAGCTTTAGAATAAGATTCCACATCCAAAAAGTCTCAACCATCGCATTGGCAACACCATGATACTCAGCCTCGACACTAGAACGAGACATAGTATATTGCCTCTTGGATGACCAGACAGTAGATTGTCGTCAAGGAAAACATAAAAACCAGAAGTAGAATATCGAGTGAAAAGGTCGAGGAAGAATACAACTAAAGACCATAATCTAAAGCGTCGCGAATATAACGTAAAATCCTATTAAGAGCAGCAAGATGAGGCTCTCGAGGATCATGCATATACATACAAACCTGTTGTACCGCATAAGATAAATCAAGTCTAGTGAAGGTGAGATAATGTAAAACCCCACGAAGACTCCCGTAAGGAGTCGGATCAAAGACCAGGGTACCATCAACTCCCAACTTGGACTTTGTATCAACAAGAGCCTGTATGAATGACAATTGCGTAGACTGGTGCACTCAAGAATCTCGATTGCATACTCATGGTGTAAAGAGACAGCAATCCTCTATAAAAATGTAGTAAACGAAGCTGGCAACAAAATATATCATCCACATAAAGTAATAAGTAAGTAGCATATGGTCCTTGTTATAAATGAATAGGGACGAATCACATATGTTGTGACAAAAACCAATACAAGTAGCATATCACCCAAATTGCTGAAACTAGGCACCTCGTGCCTACTTAAGGCCATATAACGGTAGTTGTAAGAGACAAACATGATCGGGATGCTGTGGGTCCAAAAAATTATGATGCATATGGACATTCTAGATAGCGTACCATAAAGAAAGGCATTCTTGACATCTAGCTAATGTACATTCCGATTTCGAGAAGCAGCAAGACTAAAAATCATGCGGATGGTAGTCGAATTAACCCCTGGGCTAAACGAATTTGGAATGGGAAAAATGGTAGACACGTTATAACGCAGATTCTGCTTATTAGTACCGACTTGAAAACAAGTGACCGTGGATAGAGCTAAGGTTGAGTTAGGGCAAAGTTGTTGGGTAGTAGTATTAGTTACATGAGGGGGTTAGGCTGGGGAGGCGTGTTGGTGGGTCATGGGAACCAGAAGTTTTGACTGGAAAATGGGCTTGTAGTAGTGGGTTGGTAAGATGAGATGGTATTTTCTAGTAGAGTATGATGGATATGCATAGTGGGTTGGTGTTGTTGTTGTGTTATGTGGACTTGTGTTGTTAGGTCGGTAGTGGACTGAATAAGGATGGTGGAAGGTCAAGGCTAATCCGATGGAGGTGTATGGTGTTTGTGTTTGGCCGGTTGTTGTAAAATTTGTCGAGAAATGAGGTTAGGGAGTTTATCAAGTAAGGTATATGACAGTGCATCATTAGGTGTAACGGATGCGTAAGGGAAAATGGTCTCATCAAATGTGACATGTCAGGAAATAGTAATTTTGTTTTTGGAAATTTTAAACAACGGCCCTGCGATGATTTGATGGCTAACCAAGTAATATACAAGTTGTAGAATGTAGGCTGAGTTTGTGATTAATCTCGAGATAAACATAACGCAAACACCCAAAACACGTAAAGATGTTTAGTTTGGTTTAGTGTTATATAGTAAAAACTGATGTGTGTCATTGGTGATTGCGGTGGAAGGTAATATGTTCAAAAGGTAGGTGACCATGTGAATCGCTTCGACCCAAAAATGAGCTGGGGATCGTCTTAGAAAAGGAAGGTACATGTGAGGTTGTTAATAGTACGAATCATACGTTCATATTTTCTGTTTATTTGAGAAGTGCGGGTATACGAAGAATGTGTGTGATTCTGTGTTGGGTAAATAATTGGCTAAGATGGTGTTATCAAACTCACTACAATGGTCACATTGAAAAGCCTCAACATCCGCATTAAATTGAGTTTTTTCAAGAGAACGAAATGCAACAAACTTAGCAAAAGCATGAGATTTATTACATAAAGGATATACCCACAAACAATGAGAATAATGGTCCAAAAAATAGCATAGTATTTAATACCACTTTGACTCGAAAGAGGAGAGGTATGCAAATCCGATGCACAATATCATGGAAAATTAACTACAGATTTAGAAATAGGGAATGGAAGTCTCACATGCTCACCAAGTTGGCAAGCATGACAAAGTTGAGGAGACTGCACTTTATTACACAAAATGGAATTATTAGAAAGCGAAGAACGTAGCACTTCATTTCCCGAATGTCTAAGTCTTTGGTGCCTCGTGTGAAAGGAAATCTTGTGGGTACGATGTAGGCGTGATCGCATGATACAAGTCCTTGGTGCTATCACATCGAGAGAGAATTTTCCGAGTCATATAATCCGTCACAGAAGAAACAAACTCTCCAAATTCAATAGAAACTTTGTTGTCACAAGTAGATTGATGAACATAAATTATTTTTTTAATGATATGAGGAGTAATTAAAACATTGTGAAGATAAAAAGGATTGTGAGGGCTAGACAACGAGCTATGGTCAGTGTTGATGACGGGTATGGAACTACCGTTACCAAAAAAAGTAGACGGATAAATGCTTAAATTATAAATAGTACAAAGAATATTTTCACTGGAATTAAAATATGAAGACGCACATGTGTTTATATTCCACCCAACATCTCCGAAATCTTGAAGAGTCAAGGTATTGAAAGCTTGCGGAAGAAGCGTGTCATGACCATTGTAACTAGCAGATGAACCCAAAGTATTTCGTTTGGCCTGATTAATGCTCGGATGGGACTACTGAACCAGGGCTTGGGCCTGTTGGGTTGTACCAGTAAGATGGGCCTGAAGTGGTAACGTTGGGCCAAAACGAGGGGGTGTTACTCGCGTGTTGGACTAATACAAATATGTAACACACGCTACGCTTGAGAAATGTTATATGGCAACCCATATTGGGCTAGCAGACGTTGCTGGGGTTGCACCAGCTGAACCAGCTGGGCTTGGCCCATATCATGTAAAGTAGGACCGGTTAATCTAGCATTGGATGAAGATCACAAACTATGATGAGTAGACGCAATATTGTTTTGTGCATGACCTTCGTGAACAACCTTACACCCCGCACCCAATTTGCACATACCAGTTTGTCCAATATGTCGACATACATTCGTTGAGGTTGGTCCACAAGATTCACGAGTTCGGTCATCACGGTTTTGTGAAGCCGAACTCTTAGCTAGCAAAACATGAGGAGCCGAGGGTGTTGTAACGAAACCCTAGGGGTTTGCTTTGTGCTTTAAACGAAGGTGCTCGGTGAATTTGCATAACTAAATAATAAGAATGTTTACGACATAAATAATGATATGGCATGCTAAAAGACTATACGTGCTTGATCTAATACAAATAATGCCACATACTAACTAAGAATCCGGATCCTTTAGAAAGTGGAAAAATTTTGCAAAGTCTAAAAAGTAATATAGACCGTTGGATCATGATACAAGGTTTGATCAAATTAAAAAGGTACATATACACATAGGGGCATAATGGTCAAATTAAAGAGGTACATCCTAGTTCTTTATCTCCCATCTTCTTTCCTCTCTATAACTTCAACTACTCCGATCTCATCGCATTATCTTCATCCCCACAAACGCTGAAAAACACCGAATACTTACAATCAGTAATGAACACGATCATGAAAAACCTCGGTCCGACTGGGCCAGGTCTTCTCGCTGTGACAGGAGTGCCTGATGCACCTGATCTCATACGAACGCTGCTTTCGATGGCGCAGAAGCTTGCGCTTCTTAATAACGATGATCGAAAACGTGTGCTTAAGGTAATGATTAGTGAATGGCTATTTTTGAGTGATGTTGGTAAAGTGTTTGATGAAATGCTTGAACTAAGTAAACTATAAGTTGTTTGATACTTATAGTTAGTTTTGAACAAAGTGAGCTGCAAAGTATGAGTAATCATGAAAGTCAAACATATACGTAAACTAATTTGTGATAAGCGAGTCGAGCTCATGGTTGACAGTGTATAAACTTGACTCGTGTTGGTTACATGCGTAATAAAGATAGAAATTTATTGCTTACAAATGCTTGTAGATGTTAGGATGTGTAGTCAATAGCCGTTTTTTTGAGTGTTTGACAATTTTGTTTATGATTTTGGGCTCATTATGATCAAGCTTTGAGAAACATTGAATTGCCGCAACAGACTAAATGTGGAACCACCTATCTATCCAAAAGTTTAATTACTTTGGTGCAACCGTGCAGCTTGTTATATGATTATGATTTCTTAGAGGTTGCAATAATCACTTTGAAAAAGTATAATTATTTTTTAGTGTACAACTTTGTATTTGATCCACTTTATTTTTTATAATGTTCATCAGTTTATTAGTTCGTTTTGGTCATCAGTTAATTTTGTTCATCAGTTATTTTTGATAATGTTCAACAATTTAAGTTAGTATTGTTCATCAGTTCATCGATTTTCTAATAAAAGTACGATGTTTATCAGTTCACCAGTTATTTTTTATATTGTTCATCAGTTATTTTTTATAACGTTCATCAGTTTTTTTTATAATGTTCAGCAGTTTCGAAAAAACAACGTTCATCAGTTAATGTTCAGCAATTTCGAAAAAATAACGTTCATCAGTTAATGTTCAGCAGTTTCGAAAAAATAACGTTCATCAGTTATTTTTCATATTGTTCATCAGTTATTTTTTATAACGTTCATCAGTTATTTTTTATAACGTTCATCAGTTATTTTTTATAATGTTCACCAGTTTCAAAAAAATAACGTTCATCAGTTAATGTTCAACAGTTTCGAAAAAATAACGTTCATTAGTTATTTTTCATATTGTTTATCAGTTATTTTTTATAACGTTCATCAGTTATTTTTTATAACGTTCATCGGTTATTTTAATGACGTTCATCAGTTTTCGAAAAAATAGCGTTTATCAGTTATTTTTTATATTGTTCACCAGTTTTTTTTTATAACGTTCATCAATTATATTTGATAGCGTTCATCAGTTATATTTGATAACGTTCATCAGTTATTGTTCATCTTTAACGTGCGATATCTCACTCATATCATATCGGATTTAAGTAATTCTAATTTCTGGGTAAAAAATAGTCAAAAGCCTACAATTTTCATGTTTTAAGTTTTGTAAAATTCGGCTTTGAAACTAGTCAAAATTAGAGCCGAAAATGCCGAAAATTTCAAAAAAATTAATACACACTTAAAAGTTTGAAAAAAAAATTGAGATTCATATATCATAATGATACCAAATTAAAGAGAATTAAATTTAAAAAAATATGGTGAAATCGGTTTTTCATAAATGTTTGTCGTTTAAAAGTTATTTACGTTTGAAGTTTTGGGGTGTAATAAAAAAATAAGTTAAAAAGACCAAAATGCCCCCTAACCGAATTTAATATAAAAAAAAGGGAGAGATTGGATGGGGGACACATAACACTCAATGATAGGCTTTTTAGACTTTTTAATTTTATTCACTTTGCAAGGGATCGCAACTCATAGTCCACTAATACGTATGGCGTTATATGTAATGGGCCCAAAGCTCATGTATACAACCGGGCTTGACCCCAAATACACTAAATCCTATCACTACGTATAATATCCATTCCGGCCTTTCCCCTTGATCACGTCACTTTGTAAATGCTCCTATATCACCCTTCAAACTCTACAGAGTGATCATGTTGCAAAAGAATGGCATGGTATAGAAGTTCAAAACTCGGTTTTTTTTTTTTGGTAAAGGGATTATACCCGGTGAATTAAGTTCAAAACTCGGTTTTGATGCGTTTTTGGCTTTTCGTGTTACTTTACATAAAAAATCACCAAAACCCCGATAAAAAATAAGATTATAATCAACCAGCAGTTGAATAAGTTTTTTCATTATCTTGATAGGGTTACTAGACCCTTCATAGTTAATAAGAGCTTAGGTTTCTGATTTTTCGCAAGTTATAGATATGACCGCAACAGGAATATTTTCTGGCGCTATTAAAATTCTCAGGGATCCAAAAGATGGTCTAATAAACATTTGATTGTTTTTTATAGTTGTTATAGCTGGAACAGGAATCTGGGTAACAAGAAAGTTTGGACATGTTGAAACTATACCATATACAAATCGGAAACATATTATACTATTGCCCCAAAAGCAGGAGAAAAAGATTGGTGAGTCATATTTGAAAATAATGAAGGCTAAAAAGTATAAAGGAAAAATTTTGCCAGCAACCCACCCTCATAGCGTTAGGGTGACGGCGATTTCAAAGAATATAATCGAAGCATTGCAACGAGAGTTGAAGAAACAGAATGTTGTTCTTGATGATATGCCTACAGGTCCAAGTACAAACAAGGGGAAATATAAGAGGGAACAATCAGCTATTCATCATTTATTAGGATTGAAATGGGAAGTGATGGTGGTGAATGATGAAAATGTAAATGCTTTTTGTGCACCTGGTGGGAAGATTGTTGTGTTTACAGGGTTGTTAAAGCATTTTACAACTGATGAAGAGATTGCTACTGTAATTGGTCATGAGGTATCTTCATTAGCTATTTCAAGTTATAATTAGGCTAGATTATTAAATATATGTAGCCTTATTTGAATGAAATTCTGTAGCAAATTGAGTTTTTTAATCATATACATGACTTAATAGGATTGTATGCATAAAGGCAACAATGAGTTTCTTATGAGCATGTTAAGAAACATATAACAAGAGCAAAGTAGAGTTATGATCAAATGAAAAATAAAATTAAAATGAGATGAATGAGAAGAAACCATAACCACATATTTTAGATGAACTTGCCAAAATAGATGCATCGCCTTTTTATTTGAATTGTGTGGCTACAAATACTTCTCACCCTTCTCATTTTATTTTTGCTTTTCACAATATCCCTTCTTGAATATATATTCTTTTAATTATATTAAGTATATGAGAAAAAGAGGCACTTCTTGTGCCCCATGAAAATTTCACACTTTCCTCTATAGGTGTGTCATAAAAAACTAAGTGCATTATTTATGTTCTTGATATATAATAGCTCAATTCCGAATTTATCCATGCATAGAGTATGCTGATATTTGTTCATTAGTGTGGTGTACTTGTTACATTTGGTTAATAGTCAATGTTTTTTTTTGTAGGTTGCACATACAGTGGCGAGACATAAGGCTGAGCATATTACAAAGAAACTCTGGTTTCTGATCACACAGCTAATATTGTTTCAATATTTTGAAATTAGAGATGCCATTGCAATATCAGATCTTCTGCTTGAGCTTCCTTTTTGCCGGAGGTATGTTATAGATTTATTGATGGATACTAGTGGTTGACTTAATGAATGGTAAATTAATGATTTCTTCTATCAACATTTTAATAGGTACACAGAAGATATTTTTTGTTTGGCTATGATAATTATAGCTATGGTGTATATTACATGTGCCTAAGTGTATTGTGGCATTTCATTTACAAATACAATAATAGACGTGACTATTTCGACACATTTAATTCTAAACTGGGTTGTAATTAAAAATTTTGTTTAAGAAAACTCTTGAATGAGTCAAAAGTCATCGAATATTGATCTTTCTAGAATCTAGAGGATGAGCATACCTTCTAAAATTATAGTTTAACATGTTTTACGACATTTTAATTCAGTGTATTTGGTGCAGAATATAAGCAAAGGGTTTGTGCTATTGTTTCTTCCAATAATGAAAATATCCAAATCATTTGCATTATAAAGTTATATATCCACAAATAATTCTGTGCGTATTCTTAGGCTAGAGGTAAGATTTACATACTCTGTTCCTCATGTACCTGCTGCATCAGCAATACTCTTCTCCTGCACCCTCACACACTAGAGATATTTTGCTATTGTCACATGTTTGTCATTTAGATTTATTAGATGACGGTTCTATATCAATATATATATAGAAATCGTTAGTACTACTATTACTAGATCCACGTTACTCATAACTTCTTCATTCTTTGTCAATTCTGCTACATAACTAACCATAACAGTTTTACGAATGTACACTTCAGTAAACCAATTTATTTGGAGGTTCTGCCTAATGATATGTGTATGTGACGGATGTAGGATGGAGAGTGAAGCTGATTACATAGGGTTGATGTTGATGGCTTCTGCTGGGTACGATCCTCGCCTTGCACCAAAGGTATATGAGAAATTGAGTAAAGTGGGTCCACAGATACCAAGTTTTCTACATTACCTTACCACCCATCCATCAGGAGAGAACAGAAGTAAAGCGCTATCAAAAGCTTGGGTCATGCAAGAAGCACTTTCAAATTATCGAGAAACCAAAAAAGGGTGAAAAGTTGATGACTTTTTCCTATAGCCAACATATCTGTTTTCCAGCCATCAAAAGAATTTGCATATATATAATTTAATCACAGGCAGTTTAAGTTACATTTGATGAATCATACATGATATTTGCATCCAAAATGAATCTTTATTAGAGAATGATTATACAATATTTCATCTTTTCTTGGAGTGATTTCTTGCAAAAACTGTAAATTTACTTGGTTATTTTTTAGTTACTATTTCTTGATAACTGCGGCCTCGTCCTTAACAGAGTATATTATTTCCTTTATTTATTTATTTATTTATTTTTAATGTTTATCATTAAACCAAGTTCTTAATTATAAACTCCTTTGTCTTTGAAGATATTCAGTGCAGTTTTCCATCCTTAAGATGGTCTTTCTACGTTTGCAAATGGTACTTATGGAGATTCTTTAATCATATTTCCCTTCACAAATAGTGAATTCCATGAAACTAAATTTCTAATGGTATTAGTTTTGGGCATAAACTTATCCAGGATAAGTCTTTTTCATCACATGGTAATTTTAGCCTTGATATTGGGGCGATGACTAAAAATGGTGAAATGTCATCAAAGGAAAAAAAAATTTGCGCACTTGATTATGACACCGTTAAAATTGCTACCCTTTATTAGCTTATCAACTTCTTGTTAATATAAGCAATGTATCCAGATTTACTGGCATTTTACTTGCGGTGCAAGATACACTTAGCTAGACTCTACCATGAATCTATGACCTCAGATGATCACCAATATATAGAAATTCAAGCGTTTCACCACCAAACAAGTACTACGTAATTCGTAAATCAAAGTGGCAAATCGAAACAAAAAATTTCAATATGAATTTACGTTGCAATTAGAGAGAAAACCAGGATTTGATACATAATATGGCAAAACAGGCTGGTCGCGTCGGGTAATTGGTCGATGCAGGTTTTTGGTGGAAACAGGCGGTCATTTGGAAACACGGGTCTATTCAGTCTCGAGCCAAGTCAGGTTGACCCGTTCGTTTTTAACATTTCTTTTTATAATTTATAATATAAAATTAGTAGTGATTTATATTAGGGAAAAGTGAATATGAGGCTATTATGCATTTATCCTTACATGCCAACCAGCCCAAAACTACGTAGTTTTGATTAAAAAACATTCTAAATATTTTATATGTCTTCAATCTGCCCTGCTACAAATGGTTCGTCATTTGGTTGTACTTCTATCTCCATTGAGTTGCAGCTGTCCTAAAGTTGTTAGTACTAGAAAAACATATTAACATATCAACCTCATGATCAGAGAGCCATAAATGGATGGTTCTATGTGTTAATCTAAAGACATCGCATTCCACTTATCAACATATACATCATTTATTAAGCTAAATTATAATGTTTGTATGCAAAACAAGAAATAAATGATCAACAATCCATATAAAAATAAAGGTTCTACACTACTTCTACCTATATATTCAGTTACAGATAAGTATCTAATGCGATTTTCAATGTAGAAATTTGACTTAGTAGTATTGTACTGTTGTATATCAAGGTGAAGTTATTCAACCTTCAAGTTATTAAACCATGCATTATTCAGCCCTAGATCAACGTCATCATCTTTTTGTTAATTAAACCATGCATTATTCAACCTCAAAGTTATTAAAACAATATAGTAATTGGAAAAGATTGATGAAAAAGCAAAAAACTTAAGTTTCTGGAAGGTCTTAATAGCATGTGTTCTTTTGCAAACATGTTGACAACCATGTAAGCGCATTTTTTTTTATGGTTTTCTTATCTACCTATAATATAAATGAGGAAGCCTTTTTTACTGTTGGAGCTCCAAAAATTTACACGTAGGCATTCTTCATGCTTTCAAAAGTTGACAAGTAAGCCATTGCAAAAATTACATCTCGTCACCTCAAAGAAAATATTAAAAAGGAAAAAAATAATAAAGGAACAAAATCTTTTCATACTCACCTCTCCCAATCTCCCATCCCCTATATTAATAAAGTTTAACAACTCTTCCAAAGCAAAAAAATTCTTACCATATCATTCTCTTTTTTCTTCTCTCTATCAAATTTCACTAAAACATCTTGTTTATGCTTGTTGAATTTTTGTTTTGCAGGTTTCATGATTAGTAAGTCTTTCACTTCTCTCTAAATCTAACGCTGTCTCTAGCTTGTAAAATCTCGTTATTACGTTTGAATGTCATACATGTATTTATTTTTACATCTATGTGATCATACTGGCATGGTGTTTTTTTAATCCATGTTATAGATGATAGTTGATTGAAAGAAGTGATGGAGGAAGTGGTAGAGGAAAGTTGTAAATCGAGGAGGTGCTTAAGGAAAGTTCACAGGAGTGATGAAAAGATGAATCATACTTAATATTCTTATCATGTAGCAATTTGTTAGAATTCATGATGGTTTAATCCTTAGGTGTAAGTTTTTCCATTATAGAGTAAATATAATTTATCAATTTTCTTTTACAATTTTCTAACACAGTGAGTAATGCAATTTTTCCATCCAAAAAATAAAATGATACAAGTGTTAGGAGCTTTGTTAGCCAACAATAATCAACTATCAAGAATAATAAGCACTACAAACTTTTAGAATGACATTATTTTTTGATCATGAGGCCACGAAGGTAGCAGCTGGTGTGAAATGTAGTGGAATGGAGGTGGCACTTAAGTGCAATTTGTAATTTTTCTTTTTGAAGGCACATATTATTAACAATGGCTCCAAGACAAAAATCAAAGTCTACAAAGCAACAAGAAAGATAGAAAAACAACAAGAGAGCCACAAAATATAAATAAACATCGGTCACTAACTAGCATTTTGACTGGTTTTGAAATCCACTTCTCCGGATTGGTTATGGTTTTATTGTAATAAATATAAATGATCGAGAATCGGTTTTTTATGTTGTTACTGACGTACATTATTTTCATTTTAAGCTTTTAGCATATCTCATGCATGATCAATTCAAGAGTCAATTAAGAATTAAGGTGCCGTTTGGTTTGTCTTTCGGAATCACAATCGGTATGAGTTTGATTAATGGGTGCAGCGGTATGTGAGAGCATCTACAATGGGAAAACCAAATAAAGACTTTTTACTATTACAAAAAGCTTTTTGATATAGTTTTTTGCATTGCATGACTAGTTTTTTGAAAAGCTTTTTGGAAAAGCTTGATAAACACCAAGTCTTTCATACAACTCTTGATCATTAAACTAGATTTGCATTAAATGCATTAAATGCATCCAGTTTTTTAAGACTTGATGCATTGTAGATGCTCTGAATGGGTATTACATTTTGGTATCATTGTAGACAATATTGTTTGGTTTGATAATTTTAGATATCATTTTTTTTTTGAATTTATTTATATTCTGAAAGAAAATTGCAAAAATGATCAATCTATCGTATATTATATTTTCAGAATTTCTTCTTGATCCTTACAAAAGAAACAATGCCACATATGTTTCTTTTCCTTTATAAAGAAAATACAACAGCAAAAGCTTTCTCCCATATATTTAAAATTGCAGTATAACTAAACTCAAAACATAAATCCATTATTGAAATTAAGATCTTCACAGTTTGTCATTCTAATCATTTTATGAAAAACAATATGTGAAAAAAAGTCATCTTCTTCGGCAACTTATTCCGGTGAAGATGCTCCTACTCCGGTGAAGCAACATCAGGTGTAGTTATATGAATGTATCAAAAACTATAAACCATCGAACAATGAGATAAATAGAACTTACAAAAATATAATAAATTGATTGAGTAGAAAGACTTGAGATTCAAAGTGGGAAGAAAGAAGTCATTATTATTTTAGAGTGTGAATGAGAGGAAAGATAAAAACATATCTCCCCGCATATATAATAGATGAACTTGCCAAGTCACTAATACCACTTGGCACCCTTAAAATTAATTAGCTGTCAATGCCACATATTTCATCACACACGCTTTCCAGCATCTTTCCACTAAGAACACACGCCCTGAGCAATCCCAAACTCCTTCCCTGATCTTCAGCTAATCACAATCAATTCCATTCATACTTCCAAAAATTCACCTACACATAACCTAAATCATTCCGATTGTTAAAAAATGGACGCAAAAAGCCAGATCATTATGATATGTGTTCGTCAACATAAACCTGCGAATCCATTGATGATGGTGCATTTTTCTACACATTTTAATTCATTATATTGTGTATTAATTGTATGAATTAATCGATTTTGAATTTGATTTTTTTGGTGGAACTACGGATTCAAAACCATCAAAACACCAAATCATATATTATTTTGATTCATGATTCAAAGTAACCTAAAAATATGCCCAAATCAATTTATTTTGATTCTTGATTCAAAATCATAACTGAAACTTTTAGCTTTGTTAATTATGGTGATGAGCTGCTGGACTTCCATGGTTGAAGTTGAGTACTTCATATACAAAGATCCAAAGCAACCGATGAATGTTCGGATCAAAGACTTGATGAAAAGCATGACATTAGAAGAAAAGATTGGTCAAATGACCCAAATTGATAAATCTGTTGCATCCAATGAGATCATGAAGAAGTATTTTATTGGTAAAAGAATCAATCTAATATTGTTTCTTTTTATTATCGGTCTTTTAATATTCTTAGATGTCATTTGTATTAGGTGTTTAATTAAGTTTTTTATAGTTAAAAAGCACAAAATGACATACAATAAGACAAAGATAAGTATTTGAGTTTACTTATTAAAGTAGTTGGGTGATTTTGCTGATTTGCTATTAAAAGTTTAAGCTCCCCTTTGATAGCTGCTTTGAACATTTGGTTAAAACCAAAGCTAAAACTTGTCTTTTATCCAAAGAAGGCTTTTTATAATGGGTAGGTTTGCGATGCATGAAAACATGTGCAAAAAGATAAGATATTTCTTGGCGCAGGTTTTGCCGGTATAAAAAATGGACTCAGGTAGAGGTTTATTTAACTTATTAATAAGTAATACCATATTGCTGGTTGCTTATACCATAAATAAACTTGAAAACTCGAGAAATCTGTTGAGCAGGCAGATGCATATATCTCATACAATGTGCAAACATACCTTTTATGTTTGATATTTATCATAATTGTGTCATTTTTAGGGAGTGTTTTGAGCATACCACTACCAATCAATTATCCAGTGAACGAAGCATCTCCTAAAGCATGGATAGACATGGTAAATGATTACCAAATTGGTTCATTATCGTCCCGCTTGGGAATACCAATGATTTATGGGATTGATGTTTTTCATGGCCATAACGATGTTTACAAGGCAACAATTTTTCCTCACAATGTTGGCCTTGGAGTTACCAGGCAAGTCATTCAAAACCAAATTGACAAATAATAAATAAAACTTTTAACGTAAATGATGTACAAGTCATTATGGAATTAATACTGAACAGGGATCCTGCTTTGGTTAAAAAGATTGGAGCTGCAACTGCACTTGAAGCTAGAGCCACGGGCATACGATATGCTTTCGCACCTTGTATTGCTGTAAGTAAATAAAAGTTTCTGCTTTTAGTTCTTTCATATTGCCATTATAAAAAGGTGCAATCTTTTTACATATGTCATTTTCGCTAAACAGGTATGTAGAGATCCGAGATGGGGTCGCTGCTACGAGAGTTATAGCGAAGATCCCAAAATCGTTAAGTCAATGACTGAGATTATACCAGGTTTACAAGGAGATATCATTGCTGGTTCAAGAAAGGGTGTTCCTTTCGTCGGTGGACAGTAAGTTTGATGACTTTCTGAGTCAAATGTCTTCCTGAAACATTTTGTTTTAACAAATCACGAATCTATAATATGAATGTTAGAATAAACTTACTTAACTGTAAAAAGTTGCAGTTCACACAGTCACACTTCACCAAAAAAAATTTGTTTTAAGGTTTAATATATAAGCATTGTGTACTCGGTATAAAGGTATTTGTTTTCACGTTTTGTTTTCAGTAGTTTATATCAATTGTTGTGAGATTGCAGAGCAATGGGTGGGTCAGTACCTTTTGAAGAAGCGCAATGGGTGGGTTAGTCCCTTTTGAAGAAGCCTCAACAACCAGACTTTATTTACGAGCTTATCGACTTAATCTTTATCAGCTAAGTAGTTCTGACCTATTTGAATGAAACTCTAATTTGCTTATTTTACACTGTCATTAGTAGTTAAAAAGCAATAAGTTAGTACACATTTATATTTTAGCTCTTTTAATCAAATAGGCACTTAAAATAACCAATCCCAAACACCATATGATACTGCAGACAAGGCTACAGCTGCAAAACATTATCAGCAATACCTTTGGTTTTGAACTCAGTAAAGAATGTGCAAGTTAGTTATTTAACACTTATATATACACTTTGTTTGTACTCATCGTGATGAGGTAACATGTTATAATGAGGAAACAACTTGGTGGATAGCTCGGCAGTTCGTTGTAAACAAAACTCGGTATAAATACCATCAAAAGTATATTACAGTTTCACAAAGAAATCTACCACATTAAACAAGCATTTTTAGGTAGACTTTCATCTTGCTCGGGGTACATTTATTTCGTGCATCAGACCATAGTTAATTAATATTGTTGAGTCAGCACTAAATCATATGTTTATTCAAACATGCCCATAGGGCCATAGACCTACAAAGATTGTGCTAACATAGATTGTTTTTACACTATTTCTAAAAAGGTCGTTTGCAACAGAATTCTAGAGTTCTATCTAATTATATCGTGTGAACATGAAAAAAACAAAACTTAAATGCACCTGATAGGGACACGACGTATGTGATATTGAGGCCAACGTCTTGAAACTTGAGGGTAATGTTACCAACCGACTTAATTGGTGCGGGAACATTGAATTAGCTTCGGTTTGGTTAGTCACAAGTCCATCTATTCTTCCTAACAAGACCTTCCATGTAGGTCATCCAATCTGCATATCACTTTTTATTTTTAACCTTTGGGTATAATTTTCAATTTTATTTTATGTTCTTTGGATACTTACCAATAGAACTGAAACAGGGGCAGGTATGGTCAAAATATCAGCACAAGAAACTATTCCACTGCATGAGTTCTCCACATCCGTTTTAATAGCATCCACGACCTCAAATCCCCTAGCGGAATTATTGATTGGTAAAGTGGTCTTCTCTCCGATCCATTGCTTCCATCCAACAGAATGTATGCATCACAACCCTAAAACTATAAGGATTGGGTAAGTGATCTATCTTAGAAGTAGGATAACGGTCAAAATCTGTCCCCGTAAGTAGTTCCATAAACAATCAAGTAAGGAACAGTTTGCACCACTATGAATTGGTATTGCAAAGTTAACTCTAGATGATATCCCACTTCCTGAAACAAATTATATAACTGACATATATGATGTCGGTTTCTTTAGGCAATAGGTGGCCAAGTTTACAACCTGACCTTATATAAATCCATATGCAGTGAACTCGAAATGTATATATTGTTTACGGAATAATTGATATGCTAACTAACTTTTAATTTCCCTTATTATTTCAATAAGAATGAGAACTTTCTAATCAAGCGATTTAAGAGGTTTTTGCATTTGAAATCAGTATATATGTGCAAATTCGGCCCGTTTGACCCTAAGTTAAATAATTATCTTGGTTTTGCTAAAAAAAAATAATAATTACCTTGGTGAAAATAGCATGCATAAGTTCCTTCTTAAGGACCCTTCAAGAAGATTATGGTCATTTGATAAATAAGCTCATCTTTTGATTTATTCAATACGATGTTTGTTAGCCATGTATCTCTGACTAAAGAGAAGAAGATTGTAGTCATTTGACCAATCCTTTCTATGTGGTGGTTGCTGGGTTTTTTTGGTAGATTGTATTCAGATGTTAAGTATATTCACCAATCGGTTTCCAGAAAAGGTTTGCATTTTAATACTTTCACTTTTCTTCAAATGTTTTGTTTTTACTACAAGTTAATTTCTTTGATCTAGTTAACTTATAAATGATTGAAGTACTTATCTACCTTATCCATATTAGACAATGAGCATGTCCAGTGGAAGCAATGCAAACCCTTTCGGGGGACTTTTGAATCAAGTTCTAGATAGTCGGGTTGGGAACTCTTCTCAAGTCTAAAATTGTTGAGTCCTCCTTTTTAGTATATTTAAAATTATATTTTGAATTTAACATTTGACTATTGTTACTTAAAGTTTGGTTTAAACTGAAACTCTTAACATATGAATTGGTTTGATTTATGAATATGTGTCTTCAGGTTAACATGGATGTGAAGATTGATGCTCGAGTTCCATTGTAGTCAATGTCAAGCCATTAGAGCGGCTAAACAGTTAGATGCCTTCGCTTCCAACAAACATTTTTATGATGACTGTTTTAAAGCCACATTGCAACTTGAACATGAGCTTTTATAATATCTTTTTAAATATATTTTGTACATCCCTGAAGAAACTGCTGATGGATTGGTTCCCTTCTCCCCCAGCTGAATAGGTGCATCATTGATATTTATAATTTGTAACCAATGGGCACATGCCATAGATTGAATATCTCATAAGGATTATGGGTTAAGTTACTATTGCCTCTGTAAGGGGTCTTCCATTTTTTTTTGTTACATATACATTGTACAATATCATACATATTGATGGTTTTGATGTGAAATAAGGTGCAAAGATTCAAGTATGGCTATAAAAAAGCCAATTAGGAGTTCATAATCACGAATAGTACACGTGCATTTACGATATTTTATTTTACTATATTAAATTATTAACCAATTTGCATGACACTAGCCTGGCCATCGGCCGTGTCATGAGACTAGTGATAATATATAGCAAGTGTAACCAGTCTCTCCTGCCATCTTTTAATCTACTAGACGAGTACCCGCGCTTAGCGGCAGCGATGTCTAGTTTCGACAAAATTTTAGCGGCGATTAAGAAATCAAATTTGAATGATTATAATTAAATCCCGCCTTTGAAGATTTAAGATTGAAGATTGAAGAAATCAGCCATATTTTTCAAAGTTATCAAGTTTGACATGGTATGAGACATTCAATACTTTCGAAAGATACAACATCTCATTTACGTTAAAATTACAGCATAGCATTCAATAGCATGAGATTTCACATATTCCACTTTTCCACTTTTCACTTTTTCAATTATTGACTATTTGACCATTTTCTCTTTTTATGTAGTATAGATGGGTTTGCTTTCACTTTTTCATTCCTAATGTTGGGACCCACTATCAACCAAACAGCTTAATCTTGGAATGGTTTCATTAATTCAATTCCATAACCATGAAACAAACAGGCCCTAAATATATATACATGCCACCTTTTTATGCTTTTATTTGGTTGGGCTTGCATAATATAAAGTTCTGATTTTCTTATAGATTTATAATGGGAGATGATTTGCACATTTTTATATATGATTTGGACACTCTAAAACATGCATTAAATAGTTATAATGTAAATATAAACTGTTTTAACTGTTTGTACATTGAGTGTCCAAATCAAATTTGTGAGTGTGTCAATCACTTCTTATTTATAATATTCCAAAAATATTTCTCTTTATAAAATATGTAATATAAAAATGATTTTTAGCAAGTCCTTGTAAAAAGAAAGTCACTAATGAAGAAATTTTGACTCTTCAAGATATTGAGTGATCAACACTCAATAGCCATAGGTTTGGTCAAATTTTGTTTATATTTGCTGATGAGCAAAGTTGACACAATAACGAATGAAGATATGGTACAGTAAATGATCATGTCATATCTTCAAAGTTGATAGTAGGAGTCAAAGAACGTTTGGTACCATGGTTCATGAGTTTGAATCCCATTCATTGTTAGTGGGGCCAGATTTCAAAAGTAGATATGAAACCTCAAAATATTCCATACACCATACCAGGCTATGTTGCCTGGCCATCAACAAAACACAAACCAAAACCCAGTTGGTTGTAGATTTTTGTGTTAATATCATCATTGATTTGTGTTACCTTCGTTGTTGGTCACCACCTGCATCAATGATACAGTCGTGCTGAGTCGTGTTGTTCATCTTCGCAAATGATATGTAAATCTTGTTGTCCATTCATAGGTATAAATGAGTTGGGTTCTTTGTTTGTTATCAACAATTTGTTAGAATAATTTGAGATATTGTTAAAGAATGAAGTCATACAAATATATGGTACAATATGTAGTGAAAGTGGTTATCCACAGTTGCTCAACATTGAAGCTGAATTAATTTTTAGTTTTTTATATAACATTATTTTGGTGAAGGAAGACTCAACAATGACTTGTCATTTTAACAATTTGAGCTATTGGTAAAATGTACGGATTCTCATTCCACCCTATTATCAAATCCATACCGAAAGTTATTCCTAGCAACATACCAGTAAATGATCATGTAATATCTTCAAAGTTGGTAGTAGGAGTCAAAGAATATATCAACGACGCTTTGTATACCGTGCATATGTGCATACATTTTTTAGCTAACCAATTTTCATGTGTAAGAACTTTTTATGCATTATGAGTTGTTAACTACTATTTTAATATAAGTACTCCGTAATAAATTTCACTCTTTTGTACGTGATTGCTTTATATTTTTTTGTGTTATATGATCGTTATTGTTAGTATATCATGATTTACTTGAGAATTGAGATCATTGGGTCGTGCTTTGCAACAAATCCTATAATCAATATGTGCATGACTCTTTGTTTTCTCTACCCATTTGAAATATCGGTACAACATAAAGGTTATAACGACCCTCATTTAGAAACAAACGTTAACTTTTATGGGCTGTGCCTTGCACGACCTTAAAACTTTACTAGTAATGAAACAACTTAAAATTCCATGAACTATGTAAACCACGATTGTTTTCCAAGCACCTTGCTTTTTAAATAGATTGTTGATTTGAAGAGACATTAAACAATTAAATGAAATCAAATTAGTCACATGAAACATACCTTCGATGAACAAAGTTGGAGATGAGGATCGATCAAATGAAAATACATGATAAGGGAGGTTTTAATTTTAGGTTTTATGATTTAGAATGTTTTTTAATCAAAACTACGTAGTTTTGGGCTGGTTGGCATGTAAGAATAAATGCATAACAACCTTATACACTTTTCTCTTTATTATAACTCAAATAAAAATAAAAGGCCAAAAAATATAAAATCCTTGAAAGAAAAATTATCACACAAATGAAAAACCGTGGCTTATTCTCTTAAAATCAAGGCAACACTCTTTTTTTCTCCTTTATCTTATCTTACCTTTATTGATATGTAAAAATTGTTTACATTAATAAGTGTGAAAAAAAAAATTATAAAACAATAGATTTTTTCACTTATAGTTGTATGAAATAAAAGTTCACACTTTTAAATGTGAAAATTTGTAAGATTTCTTCACACTTGTAAGTATACAGATTATTTGTAATACCTAAATTCTCAACACTTTGAGAAAGTGAGAGAATTTTTGAGTCCCAACACTTTGAGTAAGTGCGGAGAATTTGAGTCGACACCTATAAATGGACATTTCTTAAATTTATCCACACATAAAAGTGTGAACTTTTTTTTGGCACAACTATAAGTGTGAAAAATTTATTGTTTTACAATTTTTTTTTCACACTTATTAATGTAAACATTTTTTACACATTATTAAGTGTTAAGATATTAATAAAAATTTACACACTTTTAGAAGTGTAAGAGAAAAAAGTGTGTAGATTATACCCATTTTTTGTAGTGTGTCATGAAATTGGTAAATGCACATTAAAATGTCGGTCATGCATTTCTTGAGTATACGAAAGATAATTTAGGGTGATAGATATATTTAGAGACGAGGCATTACGAACCCGTGCGATGCACACAGGTTGTACATAACGTACTGTTCTCTGCGAAATGTTTGTGTAAATTACCGAGTTGTAAGTATGATTGTGAGACTCAAATATACAACAATCTATAACTTGTGCAACATATTTATCTATGATACTAACACCATAAAAAATTTACACATGCATTTCATAAGACGAATGATATCTCACTAAAGCAAAAGATTTGTTCTTGTTTGTAGAAGTCAATACGAACTACTTATTAGTGGCATTGAACTATCATATATAGCTTATTCGGTGGTACATCTATAACGTCAATATGTGGATACTATATGAGGTTGATTTCAACCAATGGGTTCATATCTAATTGAGATCTATATTGTCAAGTTACCAAACATGACAAACACACAATTTGTTGTCATTTAATCAAACACTTATTACACATGCGATGATACGTATTTCAATTAATTTTTCTCTACAAAGTCGCACTAAGAACCAACACATGTGCTTCATAATAAAATTCTTTAGATAGAGATCTTTCAAAGGCAAATAATCTCACCTATATACGACATGACACTCGCGCTTAAGAAAATATGGACAACTTAAGTTAAATTACCACTCAAATATTTTGATATCTAAAACACATCATTCATGAAAAAAGAAACAAAAAGAGTCCTTTAAAGTTAAAGAAATTGTGAATGATGTTATACAAAATCTCAGAACACAATACACTACGCCAATTTTGGGCTTTGGGGACGCCAAATTTTTAGCGACTACACAAATAGTCGCAATAGGCGCACAAAACGACAAAAATCTCATTTTCTTAGCCCCGTCTTTGACCCAAACTTGTAGCGACTACAATTTAACCTGTAGTGACTACGTGTAGTCGCTACAGATACAATAGAAGACAAATTACTAGTCCGCAAAATATTTTGCTTTGACTATCACTTGTTGCGACTACATGTAGTCGTAATAGGTTTAGACACGAACAAATTTTAGTCAAAGTAAAAAAAAAAAAAAAAAAAAGTTACTTTTCTGGTTGGGGGGATTTTTGGCGCCAAATCTTTAGAGGCTACATGTAATCGCAACAGGTTCCGAGACGAATTTTTTTGGCCAAATCCAAAAAAAAAATTATTTTACCGGCGAGGGAATTTTGGCGCCCAATTTTTAGAGACCACATGTAGTCCCTAAAGGTTGCATTAATTTTAATTGATTAATAATATTATAACTTATTATAAGTTATTTAAATAAATTAAAAATGATTTCTAATTAATTTAAATTACTTTTTTACTAGACAACGAAACAAAAGACGAATGCGGATTACATTACAAATCGAAGTAAACGGATGAGTCGAGTTGTTTTAGATATGCATAACATGTTAAATGGATGATTCGAGTTGCTATATATGTGCATAACAAGTTAAATAGATGAGTCGAGTTGCTATAGATATGCATAGCATGTGCTTTGATTTATAAAAATACTTGAAAGATACATACGAATTAGTTAAACATACGTATTATTCCAACAACAACAACATCAACAACCACAACAACAACATCAACAACAACAACAAAAGCTACAAGAACAACAACTTCTACTACTACTACATACGAAGGTTTTCCATGTCACCTAACAGCTCACGAAGTAATGCATCCGACTGACATGCGTGGTCGTCAGGAATCCTTGCCATTTCAAGTCTTGCCTCCAGCATCCTTACTCTTGTCTATAGCACCTGTTTTTGTTATTCCAGCTAAGATCTTTGGCATTACAGCTTGAGCACTTTGTTGGTGCAGATCCAGAACCTTGAGATTTTGAACCAGAATAGATTATTCTTAAGTACTCATCAAATTCACTCTTCCACATAAAATATCCGCACCCATTATCTTCTTTTCTTGGCTGTTACATAATAAGAAAATTATAATTGATTACAACCCATTTATTTGTATATTTACATAAATAAGAAATGTATGATTGTTCACTTTCGACAGAGGACATGCATAATATTGCCGTCCAGATGAATTTTCTCTATGTGATGTTCTTAATGTTGGGTCCAAAAATTGACCCAATCACCCTGAACAAGATTTGAAAATAAAATAGCCTAACTCACTAAATAAATAGTGAGTGACTCACTGATAAAGAAATCAGTGAGTGTTGTTTAGTGCTCTTTACTTACTGATACGGTGTCAGTGAGTAAAATATATGAGCTACAAACAACACCAATGACACTGAGATTTGACATATATCTCAGTGATCCTGAAGACACTATCTCTACATACAGACTAAAAAATATGGGTGGGAACTTCCAAAAGAAGAAGTCAAAAAAGTACAAGACTTTACCATAAGAGTGGGAATATTGTGATGAGACATTCACAAGGATGGTTGATGCTTTTCCAAAAGAGGAAGATGAAGATGGACCACATGAGGGACCACATATCACCATCATCACATGTCTTTGTATTTTACTTCCTATATATATGTTTGTATTGTAATAGAGATATGTATGCATCCTGAATAAACACAATACATAGTATTAGTGATAGGATCATCCTCTCATTGAAACACAAGCATAGCTTGGATCAATGAGAGTTTATTTGTCATTCAATGGGGATAATATACCAAAATTATCCCCGTGAAAAGTTGAGGATGTTATCATGTAGTCTAGTTGATATTGAGAAATCTTGTAACTATTATTCATCTTTATTCATAAAGTTGTTCTTTATTTTTATCAAGATTTCCTCAATTCTTTTGGACCAACAAGTGGTATCAGAGCGGGTGAATTATTCTAATGATCCAGATCCGTTCATGACTGCTGATAGCATCCTTTATTGTCAAAAAATCAAGTGTGAACCTCAAAAACTGCTACTGTAATAGCAATTTTTGAGGGGGAGAAGACACTGATATTTGACAATAAACAAATACCCACCAAAGCACCCACAAAAACTACTCACTGATTGAAATAATCAGTAAAAAAAACCAACACTTTACCCGTCACAAAAACACCCCACCACACATATCTTATCCCCACCAAACCCATATCTATCTAAAACTCACACTCAATCTACCTTAACTCTCGATCAAAAAAAACAAATATCATAACACTCAAAAATTTATCACATACTCAAAAATCAGATCTATCAACTCACATCTGCAAAACCCATCACCAACAAAAACAACCAATCCCGAATCTCACATCAAACCCAGATCCAGCGGCACCAACTGGTATCTCTGATGGCGGGAGCAAAGTCAACCGTCAACCCAAGAACATGTAATAACTTCCAAATCCCAACACCGACATAAATTCAGGCTTCACACCAAAGAAACCCTAACCAAAAACCTAACAAACCCTAATCAATCAGACTACAATCACGACTGTTAAAACTCTGGCAGATACAACAAAAATGGTAAATCGACCGGCGACTGAGATTGACGGCGGGTATGTGAAGAGGAGTAAGAAACTGATGGTGATATGGTTTTCGTCTTAAGATGATATAGGATTATTGTTGTTAAGGGGCGGTTGAGATGAAAACTGGGGTTTGAATCAGGATTTGTGGTGTTTAGGAGTATAAGTGTTAAAAGGATAAAAGGGTTGCTCGGTAAGAAGAGGGAGGTTTTCAAATCGAATCAATGAGTGAATCGATTGTGATAAAAACCAGGTGACTAAATGTGGATCATGGCGCTATGAAACTCAGTTGGTTGGACCGTTTAGTTTTACGGGGTGCTGATTAAAACAATCAGGGAGTTATGATGATTTCTTTTGGGTTAAGACTGAACGTGTGGATGATAGGGGTCTGATAAGATTCAGGCGTGAAAACCGCAATCAAGTCCCTGAGAGCAAAACGATCCTGAATGTTGTTCAAGTCTGAACATAGAGATTCTGAACCAGTGAGTCATTGAAAAAAAACGAGGAGTGCATCAGGGTGTATGAAGATTGAATTTTTGTGAAGACTGTGTCAGGGCGTGAGATAGGATCAGTGGTATGATTTCCTTCAGACTTAGTCTGAATAGGCAACCTGATTCCAGGAATCAAAGGTGTCCCTGAAACAGTGACAAACATAATTGGTGGATCCTGATAAGTTCAGTGGGTATTAAGGGGCAGTAAGAATCAGGGTGTGTTAATTTGCTTCTTTAGACTCAGCCTGAACGGATTGTAATGCCTGTAAAAAGCATGAATCAGGGAGTGAAGGTGTGAAAAGAGTGAAGGAATCAGAGATACTTCTTTTGAACTCAGGGAGTGTGTTGTATAAAAATCAATGTATGATAATTAAAAAAAAAAAAAAAAAAAAAAAAAATGCCTGGAGATTGCAACATCTGGGTGCTAAGGTGTATTTCGGGCTGAGCATGAAAGTTATTGGATTTTTGGGTCAGCTCTTGTTTATGAATCAGGGAGTATATTTGTGATATTCAGACTTAGCCTGAACAAGAAACTTGAATGTTAACTCCCTGAGAAGTCGTTGAAGAGTACTAACCCAAGACCCTGAACCATGGTCTCACTGAACAAGCGAGTCCCTGAATGTATGACTCTCGAACCCAACAGTCGAAAATCAAAGTGTGTTTCATATCAGGGTGTTAATGGCAAAAGAAAATGGACATTGACGTATCAAAAAATTGAACCAGGTCCTTTCACTTGAGTGATTAAAATGTCTTTTAGGGAATTGCAAAAGAGAGAGGACACTGATGTATATAAAATGAACCAGTCCCTCTTAGCATCAAAGTGAACCCCCGGTCACTGAACCTCAAGGTCACTGAACCTGATCACTGACCACTGAACCTGGTTATTGAAACTCCTGTCACTGAACCTGGTCACTGAGACTTAAAGAATCATACAGCCTGAACCTAGGTACTGAACCCCAGTCACTAAGCAACCTGAACCCCCAGACTACCTGAACCCCCAGACTGAACCCTCAGTCTTACACCTTCTACCAATCACCTTAGGCTATTTGTATATTCAAATAGGGGGAGACTGTTGGGTCCAAAAATTGACCCAATCACCCTGAACAAGACTTGAAAATAAATTAGCCTAACTCACTAAATAAATAGTGAGTGACTCACTGATAAAGAAATCAGTGAGTGTTGTTTAGTGCTCTTTACTTACTGATACGGTGTCAGTGAGTAAAATATATGAGCTACAAACAACACCAGTGACATTGAGATTTGACAAATGTCTCAGTGATCCTAAAGACACTATCTCTACATACAGACTGAAAAATATGGGTGGGAACTTCCAAAAGAAGAAGTCAAACAAGTACAATACTTTACCATAAGAGTGGGAATATTGTGATGACACATTCAAAATGATGGTTGGTGCTTTTCCAAAAGAAGAAGATAAAGATGGACCACATGAGGGACCACATGTCACCATCATCACATGTCTTTGTACTTTTACTTCCTATATATATGTTTGTATTGTAATAGAGATATGTATGCATCCTGAATAAACACAATACATAGTATTAGTGATAGGATCATCCTCTCATTGAAACACAAGCATAGCTTGGATCAATGAGAGTTTATTTGTCATTCAATGGGGATAATATACCGAAATTATCCCCGTGAAAAGTTGAGGATGTTATCATGTAGTCTAGTTGGTATTGAGAAATCTTGTAACTATTATTCATCTTTATTAATAAAATTGTTTTTTATTTTTATCAAGATTTCCTCAATTATTTGGACCAACAAGGTGCTATAGGTATACGTAACATGTTAAACGACCAAGTCTAGGTGATATGGTATACATATCATGTTATGTATAACCATAGTACCTCGACTCGGTCGTTTAACATGATATGTATACCATAGCACCTAGACTTGGTCGTTTAACATGTTATGTATATCATAGCACCTTGACTCGGTCGTTTAACATGATATGTATACCATAGCACCTAGAATTGGTCGTTTAACATGTTACGTATATCATAGCACCTCGACTCGGTCATTTAACATGATATGTATACCATAGCACCTAGACTTGGTCGTTTAACATGTTACGTATAACCATAGCACCTCGACTCGGTCGTTTAACATGTTATGTATAACCAATGCACCTCGACTCGGTCGTTTAACATGATATGTATACCATAACACCTAGACTTGGTCGTTTAACATGTACGTATATCATAGCACATCGACTCGATCGTTTAACATGTTATGTATACCATAGCACCTAGACTTGGTCGTTTAACATGTTACGTATAACAATAGCACCTCGACTCGGTCGTTTAATATGATATGTATACCATAGCACCTAGACTTGGTCGTTTAATATGTTACGTATATCATAGCACCTCGACTCGGTCGTTTAACATGATATGTTTACCATAGCACCTAGACTTGGTCGTTTAACATGTTACGTATACCATAGCACCTCGACTCGGTCGTTAACTTGTTACGTATAACCATAGCACCTCGACTCGGTCGTTTAACATGTTACGTATAACCATAGCACCTCGACTCGGTCGTTTAACATGATATGTATACCATAGCACCTAGACTTGGTCATTTAACATGTTACGTATATCATAGCACCTCAACTCGGTCATTTAACATGATATGTATACCATAGCACCTAGACTTGGTCTTTCAACATGTTACGTATACCATAGCACCTCGACTCGGCCGTTTAACATGATAGGTATACCATAGCACCTAGACTTGGTCGTTTAACATGTTACGTATACCATAGCACCCCGACTCGGTCATTTAACATGTTACACCATCCAAGCACACAAACACTTCTATACGGGTATATACTTCACCAAACAAGCCTAGTTATCTAACCTTTTTACTAATCCAAACTAATTTTTTCAATTTACTAAAACGACCTGCCGTGCCTAAGCCTAACCTATGCATCCCGCACATGCATGAGTATGCACGCAAGACTTTTCTTGGTACCTAAGCACATGCATCAAACGAAACAACTTTAACACCGTTCGGTTTGACGATATAACAATTATTATTAATCTTATATACTAAAAAAAGAATATAACAATGTTAGCTCAAATCGAATCTTAAACTAAAAACGAAAAGCGCTAACAACGTTCGTTATGGTTTATAAAAAAAAATCCAATGGTCTTCTAATTAACATATATTTCACGAAATTATAAACAAAGTTAATCTATTTTTCAAATTAACTTATGGTAATTTTATTAAAAAATAATTATAAAATAACTTATAGCCACTACGGTAGTCCCTAAAAGTAATTTTGTACTTGCTAAAGGATTCCCTCCATTTTTTTTGAAAAGTCAAAACATACGCCTAAATTATTCATTTCCCTCTCCGTCTATAGGGACTACGGGTAGTCCCTATAAGTTTTCTAACATATTTACTCATCCACCTGACACTTAACATATTACAGCTTTTCTCACCCCAATAATTCACTCACCACCACCACTCCACCCCGCACCACCATTCTCCACCCCGCACCACCGTTCTCCACCCCATCAATCACCACCACACTAGCACCACTATACCCCGCACCACCCTGTACCGCCGCTGCTCTTCACTGTTCCCACCGCCGCTGCTTTTCACAAGAGGTAATAGTTTGTTTTTTTTTATTTGGTTTATGGTTTTAATTTCGTTTGGATTTTATTTTTAATTTGGTTATTTATGACTTCGCATAGAAATTAAGTAAGATTTTAAATGCATTTACTCCCTAATAAAGTTCATAGAAATTGGTTTATTTTTAATAAGAAATTAAGTAAGTATAGAATAGATTGTTAGTCCTCAAAATGGCATGTCTATGGCTGATTGGCACAAATATATTGATTTTGTTTCTTCTGATAAGTTCAAGAATCGATCCCAAAAGAACAAGGCCAACCGAGAGAAGCTGCCGTACTCGTCAAATCATGGCACAAAATCTTATGCTGCAAGCCGCCATGAGAAGGTAAGTCGCGAATAATATTTGTTTGATTGTTATTATATACTCGTGTAATTTGTTTCATTGTTATTATAATTATTTAATTTGTTTTCAGTGGGTCAAAACTCATGCATACCCAAACCTTCTCGACCAGTATCAGGATACTCATATGACTAATGGACAATGGAACAGCCCTTTAGCTGAATCACGATATGTAAGTGAATTAGATGTTTATAGCCCAAAATGTACAAATTTTAGTCATTTTAGACCCATTTCACCCATTTTAGCCTAAACATGCACACGTTTAGGCTAAAACGGGTGAAATGGGTCAAAACGGGTGAAACATGTACTTTATATTACACCCGTTTCACCCATTATAGCCCGAACATGTATGAATAAGTAACTTGTAGTTTATTTGAGTCATTTCACTCGTTTTGACCCATTTCACTCATTTTAGCCCAAACATGTACATGTTTAGGCTAAAACGGGTGAAATGGGTCAAAACGGGTGAAGCATGTACTAATAAGTAAATTAGATGTTTATATTACACCCGTTTCACCCATTATAGCCCAAACATGTACAAATAAGTAACTTTGTAGTTTATTTGAGTCATTTAACACGATTTGATCCATTTCACTCATTTTAGCCCAAGCATGTGCACTTTTAGACTAAAATGAGTGAAATAGGTCAAAACGGGTGAAACATGTACTAAAAAGTAAGTTAGATGTTTATACCCGTTTCACCCATTATAGCCCAAACAAGTACAAATAAGTAAACTTTATCATTTATTTGAGTCATTTCACCCGTTTTGACCCATTTCACCTATTTTAGCCCAAACATGTACACATTTAGACTAAACCGGGTGAAATGGGTCAAAACGGGTGAAAGATGTACTAAAAAGTAAATTAGATGTTTATATTACACTTGTTTCACCCATTATAGCCCAAACATGTACAAATAAGTAACTTTATCGTTTATTTGAGTCATTTCACCCGTTTTGACCCATTTCACGTATTTTAGCCCAAACATGTACACATTTAGGCTAAAACGGGTGAAATTGGTCAAAACGGGTGAAACGGATATGATATAAACGACCAGTTCCTTATTGGTTTACATTTGGGCTAAAATGGGTCAACTATAAGTTGTTTTCATTTTTGTGAAATAAACTTCATTGTTTTGTGTCTTTACAGAATGAGATGATCAGGATACGGGAGAGCCAAGAAGGACAAGAGATAAGGATGACTGATCAACATATTATAAGCCAAGTGTTGGGAGTGAGTCGAGCGTTCTATCTGGGTCGAGGTAGGCGGCTGTCAGCCGGTTCATCCTCGTCTAGTTCTGTAGCTTCCCACGCCCCCGAACCACCGATATCTCGGTCGGCATTTGCTAGGTATGTTGCGGCTAGTCAGCTTCAAGTTCAAGAGATGTATGATAATTTTATGAATAATAACAACACCACCCCGCCGCCACGACCCGCCGTTCTTGACCCGAGTCAGTTTTTAGATGCTGATGAAGATGCTCCTAACACCGATGATGTCTGCCCTTCAGGTGAGTAGGAGAGGTTGTTGTTAGGTTGGTTTGTGGAACGTTTAATGCTTTTGAACAACTTATGTCGGTCGTTGAACAATTTAGGTTTATGTTGTTGTCGTTGAACAATTTAAGTTTATGTTGTTGAACAATTTAAGTCTATGTTGTCGTTGAACTTTAAGTGAATGTAGTTTCTATGTTTTAAGTTATTATTTGTGTTGGATTGATTTGCGTTGAAATTCTGGAAAAACTGCTTGCGGAATGGGGCGGAATGACCTGGCAAAACAGCTAGGAACAGCCTGCACAGGTTTGTGCAGCACGTACCTGTAGCGACTACATGTAGTCACAAAAATTAGCCGCTAAAAGCATGGTCAAAAAGTCAACTATCTGTGTCGTTAGAGTTTTTTGGTCAAATTTCAGAAAGTCAAAGTCAACAAATAGTAGTCGCTACAAACGAAGACGGTAGTCACTACAAACCTGCAGTGACGAGGTATAAGAGATCGTAGTTTTTGAGATTACATGTAGTCGCAACAGGTTTATAACGACTATATGTAGTGCTTTTAGCGACTACTTTTGTAGTCACAAAAAGCGGTTTTTGTTGTAGTGATATTTGTATTTGTAATAAAGAAACTCAAAAAAAGTTATAGTTATAAACCTTGAAACATGACGTCTGAATATGTAAATAAATGTCATTACTTATAAAAAAAAAACTCAACTTTTATATGTAGTTAGATTAGTTTAGAATATAACAATGATGGTCTATAATCAACCTACAATAATTAACCTTTAAATAAATCTATATTGGTCTCGTTAATTGAAAAGTAAGCTCTTTGTTAAAGAGATATGTATTAAGGTGTTAGAGAGGAGGGAGTGGAGCTCGGGTAGGGCATCGAGTAGCATGTACCCGAGCGGGTACACCGCCCCGACCAATTCGGGTACTTCAATCGAGTAGCAAATTCGGCTTGTGAGCCCAAGACTTGGAAGAAGAAGACTTGTATTTCTTTTTTTTCTTTTGTCTTTTTTTTTTGGTTTTGCAGGTACAGGGAGTGAGGGAGGAAGAAGAAGACTTGTATTTCTTTTTTATCTTTTGTCTTTTTTTTTTGGTTTTGCAGGTACAGGTACAAAATGGAAAAAAAAAAAAAAAAAAATTCGGGTATTAGGGTACCACTCCCTCCAAATCGGGTAGTGTTAGGGTGGAATTGGGTAGTTTTGAGTTGGAGGGTTTTTATTTGATAGAGGTGATGTGACACCCAGGATATTAGGGTACCACTCCCTCCTCCCTTATGTTCATAAAGTTCATGTAACTAACCATAAACAAATTAAGTAAACAAGATTATATTGGTACTCCTTACTTTCAAGTGGTTATCTGATGATTTCTTCTTTTGCATGTTACGTAGTTGACTTTTATAGATCCTTAACAAAAAACCATTTCCTTAATGAAACTGATCTCAAGAAAAAACCGTGTTCATTTAAATTGAGCATAATTTTCAAAACATGTGTACTTTAAATCATTTATACAAAAGGGAAACAAAAATACAAATTAACCTTCATAAACAAAAATACTAATTAACCTTCATCTTCCGAATTTTAGAAAGTATGTAGTTTGTCAAACAACTTATCACATTAAAAACGTAAGTCATGGAGTTAAACTATTCCATGTTGTATGCTTAGGAATAATCTTTTGGTGACTTTCAACCCCTTAGATCCATGTGACACAATGTCCTAGATAAATATTTATATTCGACATGTTTGAGATAAAAACAAAACCCACTCGACTCTTTTATAAGCAATACACTAAAAAGATACATAATCGCTCATTGAGTTAATTGTTTTGCACATCATTTAATTTTTTATAATACAAACCTATTCATAGGTTCCTAAAGAAAGGAAAGCGGAATCAGCTCAAAGGATAGCTCGATCACTTGATTTAATAGCTTTATGAAGCTCCTTTAAGTGATCATATTTCCGGTTGCCTTAGCAAACATGTCCATGCAACAATAATTACTTCAGAAAATTATGTGAAATATGTACTTAACATCACACGAGCCTCGCAAAATGCTATTTTCATAGTTCAATTGTGTTTAAGTCTCTTATTAAAAATGACTTGTGTAATTTAGCTTACCATATTCATCTGATAGTGATGAACATGCCTCCGGCTGTCCTTCTAAAGTTCATTCCTCCATGATCCTGTTTACAATAAGAAAACTTAGTGTAGTTCATTGTTGTAACAAACTTTGTTCTTCTATTTGAAAGAGGTGCTAACCATGTAATAAACTCTAAATGAGCCTCCTTTTTGAACAAACTGCACAACACCAAAGGCCAAATTGAAAAGGGAAAACTGGTGTGATTGAAATAGAAGGCACAGTTTATTTATAGCTTTAGCAGCCTTTTGGGTTGTAACCTTCTTTATCGTAACTGTAACTACTTATATGAACTTAACTGTGTGAGGCTTTCTATTCCCAAAATTGTAAAGCTCTATGATTTGTATTCCATAATAAGTGCACGGTATTATTTCTGGGGTTACAGCAGCAGAACAACTGCGAACTGCATTAAGTGAGGCAGGCACGAATTACATTCGAAGCACTAATTGCAGGCCATACGTACTTACTGTTAGCCTATTAATTGTATTAAGATCAGATCATAGATAGATTTATTATAGTACTTTATGTTTTAAGACAATAGTCATGTAATAGTTAAAGTATGGGTCGAATTTCTAAGCCTCCATATGGGTCAAACTTGCAGCCCAAGTTAGGAAAGTTAGTTATGTGACAGTTATTCCCCAAAAGCCACAACGGTTGGGAGATGAATAACTGTCATATTTGTGTCGTTTAGAAACCTATAAGTATGTTTTCTAAATCAGAAAACATACAACAACTCTTATTAGAATCTTAATGCAATTTCTGTTCTTAGTTTATCTTTTGTACCCATTATTGTTTCATTCAATCTACACCATATGATACGCCTGGGCCGAGCCCATGGCCTATTAAGGTCTTAGGGTTTTACCCAACATTGTCTTATAAATACTCTTGTAATCATTTATTATAATTCAATCAAAGTTTAAGATCAATAATTATTTAGTTCTTCTCTTCTATTTCTTAAGGAGCTCGTACACGCTTGAAGTGGTGCCTTATCCCGATACAACCCCTAACGGGGTCGTATCAATTGGTGCTTTCATTGAGAGCTCTCGTTGAGAGGGCTCACGATTAGGGTTCCAATTTATTTAAAAAAAAAAAAAAAAAAAAACTATTCACCGGGGTACTGTTCATGGCACTGTTCACGGTACTATTCATCGCACTGTTCATCGTACTGTTCATCCGAATACTATTCATCGAATCTGTTTTGAATCTGTTCATAGCGGTACTATTCATAATTTTTTTGAGTTATTAGTCGCTGAGTATTATTCATGGCATCGGCGGCAGCATCGGACGCGGAATATGCACTCTCTAAACTTTTGCAAATGGGTACGGTGGCCGAATATGAGATTGAGTTTGTGGTACTAGCAAATCGAGTAACAGGGATCTCTGAATCTTTACTTACATCGTTTTATATCTCCGGGCTTAAACCGGACGTTACAAATAGAACTGTTGAGGGCAAGGCCTAGAACTTTAGGAGAAGCCTTTTCCTTAGCACATATAGTCGAGGCTCGTTTTGAGGCAATTGAAGAGAAGGATAAAGAGTATATAATTGAAAAGAAATCAGATACCATTCCATCGTTACAAAGTGAATTCGCTTCACCTGAGATTAAAAGGTCGTTAGATGCTGATGAATATATTGGTGTTGATGTGGTTAATAACGCGATAGATGGTGTTTTTGATATTGATGGGAGTAATGAAGTTCATAACAAGTTTGAAGAATTTTCAGAAAATAAGAATATTATGGAAGATGTTGTTGTGTGTGGTGGTGAAGCGTGCAGGGTTGACGAAGATGAGTCGCATATAGTTATATTGCTACTTAAGGATGGAGGTGATAAATCTAATGATAGTATAGATGAATTAAATTTGGGTTTAATCAAGGAGTTTGTGATTAAGAAGTTGGAGGGTAGAGATGTTTTCGGAGAGAGTTTGGTTGTTTGTTTGAAGTGGGTATATCGCGAGAAGAGTCGTGGGGCAGCAAAAGATGGAAGAAGGGTGTTGTGTTATGTCCAAGGCAAAGGAATACGAAAGAAGAAAAAGGCGAAGGCTACAATTCAAAGAAGATTATGGGATCCCGGATTACGCCAATGTTGCAGGAGGACAGACTGCCCAAATGACTCAAGAAGTCCAAACGTATGGCATAAAGATTATGTCATATAATCTATCTTTATTTACGTGTCTTTGTTTATGATTGTTTTCATGTTTATTTTGGAAAGTCAACTAAGAATGTTTTAAGACAACACCTTGAGGGCAAGGTGGTTTTGAAGGAGTGAGGAATGATACGCCTGGGCCGAGCCCATGGCCTATTAAGGTCTTAGGGTTTTACCCAACATTGTCTTATAAATACTCTTGTAATCATTTATTATAATTCAATCAAAGTTTAAGATCAATAATTATTTAGTTCTTCTCTTCTATTTCTTAAGGAGCTCGCACACGCTTGAAGTGGTGCCTTATCCCGATACAACCCCTAACGGGGTCCTATCACCATATACAAAGCCTTAACCAGAAACATGAAGCATCTTTTGAAACCTAAACTAATTGGCTACAAACCTGTGCACAATTGGTATCAGAGCTACGACTCTCATCCATGGGGTAGGCCAACTTCTGGATTCCAATCTGGGAGATACCTCTTAAGAGAGACTGCCAAAAGATTGAATCTGTGGAACACCAAAAGAAAGAAAAGCATCATTTCACCAAAAGGAAAGGAGATCTTGGCACAAACTGTAATGGAGAATGAAGCATTCAACATTGCAAAGAAATCAGATGATCTGATGAAACTGAAGAAGAAGGTTATGAAGACAAAAAGGCCAAATGCAACATCTGCAAAGAAAAAGGACATGCCTTTTAGGCATGTAAAGATAGGAAGAAACTTGCAGCCTTAGAACTGCAACAAGAGATGGAGACTACAAGCAAAGTCATTGCAGAAGAAGCAAAGTACTCAGAAAAGGTCTATTTGACAGCAGACTATATGGTGAAAGGTACAAATCCTAAAAATTGAAATGACATCTGGTATCCAAGCAACTCTTACAGATTCCATATGTGTCCCAGTAGAGCATTATTTAATGAGATTGAATACAAGTGTAAAATGATAGGAAAAGAAGAAAATGAAAGAAAATTTATCTTTTCATATGGGATAGGAGATGTAACAGTTAGTACAGATGTTGGAGAAGTGGTGATTAGGAATGTTCAATATACCCCTAAGGTTTCATTCAATATGCTTAGTCTAGAATTACTTAAAACTCAAGGGTACAAGATAGAGATTAGTAATGATATGTGTAGTATCTATTATATGTATCATGATGAAGAAACTAGAAAACAGTCACTAGTTTTAGAGAAAGGAGAAGATTAGGTTGCACTCAAAGAGATTGAAAATGAACACAATCAATATTTAGAAGATCAGTTCAAGCAAATGGATCCTACAGATTAATGCTCTTTGATAAAGGGCTTAGAAGACTTAGACTGGAACAAAGATGATACCCATGATTACATTGATGAGGAGTACATTAGTTACAATGGAACTCTCTATGCACTTAAGGTTAATTCTTTCTCAAGGTATCTGTCTTTCATGAATTTACTGAAAAAGGATGATTTGTTGTACAAAAACTGGGAAGTATTCAGCAAAAGGTTCATAGATTTAGTCAAGTGGTTTTATCTTGTGCATCTAAACTATGATGCACTAGATACAATACCACCAGTTGTTAGGGATGTGGAGTTGAACTTGCTATGTTTGCACAAGGTTGTTGAGAATTTGGGTGGATACTTCTCAGTCACCATAGGTGACAAATGGGGGGTGATTGCATAGTTACAAGGATTGGACACCAATGATGCTGATGCAGTTAGAGCCTGTTACAGAAACTTTATTGATCTCATAGTGATATACCATGCACAAGTTCCTTGGGGTGAAATGCAAAAAGAAGTGGGTGAAACCAGTACAAGAAAAGAGGCCAAGGACCCACCATGCCAGAAGGAAGACTCAGTGAAGGATGGAGAACTTGAAAATGGATCAAACAGGTTTGGTGTCAAGTTGAACAGTGAAGATGAAGATGGACAAGAAAGCAGCAAAGACAACAATGACTTTTAAGTCATTGCTTGAAGAAAAGCAAGAAGAATCAACTCAGAAGGGAGATTTGATCTTAATTAATTAAGGGGGAGAATGTTAGCCTATTAATTCTATTAAGATCAGATCATAGATAGATTTATTATAATACTTTATGTTTTAAGACAATAGTCATGTAATAGTTAAAGTATGGGTCGAATTTCTAAGCCTGCATATGGGTCAAACTTGCAGCCCATGTAAAGGCAGTTAGGAAAGTTAGTTATGTGACAGTTATTCCCCAAAAGTCACAATGGTTGGGAGATGAATAACTGTCATCTTTGTGTCGTTTAGAAACCTATAAGTATGTTTTCTAAATCAGAAAACATACAACAACTCTTATTAGAATCTTAATTCAATTTATGTTCTTAGTTTATCTTTTGTACCCATTACTGTTTCATTCAATCTACACCATATACAAAGCCTTAACCAGAAACATGAAGCATCTTTTGAAACCTAAACTAATTGGCCACAAACCTGTGCACACTTACCCTTAAATATGAATATTAAAGCAATGTACTTACACATGAAGCCTTCACATTTATAAGGGGACTCAATCTTTTAGTATAATAGATATTGAACGTAGAGTTTCTTAAATTTGTGAGAAAAATATGTTAGCTCAAGATAGCAGATTGGTGAACTACCCGCATAAACGTTATACCAGGTCCAAAAGCATCAACGTTGTACTCCCATATATTTTTGGTGGCTCAAATGAAGCAACTGAGATTGAAGGTGCCGAAAAAAAATTACACGGGCTTTTGCAACAAGAAACGGTGGCCAAAGCCCGAGCTAGTCCGTTTATTTTTGCCATACCACTTTCAACTTACAATCTTAATGTTTTGGTGTGACTTACAGAATTAACAATGAGTTCGGTCCTGCCCACGATAGAAGGTAAACGTCATGTGTTAAAATTGATGTTTCAATTAGATTTTTTTATTGACGGGAGAAGAAAGGTCTAGAGTTAACGGTGCTGAAAGTTCTGCAGCCTTAGTGATGTTCTGTGGTTTGCAAGGATATGAGTTTATATGACTGTAATGTTTATAAAACTTTGATATCTATTAACATTGTTACATATGCATCAGTCCATATTTACAAATAAGAATGTAAAAAATATATGACAGAGCTGAGAGCCTTAACTATCGATACAAAAGAATAGAGATTGGCAGAAAAATATAAAGTGGTTGCCTGGCCGACCAGTTAAAAATGATACTTTAGTATCATTTGTACCCTTATATACAAAAGCTTTGTTATCTATTTTTTATAAGAATGTTTAAATGTCGTTTTACTTCACAGTTGGGGTGCTTGTAACATCATCTGAGAAATTCACTTCCTTTCACAACTTTCTGTCCATAATAAAAATCTAAAATGAATACCAGCAGAACAGGAGGATAGAGTCTGCTGAGAGTCTCGGTCAACACTACATGAAGATCTCGATTTCTATCAGAATTCAAGATAGTATATTTTCTTTATGTATCTACTCATTAGATAACCTTATTTAGATTTATTTTATTTTTATTTTTTTTAGACAAATTTTTTTTATCGAATAATTACATATATTCTGTTGGTGGCAATTCGCACAGAACAGGGTAAGATAATCAACAACAGAAACAATACCAAAACAGGTTACCGGATATCACTTGGAATCGTATAATCACTTTCCAAAGTAAACTATTCGACCCTAATGCCTAGGTATCATGAATATCTATTTGGGATTAGACCAAATGGATGTTATTGAATTAGGCACAAATCAATAACCCTTTGCTTACAAGTGTTTATGTTTTCTGTCATCTATCATGCATTCGAGTGTTGATCTCTATTTATAGTAGAGATTACTCAACCCTAGTCAATGGAATTATGTGTGATTAACGGCCAATTAATCACCACATAATTAGCCTCCATAATGATAGAAATAGTGGTTACATGACCGATTAAACTTGGTCGGTCATTAAGCAGTTGTAACTGCCACTTGAATAGGTCAATTCCTGTTACAAGTTGATTCCAGTACTACCAGTAGGAACTAGCCTACCAGTACTAACTTAGCACTATCAGTACTAACTTAGTACTACCAGTACTAACACTGAATCTCACCACTATAGAGTCTGGGTGTTCAGGGACCTTATGGGTGTACACTCCGTACCTCCTGACCCATTACCAGGTGTGAACTTATCCCACAAGTGCACTAAATTTTACAACATATTCTTTTAATTTACATATATTCTTCCAATTCTTTTAAAAACTACGATTGTGGATCTAGGTGTCATAACATTGATATGCATAACTCGTTGTACTCTGTTGAGAAGCTCCACAGCCTTAGGTGCAAGGAAACCAAAGGTATCAAATGCGAAAGGAATAAAAACATGTTGATTTTCAATGCACGCTTTCTCGTGTTTAGCCACTTTGTACGAAGCGGCTTTTAAAGCAGTTTGTCCTACTGTAAAACCCCGACTACTCAAACCCACGAGAGGAGAAACCCCTGTTAGATCCACACATGCATGTTTACCTCCAACCCATCCAAACACCAAAACGTCTGCCAGTCTGAGTGTGGATCTTCCATCCAACGGGTCGGTCAAAAAGTTCACAGGTGCTTCTTTCTTGGCGGAGATCTCAGCGCACCTACAAACGTCAAAAAGGACATCCCTAACCATATCGTGTATGTACTTGAAGCCCGGGAGCTCTTTGTAATGAATTGCGTGTTCCCCAAAGGAATCCAAACACGCCTTGGGACAAACGGGGCATATCTCATCACCCGGAAATAAAGGAATCATAAGACGATACTTAAGGATAATACGATATTCCACCGGTGACATATGTTGACCTAGCCCGTCTATGGGAATAGCTAATAGAAAATCTTAGGCATGTGAGGCCTATAGACACTCAAAAAGTGATTTCTGCCTCACAATCATATCGAAGTGAACTTCCATATCCTTGACATTTGACTATAATTTTTACCACAAAAATGTTATATATCTTCATCAATAGCCAAAAAAAAAATAAAAGCTGTAATTAAAGGGGCTATTTGTTCATTAATTCTATTTCTTTACCTTAAAGTGAAAATCAGCGTTTTGTTATTCTTGTACAACAAGCTGTTATTGAGGATATCCTTAAAACCTGTTGAAGTATTGAGCGATAACGCTGCTAAACAAATGGCATGGTATAAAAGATCAAAGTTCAGTTTGAATACATTTTCACGTTGCTTTTCCTCCATAACCCCAATGCAAAATGTAGCTTCTTTTATCAACAACAATCGATTGAGTAAGTTTCCTTCAAGTACAAGTTATCTTTTTAGGGTACCTAGACCCGCAGTCGGTGACAGGAATTTAGGTTTTCGATTTCTTGGAAGTGGCTATAGAAATTACCACTTTGGGCATACTATGCATTTGAATCCCCAAGGCATCAAAAAATGGTTTTTTAATCGTAAAACTTGTTTGATAGTTGTGTTAGTAGGATCGGGAATATATTATGACCTTATACAAAGCGGAAACATATTGTTTTATCGCCTTCGCAAAAGTTGGAGAAAGAGATAGTAGAGTTAAAGTTTAAAAAGATGAAGGCTACAACTTATAAAGGGAAAATTCTTCATGCAATGCACCCTGATAGCGTTAGGGTGAGAATGATTTCTGAGAAAATAATTGAGGCATTGAAAAGAGGGTTACAAAAAGAGCAGATTGGGACGGATTTGAATTACGCTTTGGAGGATGGAGCTTTGATGACGGATGAGAGTGTTAGTAGTGGAGATAAGTGGTTTGAGAAAGAACAGGTTTGGACAGATTTGAATTATGCGTCGGAAGCTGGAGTTGGGTCGGAGATGAGAGGGAAGGAGACGTTGATGGCAATGAAGGAGGAAAGTTTCAGTGATGTAGATAAGTGGATGAGGAAAGATGAGGTTATCGATGATATGCGGGTGGATCAAAGTAGGAAGAAGGGGAAAGATACTTGGATAAATTTGGCTACCGCGCATTTGGAGGGGTTGGATTGGGAGGTTTTGGTGGTGAATGACAATGTCGTAAAGGTTGAATGTGTGCCTGGTGGGAAGATTGTAGTGTATACGGGGTTGTTAAATTATTTTAAAACAGATGAAGAGATTGCTTCCATTATTAGTCATGAGGTACATTTATTTTAGGATGTCTCATACCAAGTGCGGTAGTTCTTTTCAAGATGACTTCTTATTTATCTAAGTTAAATCACTTACTTTTTCTTATTTATTACAAAGAGTATGATGATTTCATTATTGTTCGAATGTATACTGAAACATTTGGTTGTGGCCGGACACTACTTTTTGTAGGTTGCACATGAAGTGGCAAGACATAAAGCTGAGATGAGGAACATCTTGCTCATATTTCTGTATCTAGGTGTGTTGCTGATTTCTAGGGTGACATGTTTTGTGGTGGACCTTCCTTATTACCTGAGGTATGTTCTAAGTTTATTGGTTTGGTTATGCTCTCACAAGATTTTCTTAACGCTGCTTTTTGTTAACTTATAAATGAATTTTATATGTGAGCAACTTTAGTGTATGTGCATCTATAAAGTCATGTTACACAGATTATATTGCATGTATCAAAGTGTATTCTAGGATTTTAATTCTAAATGGTTTTAGATGTGACCGTTTTGACCCATTCACATATATATAAGTTGATTCAGTCCATGTTATATCACTTATGAATAAACGAATAAGCTTTTCACTGTTTAGGTTACCCAATGAGCGCGAGTCTTTGACTCAACTTCAGCCTACTCACGGTATCCCCTTGACTGTTTTCCACCCTATATGACCACCCCAAAGATGTGAACATAGTAAGGTTTGTACCTGTGACCTCTTGTGAGGATATCGGGTTGTTTGGCCACTTGTTGGTGGTTAGACATAACGGGTATAATTGGTAAGAAAATCATTGATAATGTTTTTGAGATAAATAAAACCGTTTATGTTATTTTATCAAAAAATCAATTCGATTATTGATGAAAGTAATTTTTTTATATAAAAATTTAAGCATCGGTATACGGATGAGGCTATTCTTGTTCAAGTTATCTGGAGAGGGTGATCCTTTTGACTCAGATGTACATCGGGTTAATCCCGAGACCGTTTCCGACCTTTCGTATCCACCCCCAAATGTACACACTTAGCGAGTTTTGAACCCTTAACCAAAGACCTTACCACTAGGCCATCTATGGCGATTTTAAAGGGGTGCAACACAAGGACTTCCCAGTGGGTCACCCAATCCAGTACTACACTCGTCTAAGCATGCTTAAATGCGGAGTTTTGGTGGGATCTGGTGCATTAGTGCTGGTATCATCACACCCATCAAAATTTAAACATATGGTATTTCAAATGGTTTTATCATCTTTATATTTTCACGGGTCACCCTCTCCACATTTACCGGGCAAGCATCCTTCTTGAAAGCTTGATGTGGCCTCAAATGAAGGGGTTTGTAGAGGGGTGAGGGAGCTTGAACTCTTCTATCATTTGGAGCATCTGGCCTTTAAAGACTCCACCTCTAAGCAGGCTAACATGTACGTTGGTCTTAAACAACCTAGCTACCTACGTGAAAATTAAAATACTGAAAGAAAACTAAGTTGAGTTGGTAGAAAGTAGCATAGGAACTCATTAATAGCCCAATTTGACCCGTTTTAAACTAAATGAATTGATATTACCACAGGGAGTATGTTTGGCGAAAGTAGCGGTAATAACAAGCTTGTTTTGATAAACTGTTTGGTAACATATTTGTATGGCCATATACCAAGTGTAAACGCTAGTTTCTAGTAAATTCTACTATAATTAGCGTTATGATTTGGAGCGTTTAGAAAAATTAGGAATGCTATTTGCTTGTTTCCGAACAAGCATTGTGTGCAAAATGCTAAACGCTAGTTGCTTTGCTTCAAAACACTCCCAAACGCTTTTATCCAAATATACCCTTAATACCGATGATTTATGTATTTATATTTCCAAATTTGGAAACACCAAAAAACGAATGCAGCCTCTATAAGTAGCAAAGTGGTAGACTATCTGATCTTCAGATGAAGTTATATACCCCACATAAAATTATTTATCCGTTGGCCAAAGGTGAATAAATATACATACTTTTAGGTGTTTTATTACACAAGACATTTAAAAAAAAATACTTACTTGTATATGTGTATGAAGGTTGAAAAGAGAGATTGAAGCTGATCACATAGGGTTGATTTTGATGAGTTCAGCTGGGTATGATCCACGGGTTGCGGTAAACGTATTGAAGAAATTGGGTCATGTTAGAGATGATTCAGCTTCGCGTAGTTACTGTTCTAATCACCCATCATCAAAGAAGAGAAGTAAATCCCTATCTAAAGCTAGTGTAATGCAAGACGCACTTGCTCTTTATCAAGATCCCAAAGAAGGACGAAAGGTTGATGGTTTTTTACTTTAGCCAACCAATGTGTTTTCCAACCATCAACGGAGTTCATATAAAATCTGTTGGATATTTTAGTGTAATTGGATTAACTTGTTTTGACCAATTTTATCATGATAATACATCATTTAGGTTTGGAGGTGCGGAGTGCACACCTACTTGAATTTATTATGATCTTAGGGGCGAAGCCCCTAAGGGACGGGAGTCCGGGGCGCCCACAGTAGCAGGTCCAAGGCGAGCCCAGTATGGAATCTGAAGTTATGTGGAATCTGCTGAAGTAGTGTGAAGCTGCTGAAGCTTTGATTCTGCTGAAGTTATGTCCCTCAGAAATTAATTTTCGGAAATTGAGGGACAAAACTTGACAACTGAAACCCTAAAAGCTGCTTTGGCGGTTATCCCGTATCATTATTATATACGGTTTATTTGGTCATATATTTTCTACTGGTTCATTATATCTCGGATAAACACATACGAAAATTCCCATTCTCTGAATTGTATCCGATTGAATAATTTGGTAGAACCACCGAATTGATTCGATCTGAAAGTGTTCACACGCCTTCCAGAGATTTAAGCATATCCACGTGTTCGTTATTACTACATATCCCCTAAAAGATCGAATCAATTAAGATGACGAACCACGATTACGTGAAAGACATGAATAAGACGTTTGCAAAGTTGGAGAAGTTTTAGGGGATTTTCGTAGATGGCAAAAGAAAATGCATTTTTATCTCACGAATTTGAAAGTGGTGTATGTTACGAGTACCCCATGCCCTGAGGCTGTTGAGAATGAAACGCCGGAGCAGACTTCGTAATCGTTCAAAGTGGGAAAACGCAGACTACATATGTCGTGGTCATATTCTTAACGGTATGTCTGATTCCTTGTTTGATATTTATCAAAACGTAGAGTCTGCAAAAGAATTATGGGATACCCTAGAAGCCAAATATATGGCAGAAGATGCGTCTAGTAAGAAATTTCTTGTTGGTAATTTTAATAACTATAAAATGGTAGACACTAGGCCTGTCATGGAACAGTACCACGAATTGCAAAGAATATTAGGACAGTTTGCGCAATATGATATGAAAATGGATGAATCAATTTCTGTCTCTAGTATCATAGATAAACTGCCCCCTCTTGGAAAGATTTTAAAACAATCAGAAACATAAGAAAGAGGAATTGAATCTGGTTGAACTTGGAAGTCATTTCCAAATTGAACAATCCATACGTGATATGGAAAAGGGTTCTGTTAGTGGTACTAAAACCATGGTGGTTCTTCGTGAACATGGTGGAGGAGGGTGAATCCTCTAAGGCTGGTAAAGGGAAACGAAAATGGCAAAGCAATAACAACAAAGGTTCTGATAAGAAACCAAAAGTAACCTGTTGGAAGTGTGGGAAACCCGAACACTTTAAGAAAGATTGCAGGTCTAAGGGTGGAGGTAAAGGAAAAAACGAGGCTGGTTCTAGTGGATCCAAGGATCCCGGAAAGCAATCAGGTTCGTTTTTGGTACCTACTGATCATTCTGTTGAAAATTATTATGTATCAATAATTTCTGAAACATTTTATGTACAGGATGATGATTTATCATGGTGGGTGGATTCAGGAGCAACATGTCATGTGTGCAAAAATCTTCAATGGTTCAAGGACTTTAAGCCAATTGAAGATGGATCTTTATTAAAGATGGGCCATGTTGCAACTGAACCGATTAAAGGACTAGGATCTGTTAATCTAGTCTTTACTTCTGGAAACTCTTTAATTTTAAATAACGTTGTGTATGTACCTGGAATTCGTAAGAATTTAGTATCTGGTATTGTATTAAATAATTGTGGCTACAAGCAAGTCTTGGAAAGTGACAAGTATATCTTGTCAAGACATGGGACCTTTATTGGCTTTGGATATTTGAATGGCATGTTTAAATTAAATTTGGATGTTTCGTTTATTAATAATTCTGTTTGCATGGCTTCTACTAGTTCTAGCCATAATTGTGATAAATCTGAATTATGGCATGCTAGACTAGGACACGTACATTACAAGAGAATGATAGACATGTCAAAAATGAGTCTAATACCTGCTTTTGAATTGAATGGTGAAAAGTGTAAAACTTGTATGTTGACTAAGATTACTAGACAACCTTTCACCAAAAATATCATTAGAGATACTAAGGTATTAGAACTTGTACACAGTGACTTGTGTGATTTTCACTCAACACCTTCACTTGGTAATAAAAAGTATGTAGTTACTTTTATTGATGATGCTACTAGATATTGCTATGTTTACTTATGTCATACAAAAGATGAAGCTCTTGATAAGTTTAAAATCTATAAAGAGGAAGTAGAGCTTTATCATGGTGTGAAGATTAAAACACTTCAAGACGATAGGGAGGTGAGTATTATGATCCAGTATATTTTCAATCTACTGGTATAATACATCAGACCATTGCTCCATATACACCACAACAAAATGGTATATCTGAAAGAAAGAATAGGTCATTAAAAGAAATGGTTAATTCCATGATCGCTATTCGGCCTAAGTGATGGATTTTGGGGTGAGGCTATGTTGACATCCTGTTATTTATTAAATAGAGTTCCTAATAAAAGGAACAAGATAACCCCTTATGAACTTTGGTATAAAAGGCACCAAAACTGAGTTATCTCAGAGTTTGGGGTCTGTAGAGTAATGGTAAGATTGAATGATCCTAAAATAAATAATATAGGTCAAAGAGGTATAGATTGTGTATTCACTGGCTATCCTGAGAATTCTAAGTGTTATAGATTCTATGTCATAGAACCCAATGATTATGTATCCGTGCACTCTATTATTGAGTCACGAGATGTTGATTTTGGCAATGAGGATAGGTTTACATCTTTACCTAAACCTGCAGACATGATTGCAAGTTCTAGTAACTTTGGTGCATCTGACCAAGTGATTGTTTCTCCTCCAGAGCCTTCTGAGCCTAGGAGAAGTGTAAGAGCAAGAAAAACCAAATCTTTTGGTGGCGATTTCCAACTATATATCTGGTCGAAGGATCAAGGAATGAAATTCAATTTCAATATCAATATTGTTTCAATGTTGATGAAGATCCTAGGACCTACAGTGAAGCTATGGCTTCAAGGGATGCTGCATTTTGGAAAGAGGCAATCCAAGATGAGATTGACTCTATTATGCACAATAATACTTGGAAACCGTCTGATTTACCACCTGGTTTTAAACCATTGAATAGTAAATGGATCTTCAAAAGGAAGATGAAGGTGGATGGAAGCATAGACAAGTATAAAGCCAGATTGGTTATCCAAGGCTTTAGACAAAAGGAAGGTATTGATTTCTTTGATACTTATGCTCCTGTTGCTAGGATTACCACCATTAGATTATTGTTAGCACTTGCGGCTATACATAATCTAGTAATTCACCAAATGGATGTTAAAACAGCCTTTCTGAATGGTGAATTGGATGAAGAGATTTACATAAAACAACCTGAAGGTTTTGTCATGCACGGTAACAAAAACAAGGTTTGTAAATTGGTTAAGTCTCTTTATGGTTTGAAACAAGCTCCCAAGCGTGGCATCGAAATTTGATGATGTTATCTTGTCTAATGGTTTTGCATTAAACCAAGCAGACAAGTGTGTATACAACAAGTTTAATGCTTCTGGTAAAGGAGTAATCATTTGCTTGTATGTTGATGACATGTTGATCTTTGGTACTGATCAAGATCAAGTTGATGCAACTAAGGAATTCTTGTCCTCTAAATTTGAGATGAAGGACATGGGGAGGCTGATGTGATTCTTGGCATTAAGATCATACGTGGAGAACATGGCATTACTATCTCTCAATCACATTATATTGAGAAGATGTTGGATAAATTTAATCTGAAAGATTGTTCTCCTATAGGTACTCCTATGGATCCCACAACAAAACTTGTGCCTAATAAAGGTGTTGCTGTGAATCAACTTGAATATTCAAGGGCTATTGGATCTTTCATGTATGCCATGATTAGTACTAGACACGATATAGCCTTTCTTTGTTGGAAAGTTGAGTAGATATACTCACAATCAGGTTTAATCCATTGGCGAGCAATTAATGAGTATTTCAAGTACTTGAAAGGAACAATGGATTATGGTTTGACTTATCTTGGATTCCCTTCGTTTTGAAGGTTATTCAGATGCAAGTTGGATTTCCAATCAGGAAGATCATTCTTCCACAACTGGTTGGGTATACCTACTTGGAGGTGGTGCCATTTGCTGGGCATCTAAGAAGCAAACTTGCATAACTGATTCAACAAAGGAATCTGAGTTTGTGGCATTAGCAGCAGCTGGTAAAGAAGCTGAATGGCTAAGGAACTTAATCTATGAAATTCCATTGTGGCCTAAACCGATATCATCCATATCTATTAGATGTGATAGTCAAGCTACTTTGGCTAAGGCATACAGTCAAGTATATAATGGGAAGTCTAGACACATAGGTGTTAGACATAGCATATTACGTGATCTTATCACGAATGGTGTGATATCTGTGGTGTTTGTGAAAACACAACACAATTTAGCCGATCATTTAACCAAAGGGTTGAATAGAGATCTCGTGAAAAATTCGGCTATAGGGATGGGATTAAAGTCCATCAGAAATCTCTGATATCAAGATACCCAATTCCCACCTAGTATGACGCTAGGTGCTGAATTCAATGTGGAAGGCTTAATATTTAGAGATTGGAACACATTAGAAGAAACATCCCAAGGTATGTGTTCAGACCTACAAGTTAGGGAGGTTGAATGAATATATTCTTAATAGCTCTTTTGACAAATTGCGTTGTAGGTGCAAGATTAAAAGAGTTACCTATATAAGCATGAAGTTTAGCCGCTTCAAGAAGCTAGGACCTGGCTTTGAAATGCTTATGAAGGATAAGGACATAGGCTAGTAAAACATGTGTCAAGATAGAACTACTATGTATGTAAACTTTTGTGTACATTATCTTCGTGTATTCATATTGAATTCCCAGGGTTCAATCCTAAGCGACACCCTGGTATTCGAATATTTGGAATGTGTAATGTACTAATGTGAAATTCAATCGTCACGACATTTCATTTATGCAAAAGTTTGATTGTTTGAGATTACTTGTTTTAGTAAATCAAGGATTGCACTAAAATAGGGGAGGAATGTTGGATATTTTAGTGTAATTGGATTAACTTGTTTTGACCAATTTTATCATGATAATACATCATTTAGGTTTGGAGGTGCGGAGTGCACACCTACTTGAATTTATTATGATCTTAGGGGAGAAGCCCCTAAGGGAGGTCCGGGGCGTGGTCCAAGGGGCTGCAGGTCCAAGGCGAGCCCCAGGCCGGGTATGGAATCTGCTGAAGTTATGTGGAATCTGCTGAAGTAGTGTGAAGCTGCTGAAGCTTTGATTCTGCTGAAGTTATGTTCCTCAGAAATTAATTTTCGGAAATTGAGGGACAAAACTTGACAACCTGAAACCCTAAAACTGCTTTGGCAGTTATCCCGTATCATTGTTATATACAGTTTATTTGGTCATATATTTTCTACTGGTTCATTATATCTCAGATAAACACATACAGAAAATTCTCATTCTCTGAATTGTATCCGATTGAATAATTTGGTAGAACCACCGAATTGATTCGATCTGAAAGTGTTCACACGCCTTTCAGAGATTTAAGCATATCCACAGTGTTCGTTATTTAAGCAAATCCCTATCTAAAGCTAGTGTAATGCAAGACGCACTTGCTCTTTATCAAGATCCCAAAGAAGGACGAAAGGTTGATGGTTTTTTACTTTAGCCAACCAATGTGTTTTCCAACCATCAACGGAGTTCATATAAAATCTAATCACATGCTATCTATATATGTTAGTAGATATGCATCTTGGATAAGTTTCCCATAGGAAATATTAATGATTCTTTTTTATATGGAAAACTTCATACTAAAAGTATTAGAACATATGTTTCTATCTTACTTGAGGATCGTGTTGCAAACTTGCAATAACTGTAAATGTATTGGTGGCGATTGATCATCTAGTTACTATTTCTTGATTGCGCTCTCATCCTTAATACTTTATGTTTGCGATTCTTCATTCGAAATTTATCATATTAAACTAACTTCTTGATTATGAACTCCTGCATCATTGATGATATTCAGTGCATTGTTCCACTTCTAAGATATGGATGGTCCTTCTGTGTTTTCAAATGTTACTAAGTACAGAGATGCCTTCAAGATATATTTATTCTGTTTGCCTTGACAATAGCTCTTTGTCTTCAGATCTCTCTTTCCCAATGGCTAACTTCCACATGAAATTCAATTTATTAAGATTTTGCGATGGCGATTAAGTAGGTGAATATACTGTTCAGAATGATTCTTTTTCGTCTGGTAAAATTTGACCCTGAACGGGACGGTGACTATAAAATGGTAAAATGTTGATTATGTAAAGGACAGTTTTTCTGCATACTCGAACAAATGTTAGTTTTTAGAATGTTACTATTAATTGGCTTTTCTACTGCTTAGCACTGTATCATGATTTACCTTCATATCACTACTTAGCTAGTACTCTTAGTCTCCTCCATCATGATCCTTGGTCAACGAGAGGGCAATATTCTCTATAGCCTTCACCTCTCACCAAGCCGGGAAAACAATCATGCTGTTAGAAATAATATTCCTCGTATGCCCTGTTTCTCATCCATGAGAACCCTAAGGTATCAAATAATCAAATTTACCAACTTTAGAGACTCTAAATTAATCAAATTTTTGGCAACCTATTCACAAAACTCCACATCTCCGGGCAAATGCCAAGCTCTGAGCTGAGCAATGTACCCGCAAAATATGTCATCATAGATAGTACTCGGTAATATATTAGGCTATTGATTATGTTCAACCTTATTATATAGCCAACCCCCAATCTAAGTTTCTTATGCATACTTGCATCTATAAATACCACATCAATAATACAGTTCCATTTGGCCTAGTCAAATATACGCTTGACCAAGTATATGAACCATGCAAGCATAATGTTAGACAGTTGGATCGATCTAATAGACAGTTTTCACCAAAGGGTTAGTGTTCCAATGGTGCCCCATGCTATGTGAGAAGCTCCCGAGCCAAATGGTTGGGTTCAAGTCCTGCACCCATGATTAGATTAAACTCTAACAAAACAAACTGGTCCTCAAAACTGCTAACATTGGTAAAAAGACCCTTGTTGATCCATGAACCGATAAATACAGTATATGCTAACTAGACAAGTTTTTAATTAATTACAAAGACATTCTACTATATTACATTTATTGGGCCTTCTTATGAATAGTAACATGGGTATTTTTTTCCCTGGGCCCCTTGGGTTTTTTGCTTTAGCCTACCCGAACCGTTGGCTATTCATCTTCTCTCACAACATACGCTTACCTTTTAGATCCGATCGGGTGTGCCTCAATAAAATTATCTGGCGATTTTTTGCTCCGAAGGAAATGAATTTCGTGGTTGGAACAACCGATTGTGAGGGGGCTACAGTTCATCGTACCATCAATCCTTTTTTTTATATTGATTTTGTGGATGGCCTTTTGCCATTTGTTCGGTGCTATAGGTGATCCCTTTCTTTGCTCCACGTATTTTTTCTTGCTTCATATATTGTATAATTTTCCTGATTGAAGTTAGGTGGATCAATTATTTGTGATCCAAATAAGATTCGACAACTTAAATGTTTGGAAGATTAGATACTAGGTTGCATGTTTTTTCCCTTTTGTTGTTGGCTAGGTTCATTATTCTTGATGTTTATGTTTAATTTGTGAGTTTAAATGGTTTATACTAATGAGGGTTTGGGTTTACTTTAGGGTTTTTTGTTTTGTGAAATTACTTTGGGTGTTTTCTACTTTTTGGTGTTTATGTTTAATTTATGAGGTTAAATGGTTTATACTAACTAGGTTTAGATTTGGTTTAGGGTTTTTAATTTTGTGAAATTATTTTGGGCGGTTTCCATTTTGAAGTCTCTGTGTTAATTTAATGATGGTAATATTAACTCCTCTTTTGATAATTATTGTCGATTTAGTCTATGTAAAAAAGTCTTGGCCATCTGCTGATGTGGGTGAAATGAGTTCTTATATCTCATGCTTAAACAGTTTATGTGAATTAGATTTTACTGAAATATTATAACATTTGCAAATGTTTGTGGGTTTGCCATGTTTTCAGGTGACGCTGTGGCGGGGTAGGCTTGCTGATCTGGCAGCCATAGCAGTGACATGTATCTTGGTGGCCTGTAATGGCCGCTTCTGCTGAATAATGTTGTTGCAGACAGTGATCTGTTTTTTTGCGTTCATCCTGGTGAAATGCAATTGTCGAAAACTTTCATTTCATGATTGTGGATTACAAATACAAAGAAGGCCCAATGAATGTTACTTTATCCTGATCAATGGTTACCCTTTGTGTTCCATTTTTGTGGCTGTGATGAATTGGGGTTTCTTCGGTAAATATGAGATGGCCCGTATCTTGGCAGGGTAACATAGAACTGTTGCAACCATGGCGGATCTATCCTTTTTGCTTGAATATTCGCCCATCTGAGCCACCTGTCCAGCGACATCCCCACTTTTGTGGTGAAACCCATCGTGGCCTTTTGACTGTTGAACTTCATTAGTTGCACTTGCCAAGAATAAAATATTTGTTTAAGGAAATGATGATACCTGTATGCAATTGAATATTTGCCTTACAAAATCAGATAATGCTGGTATCTTGCCAAGGCAGTTTTGGATTGCGCCATGGCGATGTGTGTTTCAGATTTTACATGTGCAGATCTGAGCCTTAAGGTGAGATTATCTGCATGTTGGCAGGGCAACCCATAATCGTTGCAGCCGTGGTGGATGTATCGCTTTTCTTGACATGTTACTTTGGTATATGTTACAGGTTGCGGCTGGTGCGAGTCTAACCTGTCTTTTCACGCTGTTGCTGCAACTATCTTCGGATAATTTTACGGTGTGAATGAAAATGAATGGGATGGATCTGGTAGTATAAACAAATGCGGGTATCTGGTAGTGTAAACAAATACGGTAAATATGGGTATCGTGTGAATCTTTCGTTTGCATCATCTGTCGATGCTGGTATATTGGCAGGGCAGTTTGGAACTGCAGCCATGGCTGGTATTTTGTTTCAGGTTTTAAATGTGCAAATCTAAGCCTTACAAACATTTGGTCAAACATATGATCACATCAAATACATGTATTCATTGGGCCTTCTTATGAATAGTTTCAGTGGGTTTTTTTTTAAAAAAAAACGGGCCCTTTAGCTGGACTAGATGAGATCGTTGTTGACGTTCCTGATGCTCATTTTTTCCAAGAGATGGCTATGAAACTGTTTGGCAAACACTGGTCAAAAGGGAGCGGGGGGAAAACGAGATGTTGGTTATCAATCATGTATGTTGGTGGTTTGTCTATGCTTTAAATGGCCTCCAATAAAACTGGTGTTAAGCATATATTGATTTGACCTTTTTTTGGTTTACAAACTTTTTTTTGGTGTTTTTTGATTTCAAGTTTAGAAATCAATTTGATGATGATAAAATTAAGTGCTCTTTTCATAATTGATGTTGATTTAGTCTGTCTACAAAAAGTTCGGCTATTTGCTCATATTGGTGAAATGGGATTTTGCATCTTATGCTTAATCAGTTTATGTCAATTATATTATGCTGAAATATTAGAACTTCTACATGTGTTTGTGAGTCTGCCATGTTTTCAGATGCTGCTTTGGCGAGGTAGCCTTGCTAAGCTTGCAGCCATGGCACTGTATCTTGGCAGGCCATAGCAATGTCATGTTTGCAGCCATGCCTGGTTGTACTCGATTTTGGTTCTATAGATTTATTTTGCTCATTTGCAGCACAACTGCTAGCAATTTACATGGCACAATTGGTTTGGCATGTCTAGAAACATGTTTACATGTACGGTGTCACATATAAGAATTTGGTTTGTTTTGTTGATGTTGGTGAAATGTTATTGGCTGAAACTTTTATTTGATGATCGGCCATTGCAGATGAAAAATAAAAAGGTGAATGTTATTATGTGTGCCTTTGTTTTTTTGGTAGGCTGGCCTGCTAAATGATTGCCGTTTGTATTCCTTTTTTGAGGTTGTGATGAATTGGGGTTTCTTCGGCAAACATGAGATGCCCCGTATCTTGGAAGGGTGGCATACAACTGTTGCAGCTATGGCGGGTGTATCCTCTTTGCTTGAAAATTCGCCCATCTGAGCCACCTGTTCAACGACATTTCCACTTTTGTCTTAAAACTGATTGTGGCCTCTTGACCATTAAACTTAATTACTTGCATGTACGGAGAAAAAGAAAAGACTGTATGCAATTGAATCCTTCGCTTACATAATCTGTTCATACTGCTATCTTGGCAAGGCAACCTGGAATTGCAGCCATGACCGGTATTTTGCTTCAGATTTTACCTGTGCAGAACTGATCCTTGAGATGAGGTTAGGCGCATGTTGGCAGGGCAACACATAATGGTTGCCGCCACAGTCGCTGTACCTTTTTTAAAAGCATGTTACTTTGGTATCTGTTTGAGAGGCGCAACTATCTTCCGATCAAAATATCGCAATATAGTTTTATGAAGGTATACCCATTGGCATCTGAAAGGTAAACAAAGTCTATTACTGAAGATCACTAGGATTGTTACAATGATATAAACAGATGCGCCTATCTAGCGCCTTTATTTCAGTAATGTTGTGGCGATGAGGTATGACCATAATATATATTATGTTTCTTATTTTACTTTCCATTCTTCTGTTCATCAAAACACAACAGAATGTTCCAACCTTGCTTTATAATTTTTTTTAGAATAAAGGCAGTTGTTAAAGAAACTTACTAGATGAAATATTTCTGATTGTTATGTATACATATATAATAGGTAATATATAATAAGCTGGTTGGCGCAATGACGATAGTTTTCTGCATTTGTGTCTTTGTTGAGCGTGGTTTGTTGGCTTCTGTCTGTTGGCATGGCATCCACATCCACAGTGTGGTTGCAGCCATGGCGGGCCTCTGGTACCGCTCCCATATTTGCAGATCTGAGCGCCTCTATATATTAAAAGGATGACAGTTGTTCTCGGTTTAGTGTGCCATGTACATTCTCCTGATAGACAGTTTTTTTATTACCTTGGTACAACACATGTTTGTAAATAAGTGCAGTTAATGTTGTGATGGTTATTTATGTATTCTAAAGTCATTATGGCGATGACGATAGGTTTATGCATTTATGTCTTTGGTGAGCATACTTTGACAGCTCCCATGTGTTGGCAAGGCACCCATATCCACATTGTGATTGCAGCCATACTGGGTCTTAACATTCCAAACTAAAAGGCAAGGTTTTTACTATTTGTAGAGGTCCTTTGATTTCACTCCAAACACTACACTGGGTTTCCATGTGTTATTACATATGCTCTTTTTAGGTTTCTTGCTGCAGTTGCAGTTACTAAAATAGGAATGCGTGTGTGATTACAGATTTTTCCTACTTTGTTGGTTGAAGACAATGGAAAAGATATGCAACGCATTCTCTTTCAAATGGTGTTGCTTTTCTCTGTCTTTTATACCAACTTTATACCAGATGCGAAGAGTGCTCAAAAAAGGTAACGTACTCATATTTACCTATGCATCACATTGTCGTGCAATGAATAGTGATTCACAATACTTCTAAAATTACTTTGGAAATTTTAGATAGTTATACAACTACGTATTATACTTTATTTTTTGTTTAGCATCATTTACTAATACAATGATTTCTATTTCACCATGTATACCTGATCATCAATCTAAAACAACAACGACTTATAGTTACCATCTTTAGACAGTTGCCTTACCAAAACATATTGGACCATTCTTTATGCTTACATTCAAGTTCAAAGTTCCCATTTGAATCGCCCTTTACATTTAGACTAGAATTTCAATTATCATGATTCTCAAATGTTTAACACTTATTTTTGCTCCTAAGACACTAACAATATACTTATTGTGACAGGTCGCAAATTGCACTACCAGTAGAACCAACTACTTATGGAACAAATCATAAACTCCCAAGATCATTCTAACACTACATGGCTACAACATCAGCATACCAAGAAAGCAACCTACAACAAATATAAAAAACAGGTATGTTCCACCAATATTAATATGCCACCATAAAAGTTAAATTAATTAACCACTAAAACCTTTAAAAAATATATATATGTTCAAAGATCAAAAAGCAGAAATATTAACAAGTGTTGGTCAACATATCGGTCACAATTCTCAATTTCAGGTCATTTTACAAACTTTGAAATTTTTACTATTCATCTCGGGAATTTACTATTCATCGATTACTATTCATCATTTTACTATTCATCGTTTTTGAGGTAGATTTGATATTTTGAGAGGTTATTTTAAAATTTTACTATTCACAAAATACTATTCATTCCCGGAGAAAAATTTATATTCATGATTTTTATTCATCATTTTTCGTAAACTAGGTTTACGAGTATCTAATTCGCATAACCGTGAGGGTTAAGCTGCATATTCATGGAACATTATTGAGATCACTTCATATAGACTAGAGTTAGTCTACATATCATCCGTAATATCATTTTCATATTAGTTCATGCATGGGTTTGCATATTTCAGTAACGTATATTTATTTATTAAATAAACGCTATCGCACGATCACTGATTTTGAATAATTGATCCGACACTTCCAAAAATTATCCTAATATATTCTTATACTCATTTTAAGACTATAAAAATTATATTATTAGTTTACCCGATGTTTTAAAATTATTTTGTATATATATTGTTATATATATATATATATATATATATATATATATATATATATATATATATAAATATATATATATATATTTGACGGTTTTAAGTAAATTCTAATCGATAATTATTTATTCACGCAATTCTTGCGAGAAATGTATTTTTATAATTTTTATGACTTCGATATATTTTATTTTGTTCCGTTAAAATCGATTTCTAGTTAACGCTACACTAAATAATTAATTTTATGTACAAAATACATATTATGTACAACTTTAAATGCATTTAAACCATTAAAATACACAACCCTTTACTCTTATCCTAAGTCCACGCCACCCCCCACCCCCTAGTCACCATCTTTTATAAAAATCTTGACCTTTATGTGCATACTCATCAATCTTAAGCTAGATATTTGTGTAATACCAATTATTTACTAAAACAAAAACACATAGATTACACATTTCAAAGGTGAAAAACTACTCAAACTCTCTCCTCTCCTTTGTAAGGTTAGGCCAAGCTAGTAACACAAAGAAGAAATCATATTTTTTTTTCAAGATCAAGTGTTAAACAAATCTAGATTACTTCTATTTAGGGTTTTGAAATAGAAACCAATGAGTATTTAGGAACCTAGTTACCTTAAACCTCATCATACAACTATTAAGCTTTTCATAACTTTTATTACTCTTTCATAATCATACTTGAGCTATTTTATCATTCTAGTAAGAAAACATGCAAGTATCATATGTATTTATACCACTTTTATTTGTTTTTAGTACTTATTATGAGTTTTAATCATCCTATAATTAATCCCTTGAAACATATCATTGTTGATGATGTTTAGGAACCCATGACACCCTAAGAAGGTGTATGGTAGGTTTAGAATAGATTTGGTGTTGATTTGAAGTGATTGAAACAAGAGTTACGCAAGAAAAACCATTTTCGACAACACTAGATTTGGGTCTGATCGTTCTTACTAAATCTTGAAATTTCGATAGGTCATGGATTATTTTGGGCTAGATATTCAGAAAATATACTTTAAAACGAAACCGTGGTCGCTTGAACGGGTTAAAACGGATTTATAACGAAGGAGATACGCTATTTTCAAGTTTTGCGACGAAAGCTAATTTTCTGAAAAATGGTAAGCTGTTAAGGGTTATTTTAAGGGCAAAAATGAGTTTTAAATCTTATCTAAATGAGTCGATTTGTCAAAAATATACTAGTATACATTAACACGAAGCTAAGGATATATAGAACGTAGAAAACGGACTTATAAAGACTAAGTTATACACATTTTAAATAAGGATATCGTAACTATTTTTCACAAGTATAACACTTACATATTTTTACTAGACCAAAATGGTTGTCGCAAGTGACCGTGTTTGGAGTCATTTTTCATATCGATAGAATGCTTTTGAGAAAACGATGTCTTCTAGTAAAAGTGAGTTCGCCTATTCTATTTTTCAAAATGTTTAACCGTTTGTCAAACGAAGCTATAACGAATAATTTACGATCACTCAAAATTGGTCATTTTCATGAATTGTCAAGTGTATTATTTTGCGACGAAAAACTATAACTTCATAATAAATCACTAAATGACTATCGTAGGATATCATTTCAACGTAAGTACTTGTAAAGTAATTTATAAATTGATGGGACGTTATAAACTTATTTTTCGACGATAAACTTTATTTTCAAAAATGCACAAGTGGTATGGATATCATATGAGTTTGCATGCACGACATTGTTTCATGGCTTACATTAGAGCATATCATTCATATTAGGTTGCAGATAGAGATCGCACCTCATTTTAGTGTATCTACTTTTGTCATCATAATCATTGCATCAGGTGAGTTCGTAGCCCCACTTTTACTCGTTTAATTGTTTTATAAACTCTTTGGGGGAGATACATGCTCAACTACTTGCTTTTACTTTACACTTATATGAATTTAAATAACTGTTGTTTCACTACTTATGCTAGTAAGTAGATTATGCCCGAACTAAATTGATACTATGTTATGAACACTATTATTTGAACCACTTTCCTTGATTTTGAGCCCTTCAACATATATATTTGAACTCTTTTAACTTGATAAGAACCTTTTCACATATATTTGAACACTTTAACTTAATTTAATTCTTTTGACATATAATTAATCTCTTTTAACTTGATTTAAAACATTTTGACATATAATTAATCTCTTTTAACTTGATTTAAAACATTTTGACATATAATTAATCTATTTTAACTTGATTTAAAACATTTTGACATATAATTAATCTCTTTTAACTTAATATTGAACCTTTTGACTATTTTGAACTTGTTTGACTCTATATTGAACCCTTTGACTATTTTGAACTTGTTTGACATAATATTGAACCCTTTGACTATTTTGAACCTTTTGATATGTTTTGAGCTCTTTGACTGTTTTGAACTTTTGAACTCGACATAAACTCTTGAACTTAATTACGAACTTTTGAATGGAACACTTGAACTTAATTACGAACTTTTGAATGGAACACTTGAACTTAATTACGAACTTTTGAATGGAACCCTTGAACTTAAATACAAACTTATGACTTGTTTGAACTTATTGAACCGTACGTGCTATGACCTTGACCTAAAGTATCCCATGATCGGAGCATCACTATAAAGTCTCCCATGTTCGGAGCATCACTATAAAGTCTCCCTATGTGAACGGAGTAATACTAAGTCTCCCCTGTATGCGAGGCGGTGCAAATTCTCACATGTTCGGAGTGTTCTTAATTGTATATTAATAGTTGTATGATGTACTGTTCGTACATTCGCATTGTTAGTCTCCTATCACTAAGTAGTATGGATAGCGCTATTAGAGGTCGGCCAACCTCTCGTTCACTATGTTACGGAACGCATATTATCGATTCTAGGGGCTTTGCCTGGCATACATTATTATATACGTGGTGCTATATTGTGAACTTTTATGACCGCGTATACTTGACCACTAGACCACTAGACACACTATATTTTGTGCAATGGGTTGTGAACACACAGGTTGCAAGTTTTGTATGGGCGGAACTTGGAACTGAGTGGATTTACAATGCCTTTGCTTTGTGAACTATTATGACAACGTATACTTGACTACTAGACATGCTACTTTTGGCAGTGGGTTGTGAACACACAGGTTGCAAGTTTTGTATGGGCGGAACTTGGAACTGAGTGGATTTACAATGCCTTTGCTTTGTGGACTATTCTCAATGACCAAAAACTTTGCCTTTGCTGCATGAACGTTCTTTAAAAGCTTTACATGTTAAGCAAACTCTATGAACTCACTCAACCATTGTGTTGACACTTTTAGCATATTTTATCTCAGGTAGCTAAGGCATTCACTTCATGGCATGCATGTAGACTTATCATAGAGTCGCGGTGTCGACGCGTCTCACATATATTTTATGCACTTAACTATCGTTTGATTGTAACAAACTCATATTTAGTTCAGTGGAAATCTTTTGGGACCTATGTTTTTAAACTCTGATTATTTTACTTAATCAAACGGTATTTTCAAAAGGACACTTTAGGTCGTTTGATATAACTGTAACTTTGATGCTATGACAGTCATCCCCCAAGTATTCCATTCCGCTAAAAAACATGTAATTTGGGGGTGTGACAGATTGGTATCAGAGCATCGGTTATAGAGAACTAGGTTGCATCATTGACCCTAGACTATAACTACATCATCATAGCATCTCATCATATCATTATAAGTGCATACTCATTATACATGCGGTTTTATACGCCCATTATCAGTTGACTCAACACCAAACATCATATGAGTCGATTAGTCCAAGCATTGCATAGTTACTCCTAAATTATACATAGCCTGATCACCTATGTCTAATTCAGGAAGAATCATGCAATGAAGGGAGTAGTAGTCTCATATGTGTAAGCAACTCTGTAATCGAGCCAAATTTTCAAAAGATTTTCTTCAAAACCACTTGTTTCCAGTTTGATCCGAGTGATAGTTCTAGTTTGATGAGTTGCAAAGATCAAGCTAGAATCAAGTTTTTACTTAAACTGATTTAGCCTAATCGCATGACAGTTCTTGTTTGATGAGTTGTGGGATTAAGTAAAAATCGGTTACCTAAAAGTCTTTTGAGGGTTTTGCTCAAGAATGGGAAAGCTTGCCTCATCAAACCTAAACCATAAGAGAGCATGTCTTTAGAATGGGAAATGGTCACGATAGCACAAGAACGTACTGTTAATACAAATAAGCCGTAAAAACGTTTATTTATATTTTACGATCTTCTAATGTTTTGTCGATAACAAAAGTAAAATCATTTTAACGAAACAAATAGAGTACGTAAATAGTTTGAGTTAATAGTTTTCTAACACACTTACGCTTTCACATAAAACACTAAACAAGTATGAGTGATTTTATGATTTAGATACATATGTACAACAACTAGTGTATACATATTGGGTTAAACATATACTTAAACTAAGTATACTAAAATGGATAAAAACTAAGTGTATGCTAAAATGGGTAAATACAAGTATATACTAAATGGGTAAATACTAGCAAATGGTTTTGACCCATAACCCATGGTTTTATATATACCACTTAACCAAGTTCATTGTATCCTTAAGATACATTGTATCTAGAAAGAAAACCATGGATCAACCCATAACCCATGACCCATGACCCATAACCAAAAATACCCATGGGCAAAGAGGAGCGGACCACGGATCCCTAGCTTTGTGCTAGCCGGATCCCTTGTGGTAGGGATCTGTGGGATCCGGGGAACATTAGAGATCTTTCCTCTATAAATAGTGAGCCATTTCTTCATTGTTTCTCACCCCTTTCAAATATACTTTCTCCCCTGAGTTTAATCTCACTAACCTTAGATCCAAGAGATCTATGTTTGTAGTTTTATTTTTGTGTGATCTTTTAGGTTCCTCTTAAAGGCAAGATCACCACCTTTGAAGTCGATCAAGCTCAAGTCCATGAGTTGCCATGCTTCCTCATCATCAAGGCTACTGAAGTCTTCTTGTTGATGATTCCTTTCTTTCTTCAAAGAAGTGTAGTGTTGAAGACATTAGTGAAAGATGTCTCAAGAGTCAAGACGAAGATATTAGTGAAGGGTATCTATCGTCTATAGGATAAAGCACTTGTGGTAGGTGCTTAGAAGTCAAGACAAAGAAGCACTAGTGAAAGGTGCTTAGAAGTCAAGACAAAGAAGCATTAGTGAAAGGTGCTTAGAAGTGAAGACACAAGACATTAGTGAAAGGTGTCTTGTAGATCTAGTCAAAGGCATTAGTGAAAGGTGCCTTAGATGTACATTCGATATGGTGTGTTTCGATGTACAAGATAGACTAGTATTAGATCCAAGGATATTGATATCCTTGATGATGTTGTAAAGGAGTAGATCTCCTTTGGGATTAGTCGTTGGTGTAGTGTGGTAGTAGTTCCTCCATTGCAATGGAACTAGGTGCTTAGCCTAGTACCTAATAAAGGGTAGGCGACGTTGTGAAGGTGTAGTTCACCTAAGGTGTGAAAGAACTAGGTACTTAGCCTAGTACCTTATAAAGGGTAGGCGACATTGTGTAGGTGTGGTTCACCTTGGAGTGAAAGAACCCGGTGGTTAGCCTAGTACCGGAAAAAGAGTAGGCGACGTTGTGAAGGCTTCTCCGCCATAAGGAGATTGGTGTAGTGATTACGAAAACTCGAGTAGGTGACTCGGGGAGTGGAGTAGGGCAAGGAAGGTGACCTTGTAGCCGAACCACTATAAATACTTGCGTTGTGGTTTTGTGCTTCTTACTCTTATCTTTTCATTACTTACCTTTATATGTTTGTTTATCAACATCCAACACACACATCCAAATAGATTGACATAAGTCGATCTAAATAGATTAAAATGAAGTTTTAATTGGTAAAACTATTCAACCCCCCCTTCTAGTTTTCCACAATTGGTATCAAAGCTTCGTTACCAAGGTTCTTGAAGTATATTGTACTTTAAAAACTTGATACGATCCATGGTTAATTGAAAACTACAAAGAAGGTTTTTCATAAAAGCAAACACCATGTTTTTCAAAACTATATGTTTGGATGTTGAAGTTGATAACAACATTTTTTTTTTTTTTTTTTTTTTTTTTTTTTTTCATTTAATTGCACTAATCTTTTTTGTCATGTTGATTAGTCAAAGCTCATACCCACCAAGCTTTAGGAGTAGCTTGGTAACAAGAATACCTTCCTTAAGAAGGTATCTTAATCGCAAAGGAGCGGAATCGTCTAAGTGACATTTGTTGTGTCATTTGTAAAGACATTCCTAAGTGCGCTAGAGGTATGATTCTCCTTTTATTGTGTTTGATAATTAAATATGCCTATTTAGGTATTTATATGATTATTCTTTTTGTGCTCATACATGTTTTACGTGAAGCTTCGTTAGGAAGCCTTTTTCTTACAATACGTGTTATATTTCTCATATATGGTCATAGTATATAAAACTTGTGTTTTATTTCTTTTAATCCAATAATAAAACAAAAATACGAATTTCAAAAATTCCTCCTTCCCTATTAATAATCTCACTCGACGCCCACTCTATCCAATCCTAACTTTTTTAAATTTCCCAATTTCAAAAATTCCCTCTCATTCAAAAAAACTTCATCTTCCTCCTCATTTCATCTCATCCAAAACCAAGAAGATCCGTCATCAACATGGTTTACATCGCACTTGTGCTCATCGCCCTAACACTCATCGCACTTGTGTTCCCTATGATGAAGTTCACATACGGAGACATTTACTTTGTGTTGTTAATCTACATTGGGATCATATACCCAATCCTTTGTATCATCCTTAGTATTGAAATGCAATATTACTAATGATCTAGTTTATCTAGGTTATTGTTATCGTAATGTGTTTGTCATTTCTTTTGATTTATATGTTTTATTTTCTTTCGTGATACATTAGAAGTCATGTGTGCATGCTAAAAGAAAATGTAGGACAAAACATATTTCGTGGTATAAAACTGTAAAACCTATTTCTTCATCAAATCATTTTACATTACTGATCCACAGATCCCGGAGGATATACTAGCCGGATCCCTTTTGTAAAGGAACCGTGGGATCCGTATTACTGGAAAATAGTTTTCATGCAAGATTAAAAGCCACTATCTTTCTAAACATAATAATCCACTAGAAAGTCAAAAACTTTAGTTAAGTGTCATTGTTGTTAAAAAACCATTGTTAATAAAAATCTAGTAAAAACATTAGATTATCATAAGTTGACCACAAACATCTCCTTTTATTAACTTGTCATTTCTATAGGTTCAACTATGACGCATGAATATGAGTTTGATTTTTCACTCACTAGCGTCTACACTCCGAACATCTCTCTCGAACCCAACACACCTAGCAATCATGTCCGTGGGTTCAATAATCTCGAAAACCGTCACTTCCACGAAGGACGTATTGTAGACACCTCTCTACAATTGGAAGAAGGTATCAATACCTCCTTCTGAGCCATAGGACTAGAATGTCTTCTTGAAATCAACGAGAAGATATGTAGAAGGTTCATAATGGAATTCTTCCGTCAAGTCGAACTCGTTCGTAACGAGGATCGCTCTTTATCTCTTTGGTTTTATATCAAAAACCAAAAGTTCGCTCTAACCCTTGGAAATTTTGCTCACATCCTCCGGATTCCAAATCATGGACAATTTGCCTTCACCGAAGATTGGTCTCTTGATTCTCTCTTCAACTTTCGTGAAGAAAATAGTCCATATTGTTTACACATACCCTCTCCGGAAGATTTAAATCGCATAATATGCAAACCTCGACCATATTACTCCGATCCAAACATTATCTTTACAAGGGATATCCGAGAAGAGTACAAGCCTCTTGCACTCATCCTACGTAAAAATGTTTGGAGTCTTAGGGGAAATCGAGAAATCCTTCCCACTTGTTGTGCTCACATGTTGTATGCGTTTGCTAACACAACAACCATACAATCTCGCCTACTTCTTCGCAAGGATAATTGCAAATCTTCAAGGCTCCAAGAATAAACTCATCCCTTATGGAATGTTCTTGACACGCCTCTATCATAATGTTATGCACTTCCATCCTCAATTTCAAAGTCCGTTGTACGTACTTGTGAACAAGATGATGGAACCGCTAAACATATCTCTCATGAAGACATTCTTCATTCTTGACTCCACCAACACTCATCAATCACATAATGATCCTCCTAGCGAAAACACTCAAGGAAACTAATAGTATTCCAAACTAGGATCAAATATCTTGTACTCGTGCTTTATCAATGTAATCCAATTTCCTTCATAAAATAAAAGATTTTACATTTGATATCTTGGTATTAGAAATCTCTTTAGACTATCCTTGAGATATAATGCATTGTCAAGATCATTGCATACCTTTAGTAAAGGTCCTGCTGAGCAGATGGGCGGATCCCAAAGATTACACTAGACGGATCCCTACTCTTAAGGAACCGTGGGATCCGGCGAACACAAATTGCAATTACAAGAATTGTATTTCAAACACATTCTTAGAACACCTCACACTAAGCTAAACATAGTGTCATAAGGAAAATTAAGTCTTTATCAAGATAGGTTAATCTTTCCCATTCATACATAACTCACCGAGGTCACACTCTAAAAACGCTTGTAGATCTACCGTTTCTTTTTAATCCATTACTCTTCCGCTCTTAAACTCACACCTCATTTTCTACTTGATCCCTCACATCTAGTCTTAGAAATCTTTCAATTATGGCAAAATTGATCATAAATCATCCTCTCCTCCAAGATGATCAAAGTTGATCAAAATCTAGTTTTCTCATCTCAAAAGCTTCTAGGATACTTTCCAAAACACTATCCTAAGACATAACCTGATCTCTAGGATCATTTAGCTTCAATTGACACTCTAGTGTCATCCTTGCTCATCCATTGGTACTCTTGAAAGTTCCAAATCCTTCCATAAATGACAATCATTAGCTACATCACTCATTACCTTCAAGTACTCAAGCATCCCTTCATTTAAAACGCTTAGGAGGACTGAAACACTCAAGATGATATAGGTCTTAGATCTTAGAAACATCATTTCCACTCTTTCATAGCTACTGAGAGCGGGATCCCTAGGATTAGCCTAGGCGGATCCCTCTGATGAGGGAACCGTGGGATCCGGATGACAGTTTATGCCAATTCTTGCAAAAACAATCATTTCAACTTATCTTCCTAACTCAAACACTCCATCTCATCTTAAATGAGTTCCTAGATCAGTGCATCCTCTAAAGTTGACTCTTGTGCATGTCAATCATCACATTTCAATGAATTCTAGTGGCTTAAGGCTTAAATGCACATGCCAAATCTCTTAGTTTATAAACCACCTTATTAGGACCTCCATAGTCATCACTCTCATCCTAACTTTCAGCTCTTGCAAACTCTTGAAATCATCTCATCATGAGGAAAACCCCAAGTAGTAACTTAACCACTAAAGAACCACCCATGAAACGAGCTCGTGTTATACACGAAATTTTCTCAACCGAATCATCTCCGGTCAAGCCAGCAAATGATATAATCCTTCATCATCCAATCAAACCAATTCCTAAAAGGTTAGTACCCACAAAACTACCTTTGCCAAACACCACCATACCTCCTAGGCAAAACAATATCATCTCCACTAAACCATCACCATTGGTTCCTAGAGATATTTCATTTACATCCCCACTATCATCACCACACCTCTACAATCTAGAGGACTCACCTCCTAGGACGTCTCATCCACTTCCACAGACAACATTCTCCTCATTAGGAGGAATAATGGTTCAAAATTAAGGTGTTGATTCAACACTTGCTCCGGCTTCCTTCTCGGCGTTTTCATCATATAATCCCATTTGGATTATGACAAATCATCAAAGTCAACCACCCGACCATATGGAAATTGACACTTCTCTACCACCACCATCATTCTTGGTTGAGTCATTCTTAAATGCACCTCCACCAATCCCTCCATCGTTTGAAGCTCCACAAGCCGCTTCACTTGATCCTTCGAATCAAGCCATTTCATTTCATCCACCACCACTACCTAGCCATGACAAAGATTGCTATCATTGTCAACATGTTGAAAGTTTGATACATGAAGTACGAGACGACCAACGTTTCATGTTCTATCATCTCCTCGAACGTTTCGACGAGATTAAACCTAAACAAAACTTGAGCTAGAAGATTATAGTGGTGTTTTAGCTTCAAGCGTTAGGTGATCTAGAAATTCCTAGTCATGTATTGTCTATTTTCTTGTTTTTCGAGTCATGTATATCATAACTATTGTTTATTAAATGGAATTACATGCTACTAGCTATATTTCTAAGTATGTGAGTATACTATATAATCCATATCTCTTTTCGGTATTAACATTTCTTGTTATACCAATCTTTCTTGACTTTATTCATCACCAGACGGATCCCTCTGAATTGCCTAGACGGATCCCTACTAGGAGGGAACCGCGGGATCCGTGAAGACGAAAGCTTTATTTCTACTAACTTGGACAACATTTGCAGGAAACTGTGAATTATACTTGATTTCTAACCTTTGTTTTGTAGTTATTCAATTTACATATGAAGACTTTGACATCCTAAAGCTATGGGGAGCTTTATGTCAAAGCAATACATTGCAAATTACTTGCAATACTAGGTTTACATTTCGTGACATCCCTTTGCAATAATCAAGAGGGAGCACATTCGTCTCGTAGATGATATATTTTGCAAACTTATTTGCAAACAAACTAGATTAGTATCATTTACTTGACGCCCTTGCATAGGGATGGACTCGTCAAGTGGGAGTAAAAGACGAGATCCTTTCCCGTTATTTGCTCTCTATTTCTTTTTACTTTTTCTTTCACATGTTTTTCTTAAAACAATGTGTTGCCTTCCTTCAAACACTTTTTGTTTCGACAAAAAGGGGAGAAGAAAGTAAAAACTACAAATTCAAATTTTTACGAATTTTAGCTTTTTCCTTAAAAGAATTTTATGTTTTGTCATCAACAAAAAGGGGGAGATTGTTAATACAAATAAGCCGTAAAAATGTTTATTTATATTTTACGATCTTCTAATGTTTTGTCGATAACAAAAGTAAAATCATTTTAACGAAACAAATAGAGTACGTAAATAGTTTGAGTTAATAGTTTTCTAACACACTTACGCATTCTCATAAAACACTAAACAAGTATAAGTGATTTTATGATTTAGATACATATGTACAACAACTAGTGTTTACATATTGGGTTAAACATATACTTAAACTAAGTATACTAAAATGGGTAAAAACTAAGTGTATGCGAAAAATGGGTAAATACAAGTATATACTAAATGGGTAAATACTAGCAAATGGTTTTGACCCATAACCCATGGTTTTATATATACCACTTAACCAAGTTCATTGTATCCTTAAGATACATTGTATCTAGAAAGAAAACCATGGATCAACCCATAACCCATGACCCATAACCCATAACCAAAAATACCCATGGGCAAAGAGGAGCGGACCACGGATCCCTAGCTTTGTGCTAGCCGGATCCCTTGTGGTAGGGATCCGTGGGATCAAGGGAACATTAGAGATTTTTCCTCTATAAATAGTGAGCCATTTCTTCATTGTTTCTTACCCCTTTCAAATATACTTTCTCCCATGAGTTTAATCTCACTAACCTTAGATCCAAGAGATCTATGTTTGTAGTTTTATTTTTGTGTGATCTTTTAGGTTCCTCTTAAAGGCAAGATCACCACCTTTAAAGTCGAGCAAGCTCAAGTCCATGAGTTGCCATGCTTCCTCATCATCAAGGCTACTGAAGTCTTCTTGTTGATGATTCCTTTCTTTCTTCAAAGAAGTGTAGTGTTGAAAACATTAGTGAAAGATGTCTCAAGAGTCAAGACGAAGATATCAGTGAAGGGTATCTATCGTCTATAGGATAAAGCACTTGTGGTAGGTGCTTAGAAGTCAAGACAAAGAAGCACTAGTGAAAGGTGCTTAGAAGTCAAGACAAAGAAGCATTAGTGAAAGGTGCTTAGAAGTGAAGACACAAGACATTAGTGAAAGGTGTCTTGTAGATCTAGTCAAAGGCATTAGTGAAAGGTGCCTTAGATGTACATTCGATATGGTGTGTTTCGATGTACAAGATAGACTAGTATTAGATCCAAGGATATTGATATCCTTGATGATGTTGTAAAGGAGTAGATCTCCTTTGGGATTAGTCGTTGGTGTAGTGTGGTAGTAGTTCCTCCATTGCAATGGAACTAGGTGCTTAGCCTAGTACCTAATAAAGGGTAGGCGACGTTGTGAAGGTGTAGTTCACCTAAGGTGTGAAAGAACTAGGTACTTAGCCTAGTACCTTATAAAGGGTAGGCAACGTTGTGTAGGTGTGGTTCACCTTGGAGTGAAAGAACCCGGTGGTTAGCCTAGTACCGAAAAAGAGTAGGCGACGTTGTGAAGGCTTCTCCGCCATAAGGAGATTGGTGTAGTGATTACGAACTCTCGAGTAGGTGACTCGGGGAGTGGAGTAGGGCAAGGAAGATGACCTTGTAGCCGAACCACTATAAATACTTGCGTTGTGGTTTTGTGCTTCTTACTCTTATCTTTTCATTACTTACCTTTATATGTTTGTTTATCAACATCCAACACACACATCCAAATAGATTGACATAAGTCGATCTAAATAGATTAAAATGAAGTTTTAATTGGTAAAACTATTCAACCCCCCCTTCTAGTTTTCCACAATTGGTATCAAAGCTTCGTTACCAAGGTTCTTGAAGTATATTGTACTTTAAAAACTTGATACGATCCATGGTTAATTGAAAACTACAAAGAAGGTTTTTCATAAAAGCAAACACCATGTTTTTCAAAACTATATGTTTGGATGTTGAAGTTGATAACAACATTTTTTTCTTTTTATTTTTTCATTTAATTGCACTAATCTTTGTTGTCATGTTGATTAGTCAAAGCTCATACCCACCAAGCTTTAGGAGTAGCTTGGTAACAAGAATACCTTCCTTAAGAAGGTATCTTAATCGCAAAGGAGCGGGAATCGTCTAAGTGACATTTGTAAAGACATTCCTAAGTGCGCTAGAGGTATGATTCTCCTTTTATTGTGTTTGATAATTAAATATCCCTATTTAGGTATTTATATGATTATTCTTTTTGTGCTCATACATGTTTTACGTGAAGCTTCGTTAGGAAGCCTTTTTCTTACAATACGTGTTATATTTCTCATCTATGGTCATAGTATATAAAACTTGTGTTTTATTTCTTTTAATCCAATAATAAAACAAAAACACGAATTTCAAAAATTCCTCCTTCCCTATTAATAATCTCACTCGACACCTACTCTACCCAATCCTCACTTTTTCAAATTTCCCAATTTCAAAAATTCCCTCTCATTCAAAAAAACTTCATCTTCCTCCTCATTTCATCTCATCCAAAACCAAGAAGATCCGTCATCAACATGGTTTACATCGCACTTGTGCTCATCGCCCTAACACTCATCGCACTTGTGTTCCCTATGATGAAGTTCATATACAGAGACATTTACTTTGTGTTGTTAATCTACATTGGGATCATATACCCAATCCTTTGTATCATCCTTAGTATTGAAATGCAATATTACTAATGATCTAGTTTATCTAGGTTATTGTTATCGTAATGTGTTTGTCATTTCTTTTGATTTATATGTTTTATTTTCTTTCGTGATACATTAGAAGTCATGTGTGCATGCTAAAAGAAAATGTAGGACAAAACATATTTCGTGGTATAAAACTGTAAAACCTATTTCTTCATCAAAAGCTGTTTACTTTTACTGATCCACGGATCCGGAGGATATACTAGCCGGATCCCTTTTGTAAAGGAACCGTGGGATCCATATTACTGGAAAACAGTTTTCATGCAAGATTAAAAGCCACTATCTTTCTAAACATAATAATCCACTAGAAAGTCCAAAACTTTAGTTAAGTGTCATTGTTGTTAAAAAACCATTGTTAATAAAAATCTAGTAAAAACATTAGATTATCATAAGTTGACCACAAACATCTCCTTTTATTAACTTGTCATTTCTATAGGTTCAACTATGACGCATGAATATGAGTTTGATTTTTTACTCACTAGCGTCTAAACTCCGAACATCTCTCTCGAACCCAACACACCTGGCAATCATGTCCGTGGGTTCAATAATCTCGAAAACTGTCACTTCCACGAAGGACGTATTGTAGACACCTCTCTACAATTGGAAGAAGGTATCAATACCTCCTTCTGTGCCATAGGACTAGAATGTATTCTTGAAATCAACGAGAAGATATGTCCAAGGTTCATAATGGAATTCTTTGGTCAAGTCGAACTCGTTCGTAACGAGGATCGCTCTTTATCTCTTTGGTTTTATATCAAAAACCAAAAGTTCGCTCTAACCCTTGGGCATTTTGCTCACATCCTCCGGATTCCAAATCATGGACAATGTGCCTTCACCGAAGATTGGTCTCTTGATTCTCTCTTCAACTTCGTGAAGAAAATAGTCCATATTGTTCACACATACCCTCTCCCGAAGATTTAAATCGCATAATATGCAAACCTCGACCATATTACTCCGATCCAAACATTATCTTTACAAGGGATATCCGAGAAGAGTACAAGCCTCTTGCACTCATCCTACGTGAAAATGTTTGGAGTCTTAAAGGAAATCGAGAAATCCTTCCCGCTTGTTGTGCTCACATGTTGTACTGTTTGCTAACACAATAACCATACAATATTGCCTACTTCTTCGCAAGGCAAATTGCAAATCTTCAAGGCTCCAAGAATAAACTCATCCCTTATGGAATGTTCTTGACACGCCTCTATCATAATGTTATGCACTTCCATCCTCAATTTCAAAGTCCGTTGTACGTACTTGTGAACAAGATGATGGAACCGCTAAACATATCTCTCATGAAGACTTTCTTCATTCTTGACTCCACCAACACTCATCAATCACATAATGATCCTCCTAGCGAAAACACTCAAGGAAACTAATAGTATTCCAAAATAGGATCAAATCTCTTGTACTCGTGCTTTATCAATGTAATCCAATTTCCTTCATAAAATAAAAGATTTTACATTTGATATCTTGCTATTAGAAATCTCTTTAGACTATCCTTGAGATATAATGCATTGTCAAGATCATTGCATACCTTTATTAAAGGTCTGCGGCGATGGGCGGATCCCAAAGATTACACTAGACGGATCCCTACTCTTAGGGAACCGTGGGATCCGGCGAACAGAAATTGCAATTACAAGCATTGTATTTCAAACACATTGTTAGAACACCTCACACTAAGCTAAACATAGTGTCATAAGGCAAATTAAGTCCTTATCAAGATAGGCTAATCTTTCCCATTCATACATAACTCACCGAGGTCACACTCTAAAAACGCTTGTAGATCTACCGTTTCCGTTTAATCCATTACTCTTCCGCTCTTAAACTCACACATCATTTTCTACTTATCCTTCACATCTAGTCTTAGAAATCTTTTAGTTATGGCCAAAATTGATCATAAATCATCCTCACCTCCAAGATGATCAAAGTTGATCAAAATCTAGTTTTCTCATCTCAAAAGCTTCTAGGATACTTTCCAAAACACTATCCTAAGACATAACCTGATCTCTAGGATCATTTAGCTTCAATTGACACTCTTGTGTCATCCTTGCTCATCCATTGGTACTTTTGAAAGTTCCAAATCCTTCCATAAATGACAATCATTAGCTACATAACTCATTACCTTCAAGTACTCAAGCATCCCTTCATTTAAAACACTTAGGAGGACTGAAACACTCAAGATGATATAGGTCTTAGATCTTAGAAACATCATTTCCACTCTTTCATAGCTGTTGAGAGCCGGATCCCTAGGATTAGCCTAGACGGATCCCTCTGATGAGGGAACCGTGGGATCCGGATGACAGTTTATGCCAATTCTTGCAAAAACAATCATTTCAACTTATCTTCCTAACTCAAACACTCCATCCCATCTTAAATGAGTTCCTAGATCAGTGCATCCTCTAAAGTTGACTCTTGTGCATGTTAATCATCACATTTCAATGAATTCTAGTGGCTTAAGGCTTAAATGCACTTGCCAAATCTCTTAGTTTATAAACCACCTTATTAGGACCTCCATAGTCATCACTCTCATCCTAACTTTCAGCTCTTGCAAACTCTTGAAATCATCTCATCATAAGGAAAACCCCAAGTAGTAACTTATCCACTAAAGAACCACCCATGAAACGAGCTCGTGTTATACACGAAATTTTCTCAACCGAATCATCTCCGGTCAAGCCAACAAATGATAGAATCCTTCATCATCCAATCAAACCAATTCCTAAAAGGTTAGTACCCACATAACTACCTTTGCCAAATACCACCATACCTCCTAGGCCAAACAATATCATCTCCACCAAACCATCACCATTGGTTCCTAGAGCTATTTCATTTACATCCCCACTATCATCACCACACCTCTACAATCTAGAGGACTTGCCTCCTAAGACGTCTCATCCACTTCCACCGACAACATTCTCCTCATTAGGAGGAATAATGGTTCAAAATCAAGGTGTTGAGTCAACATTTGCTCCGGCTTCCTTCTCGGCGTTTTCATCATATAATCCCATTTGGATTATGACAAATCATCAAAGTCAACCACCCGACCATATGGAAATTGACACTTCTCTACCACCACCATCATTCTTGGTTGAGTCATTCTTAAATGCACCTCCACCAATCCCTCCATCGTTTGAAGCTCCACAAGCCGCTTCACTTGATCCTTCGAATCAAGCCATTTCATTTCATCCACCACCACTACCTAGCCATGACAAAGATTGCTATCATTGTCAACATGTTGAAAGTTTGATACATGAAGTATGAGACGACCAACGTTTCATGTTCTATCATCTCCTCGAACGTTTCGATGAGATTAAACCTAAACAAAACTTGAGCTAGAAGATTATAGTGTTGTCTTAGCTTCAAGCGTTAGGTGATCTAGAAATTCCTAGTCATGTATTGTCTATTTTCTTGTTTTTCGAGTCATGTATATCATAATTATTGTTTATTAAATGGAATTACATGCTACTAGCTATATTTCTGAGTATGTGAGTATACTATATAATCCATATCTCTTTTCGGTATTAACATTTCTTGTTATACCAATCTTTGCTGACTTTATTCATCAGCCCGACGGATCCCTCAGATTTGCCTAGACGGATCCCTACTAGGAGGGAACCGCGGGATCCGTGAGACAGAAATCTTTCTTTCTACTAACTTGGACAACATTTGCAGGAAATTGTGAATTATACTTGATTTCTAACCTTTGTTTTGTAGTTATTCAATTTACATATGAAGACTTTGACATCCTAAAGCTTGGGGAGCTTTATGTCAAAGCAATACATTGCAAATTACTTGCAATACTAGGTTTACATTTCGTGACATCCATTTGCAATAATCAAGGGGGAGCACATTCGTCTCGTAGATGATATCTTTTGCAAACTTATTTGCAAACAAACTAGATTAGTATCATTTACTTGGCTCTTGCATAGGGATGGACTCGTCAAGTGGGAGTAAAAGACGAGATCCTTTCCCGTTATTTGCTCTCTATTTCTTTTTACTTTTTCTTTCACATGTTTTTCTTAAAAACAATGTGTTGCCTTCCTTCAAACACTTTTTGTTTCAACAAAAAGGGAGAGAAGAAAGTAAAAACTACAAATTCAAATTTTTACGAATTTTAGCTTTTTCCTTAAAAGAATTTTATGTTTTGTCATCAACAAAAAGGGGGAGATTGTTAATACAAATAAGCCGTAAAAACGTTTATTTATATTTTACGATCTTCTAATGTTTTGTCGATAACAAAAGCAAAATCATTTTAACGAAACAAATAGAGTACGTAAATAGTTTTCTAACACACTTACGCTTTCACATAAAACACTAAACAAGTATAAGTGATTTTATGATTTAGATACATATGTACAACAACTAGTGTTTACATATTGGGTTAAACATATACTTAAACTAAGTATACTAAAATGGGTAAAAACTAAGTGTATGCTAAAATGGGTGTTGGGATATGAAAGTGCTGAAGATATCAAAGTACTGAAGATATCAAAATCTTGTAAGTTGCAAAATCTTGGAAGAAGTTAAAGACTCAAAAATCTTGTTAAAGACAAAGTCAAAATCTTGCAATATGAAGTCAAAGTAATCTTGCAAAAACAAAAGAAGCTGTTATATTAGTTTATGGAAAGAATTGTATTCTATGTTTAGATTACTTGTCATACAAGGTTATCAATTGTAAACCGACTAGGATATCCTTGAGCCTATAAAAGGACTCCTAGATTGGCATTAGAGATATGAATTACGATTTTAGAATTAGAGTTTTAGAGAAAAGTTCGATTATCTTAGAAGTTGTATTAGAGTATGCATAATAAGCGATTTAGAGTTTATAATAAAAGGTTATTCTTCTTAGCTTTGTTAAGTAAATTCAGCGTACTTAATAAAGATTACTCAGTGTTTCTTTGTTAATAACTTAGGATTTATCCGAGGTTATTAAACCTTAACAAGCTAGTTAAGATAGTTTGATTAAAGTATATCGATCCAACAAGTGGTATCTGAGCTTGTGTGGAAACTCTGACTAGGAAGAAACCCTACTTCAACTATATTCAAGATGTCGTGAAGCTGTTCCACCACCCTCAATCACCTCACTCAGAATTCCAATAATCAAGAAGGGAGAATATGACCTCTGGTGTATGAAGATGAGGCAGTACATTGCCATTACAGACCATGCACTTTGGAATGTTATTGTGAATAGGAATGAAGTTGTAGCGGACCCATTGATATTCTGGACAACCAAAGGCACCTAAACCTGTATTACCAGCAGCAACCTTAAGGAACCAAGAGAAGGCACTTAATATTCTCTTATCGCCATTCGGATGGTCATCTTCTCAAATTTCATGATGCTAAAGATGCTAAGCAGCTCTGGGCTGCTCTCAAGACCAAATTTGGAGGGAATGAAGCCTCTAAAAAGATGCACAGAAATTTGCTAAAGCAACAGTTTGAAACTTTCACGGTTGGTGAAAGAGAGAGTCTTGATCTTTGCATATGATAGGTTTCAGAATCTTCTCAACATGTTGGAGCTATACAAAGGCGAAGTATCAGTTGAAGATGCTAACTTGAAGTTTCTAAGGAGTTTGCCATCATCATGGCATGTGATTGCTACAATGATCCGAGGACAACAAGGTTTGGATGTCATGGACTTTGATGATCTATATCATCAACTTAAGGTGTATGAGCATGAGATGAGTGGTCAAACAAGTTCTAAGTCTCACAGTAATGCTTTTCTATCATCGAGAAGAAGGCCGGTACTTCCAAAAGTCTTGCTTCTCCTCAAAATCTTGTTTCTCAAAGTCTGCTTGTCTATACACCCCCTCATATGTTCAACAGGTCCCACCAACTACCACTATGGCCTCGGATGAAGTTATGTGCTCCTTCTTTGCACAACAAGCTAGTTTACCTGTCACTTATGAAGAAGATCTAGCATAGATTGAAGAAGATGCACTTGAAGAAATTGATATCAGGTGGCAAGTTGCTATGATTACTGCAAGAATCAAAAGTACATGAAAAGGCAGGCAAAAGCATTGATTTCAAACCCAAACAGGGCATAACTTTTGACAAATCTAAAATTGAATGCTTCAATTGTCAAAAGACTGGTCACTTTGCAAGAGAGTGCGGGTTTGCTAAGTATCAAGCAAAGCAGGACATCGAGAAGCCAAAACTTGAGCTTAAGGAAATTCCCATTCTTGAAACAAAGGCTTTGGTTGCTCAAGAGAAGTTATCAGAAGTTGACTGGAGTGGAGTTTGATGATGAACCGGTGACTTCTGTATGGTAGCGATGGAAGATGCATTGAAGACACAGTGGAAGCATTGTAGATCTTGCTTTTGATGAAGTATCTGAACATCTTTGCTTTGGAATCGATGATGGCTTTGGAGGATTTGACTGGAGCAAGGAAAGTGAAGATGATCTTGTTCAACTCGCATTGGTGGCTACTTCACCAAATCAATCTCCTATCTCCGAGGTATGCTCAAATTGCTATGATTTTTATCATAAATTGCTTAGCAGTTATGTGATTGAGAGAGATCATTGTGTTAAGGCTAGAGTGAGGTAGCGAGGTTATCAAATAACCTTAGAATCTATGGAAGCCAAAATTTTAGCACATGAAACTAATGAAGTAGCTTGGGATGAAAAATATGCACAACAGGATTACCAGTTAAAGCTTAGTGAATGGAAATTAAAGCTGTAAAATTCTTTGAAATTGAGAAATTAACTAAGGAAAGAGATGATTTGTTAGCTAAGTTTCTTTGCTTGGGGTGAAGGCTGGTTTGTCACATGTTTCTTATGTTCAAAAGCGACAAAGAGCTTATCTTAAAAGCTGGATTAGGTTTTGGAATGGATTTTAGTAAGATAGAAGAAAACCAATCTAGTAATCGGGATGAAGGTGAGTATGAGGATATAACCACTAGTGATGAAGAACTCATTAATTATGTAGATACATCTAGTAATGATGGTTCATTAAGTGACTCACCTCCTGCATATAAGAGAGCTAATGATTATCATCTTGTTCCACATCCTCTTGGCATTCATCAACCCCTTAGGCCTGATGTTTCTCGTTTTGGAATAGACAGTCTAGAGTTTAGGAAAAAACTAGTTGCTAAATCTAGGTGCGAAACACCCAAAGCTGTTGAAAGCGGTGTTCAAAACCAAGCGGTACCTTTAAATCAAAGTCTTGCTTCACAAGCAATACCTTCTTCAAAATCTTTTCAAAAGCGATCTTGCTAAACCTTTTTGGGATAATTTTGGTCAAAACAAGTTTAATCACTCACCAAGAAGGCAAAATAATTTTGGGCATAGACATAGAAGAAATCACTTTAGTCATATGGGTCAAAAGCTGTGTTTTGTGTGTTATAGTCCTACTCACTTAATCAAAGATTGTGACAAACACTCCGAATATCTAAGCAAGTTTCCAAGGAATAAGTCTACAAATCAGAAACCTAGAGAGCACAAACCGGTGTGGACTAATTCAAATAGGGTTAATCACGAAACTTCACACGGATCATAGATACCCACATCGAGAGAAGATCTTCAGATATCTCACAAGTACTTTCCAAAGTCTTGCTTTCGAGACAAAGTAATCTTGATAAAACTGCTTGGAATAGGTATTCTAGGAGATCTCACTATCAACCTAGAATGTATCACAATTCATATAGGGGATCTAGATCACAGGAACCACCTGTTAAAACCGAATGGGTAAAAGGGAAATCGGTAAGGGACACACGATGCGTTCAACAAAAAGTGAATCAGATGTTTGTGTGACACAAGAAAATGCTAATCAACCGGTGAAAGAGATTTATGTTGAAAAACCAGAAAGTTTTGAAAATCCACATGCTAAAACTCAAAAGATAATTTTGGATCATCACTTGAAAGATAGTGGGAATTTCATACTCAAGGAATTTGAGTTTGTAACTCCACAAAGGGAACACAAGTCGATGATGGCTTGGGTTCCTAAAAGTTTCTAACTCTTTTCTTTGTGTGCAGGGCAACCCGGAAGAGGAGCTTAAAGATCATCTTATTGTGGATAGTGGTTGCTCTGGAAGTATGACAGGAGACAAAGAGATCCTGTCCGATTTTAGGAAGATTAGTGGAGGAAAAGTTGCATTTGGGAATGATCCCAATGGAGGAAGGATTACTGGGAAAGGAACAATTAAAGTTGGAAGAATTGATTTTGAAAATGTCGGATATGTGAAGGAGCTTAAGTTCAACTTGTTGTCAGTCTCTCAAATTTGTGATAAAAAGCATCTGTGTTATTCAGCGACACGAATGTCTCATTCTTTCCTCGACTTTAAACTGTTGATGATGACTTGGTAGTACTTAGAGTACCAAGGACAAATGATGTGTATAGTTTAGACATGAAGAGTCTACATTCATATGGTACAGCCACATGTTTGGTGGCTAAAGCAACATCTGAAGAGGCACATCAATGGCATAGAAGATTGGGCCATGTTAATTTCAAGAATATCAACAAACTGGTCAAAGGCAATTTAGTTAGAGGTCTACCTTCAAAAACTTACAAGAATGATCAATCATGTTTGGCATGCAAGAAGGGTAAACAACACAAAGCTTCCTGCAAGAAGCTTGAGGAGAGATCTATTAGAGAACCATTGGAGCTATTACATATGGATTTATTTGGACTGTCTATGTGGCAAGTTTAAATAAGAAAAAGAATCTTGTTTGGTTATTCTTGATGATTGTAGTAGATTCAGTTGGGTTTTCTTTTTGGGTTTTAAAGATGGTACTTTTGATGCTATCAGGACGATTATTGCTCTTGAAAACCAATTGAGACTCAAGGTTAGAGGTATTAGATGTGACAATGGGATTGAATTCAAGAACAAACTTATGGATGAATTTTGTGCAAACAAAGGCATAAAAAGGGAGTTTAGTATTGCAAGAACACCACAACAGAATGGTGTTGCAGAAAGGAAAATAGGACTTTGATTGAAGCAGCAAGAACAATGTTAGCGATTCTCACCTACCTATTCAGTTAAGGTGTAAGTCTTGCTTGTTATGTACTTATGAGTCTCAGTCACTAAACCACAAATGAAGACACCCTATGAATTGCTGATGGGCACTAAACCCAACATTAGTTTTATGAAACCTTTTGGTTGCCCTCTTACTATTTTAAACACTATTGATAATCAGGGGAAGTTTGATGGCAAGTCAGAAGAAGGATACTTATTGGGTTATTGCACTAACAGTAAAGGCTTTAGAGTATACAACAAAGTTACTAAGAAGGTTCAAGATTGTCTTCATGTTGAGTTTTGAGAAGATCAAGACAATGAAAAAGGTAAAGGTCTGATTGGATGTTTGATCTTGAGATTTTATCTCCTTCAATGAATTATGTTACTGTGAGAGAAGAAAATCAACCTATGCACAATGAAGAAGATATCCAATATGTTGTTCATAATGTTCATATTAGACACGATCTTTGTTCTGCTAAAGATTTTGTAAGTTCAAACCAAAATCTGTTGTTCTAAGCAAAATCTTGTTTCTTACAAAACAAAGTCTTGTTGCACCACAATCCTCATTATCTTCTGAGGATCAATCTATTCAAGAGGAACTTAATCAGATGCTTCTTCAAGATGTTTTAGCACATTCTTACAGTGATGAACAAAGGAGAGCTTATGAAGAGGCAAAGAAAAAGAACAACTGCAGAGTACTCTTACGATTACTTTGGGCGAGTACTTTTGAACAAAGTATCTTCTGCACCAGTTAATGATACTTTAGATGATCTGAATGATCATACCATGCACGGATTAGAAGATCTTGATGATGAATTTGAAGATGAAGGTATTTTCCCAAATTCCAATGAAGGTCTTGATGTTACTAATTTAGATGATAATTATGAAGTTCCACAGTCTCCAAACTTAAGAACTCATAAGGATCATCCTTCTGATCAAATCGTTGGTCCTTCTACTTACGGAGTCTGACTAGACACAAAGCTAAGGGTTTCACAAAACCTCACAATGCTTTACTTAGCTTTGTGTATAAACAAAACAGGCTGAATCATAAGGACCATCAAAACTGTTTATTTACTTGTTTCATCTCTCAAGAGGAACCCAAGAATATTGCTCAAGCTTTGACTAAAGAAAGCTGGGTTGAAGCTATGCAGGAAGAACTTCTTCAATTTAAACTTCAAGAAGTTTGAATTTTATGTGATCTTCGGATGGGAGAGAGTTATTGGAACAAGGTGGGTTTTTAGAGTTAAAAGAGATGAAAGAGGCAATGTTATCAAAAAAAGGCAAGGTTAGTTGCTCGGGGTTATAGACAGGGAGGAAGGGGTAGATTATGATGAGGTATTTGCTCTGTAGCAAGAATAGAAGCTATTAGAATATTTCTTGCCTTTGCTTCTTATATGGGCTTTCAAGTTTACCATATGGATGTTAAAAGTGCCTTTTTATATGGCAAGATTACAGAGGAAGTTTATGTCAAACAACCTCCTGGTTTTGAAGATCCTAAGCATCCAAACAAAGTCTACAAGGTTGTTAAAGCTCTTTATGGCCTTCATCAGGCACCTAGAGCTTGGTATGAAAGACTCTCCACATTCTTATTGCAACATGGATATAGAAGGGAGCTATTGACAAGACTTTGTTTATCAAGAGAGACAAGAAAGATATCATGTTAGTTCAAGTTTATGTTGATGATATCATCTTTGGGGCTACCAAGCAGTCCATGGTTAAGGAGTTTGAGCGGTGATGCAGAAAGAATTTCAAATGAGTTCAATGGGAGAGTTGACTTTCTTTTTAGGACTTGGGTTAAGCAATCAAAGGAAGGTATTTTTATCAGTCAAGACAAGTATATTCTTGACATACTTAAGAAATTCAATTTTGATGATATGAAGGTTGTTACTACACCTATTAAATCTATCAATTCATTGGGAAAAGATGAAGATGGACACCTGTTGAAGTCAAGCTTTATAGATCAATGATTGGCTCTCTTATGTATCTTCTGCATCCGGCCGATATCATGTTTGCGGTTTGTCTATGTGCTAGATATCAAGTCTCACCGAAGATCTCTCACATGAATGTAGTTAAAAGAATTTTCTGTTATTTGAAACAACAACCTAAGTTGGGGTTGTGGTATCCTAAAGAATCACCTTTTCACTTAGAAGCTTTTGAGATAGTGACTATACTTTGGTGATAATTATGATAGAAGATCCTGGCTGGTGGATGCCAATATCTTGGAAGAAGGCTAGTCTCACGGCAATGCAAAAGCAGACAATTGCGGCAACATCATCTCTGAAGGCTGAATATGTAGGCTGCGCAAGTTGTTGTGGTCAAGTTTTGTGGATGCGAGAATCAACTCTTGGACTATGGGTTCAATTTCAAAAATACTCCTATCAATATTGATAATGAGAGTACAATTTGTATTGTTAAGAATCCTGTGTATCATTCCAAGACAAAGCATATTCTGATTAGGCATCACTTTATCAGAGATTGTTATGAGCATAGGCTCATCAATGTAGTTAAGGTTCACACAGATGACAATGTAGGTGATTCTACTCACAAAAGGTTTTGATGTGTCACGATTCAATCACTTGGTCGTGAGCATTGGAATGATTAACTACTAAGCTTTGTTTAAGGGGAGGACTATAAGGTGTTAGTATAGTCCTATGTATTGCTTGAGGGGAGGATGTTTGTTGATACTTAGTTTATATGAAGAAATTTTGGCAAAATCTTGTTTTTCCGAAAGTCTTGCTTGGAAAGTACTTGCTTGGGAAAGTCTTGCTTATGTGGAAATCTTGTTTGTCGTATTAAAGTATTGTTCCAACGGTAATATTGATGGGTAATTGATAATAACGGTAACTTTGTTATTATAAGCTGTGATTTTTCAAATCCTACCTATAAATAACTACTTTCCGAATTTCCCTCTCATTTATTACTTTACATCTTTTCCATACTTATCTCCCGATCACCATCTCTTTATTCTTCAATAAAATCTTAATTGTGCTCACTCATTCAACAATGGCGAATCGTTTAACTGTTTCTAAGCACAATATGGTGGCTAATTTGGACAAGACTGAGGCGAATATAGCTTTTCATGATATTGTTGATTATCTTCTTGGGTAGCCTATTAGTTATGCTCTTTTAGTTGAACCGGATGTTATTGAAACATGGATTCAAGAATTTTGGGCTAATGCTAGAGATAACATGGAGGAGGATGAAGATTATATTAGATCTACGATTCTTTGGGACGGACTATCAAGATTACAGAAGCCTCTATTTGAGAAGATTTATTATTTGGAGATGAAGATGGGGCTATTCGATTTGACAAGCAACTGATTTGGGATACTTTTAGGAATCTTGGTTATGAAGGATTTTAACAGAACAAACATTCAAGAAAGCATTATTACGTCCTCAATGGAAGTTTTTGATTCATGTCTTGCTTCATTGCATAAGTTCTAAAAGTACTTCTTGGGAGCAGTTTGGGTCCAATATAGCATCTGCATTGGTTGGACTAGCTAACTTGAGAGTGTTTAATTTTTCAAAGCTTATTTTGGATGGGATGCTATCACATATATCCTCACGGGTCAAAATGGTGATGTACCCAAGGTTTGTCAGGTTTTCTTAAACAAGCAATTGGTGATGTTCCAAAACCTGCTACTTTGTTACTGTTATTGTGCAACAAGCCAAAATCTTTACATTTATGGCTAGGAGAAGTGCTTTGTTTAGAGGTGGAGATATTCCATTAACTTCTACCATGATGGAAGTTGTTCAAGGTATGCGTAATGAATTTGGAGAGGATGAAGAAAGTGAAGGTCCTGATTACTGTTTCTCCAAGATCACTTCACAAAGTCTTTGCCTCACAAGTATTGCATCTGAAAGTCTGCTTCTATTGAAGTCTTGCATCTTTACAGTCTTGTTTCTCCAAGCCCGAGGTTCAAGCAGAGATTGAAAGAACACCTACTCCATCTCCACAACATTCTGTTCCTATTTGAGGAAGAACATTCACCATCTTCAAGGTGATGATCATACTATTCCTCGTGAAGGTTTAACTTTAGATAATTATGCTTTGACAAGGGAGCTAGTTAGGTTGAATAAGACTGTTGAGTCTCAAGCTAAAGCGCTTAGGAAGTTGAGGCGTAGGTATATCTGGTTGAGGAATTTTATTAAACCCTATATTCAAGGTTTCAATTTATGGGTTAAAGAGGAAAACAGACGTCGTAAACAACTTGAAAGGAATTCAAAGCGAAAGAAGGTTCCTAAATCATCTTATGTCAACTTGGGGAGGAATTTAGAAAAGGAAAATTTGAAAGAAGATGTTACAAACAAGAAAGAATCTGTAAATCTGCGAGAAAAGATTATTTGATTGAGGAAGTGCAAGTTCAAAGTCTTGAACATCAAAGTCTGAACATCAAAGTCTTGAACATCAAGATGCGATGTTCAATGATGATCAAGTCTTGAACATCAAAATACTGATTTTCATGATACATCTAGGCAAGAAGTAATAACTCCAAGGGTATTGAATTTTGAAGAAGAAGCTGGTCCTTCTACATTTGTTATAGAAGAAGAGGAGGAATCCACATTCATACCTATTCATTCCGCTAGTGATGATGAAGTAATTGCTACAATATTAGATTTATCACAACCAAGAGGAGGGGTTACTATTAGAGATGTACAAGAAGAAGAACAACCAAGAGCTTCTCAACCAGCCATTGATCCTAAAGACAAAGGGAAAGGTATTATGGTTGAAACAAAGAAAAAGAAACTCACTTTGGCAGAACTTAGAGCAATTGAAGTTGCTAGGAATGAAGCTGCTGCTAGAAAAGTTCAAGAAGAGTTAGATGCTAAAGATAGAAAAGAACAAGAAGCTCAAGAAGCTCTGAATAGAGAAGCAACTCAAAAGGTGCAAGATGAATTAGATCTTTGAAACTCTTGAACCTTTACAGTCCCCTACAACTGTTAGATTTATGCCAAGAAGACCTAATTTAGCTAAGGACAGGAATGCTATGATGGCTTATCCGAAAAGTCAAGGGTATAAAGGATTACAGAAGTTTAATTATCTTGAGATGAAAAGATTATATGATCTTTGCTAGGGAGGATTATAAGAAGAATGTTGCGAGGCATCAAAGATTTTAGAGAAGAAACTACACAATTTGAAAAGAAGAAGAGTTTAAAGAGAAAAAGAAAAACTAAAGTTCTGAGATGTTCAGTTTTCAAAGAAAGAAAAGGTAGAATTAAGATCTGAGACTAGTGATGAATTGAAGAATTATCTCAGAGTGGTAGATTTTGATTATTCAAAAGAAGATAATGACATGAAGATGAATAGATCAAAGATCAGTGTTTTTAAAGTTGTAAAATCCAAGAATGGAGATTACATGATTTTTCATAAAGAAGATGAAAGCTTCAAAGTTTTCAAAAGGCTATGGGATTTATTGCATATTATAGATAGAGTAGACTTATTCTACTTATATCATGTTGTGAAGGCTTACTTTGAAAATAATCCATTGGAAGGGATTGGTTTGGTTTTACATGGTGATCTAATAACTATATGGGAAGATGAAGAAGAAACCTGATGATATCGGAAGAATCAAGAAAGCTGGGAAATAGTTTCTTTGGAGATTCTTTGAAGAATCTGGAGTTCATGTTTTGGAGCTGGAAAATGGAACACTGATACACATGTTTGCGAGAAAGAAGATACCCTCTCACAGTTGAGCTCATGAGAAGAATGCTAGAGCATGGATTGGAAGTGGAAGAGGATAATGAAACTGCTTGCATGGTTATCAACTTGTTTATAAACTAGACTACCATTGCTGAGGATGATCTATAAGCGGTATGAATTTTATTTGAATAAATACTTTTTGTTATATCAGTACTTTTATTCAAAGTACTGCTGATCAGACAGATAATTTCATCAAAGTCTTGTTTTGAACTAAACCAGTTAAATAAATTTTAGAAGAAACCTTGTTGCTAAGTAATAAATATTTTGAAATAAAGGTTTAGTAAATGGTTTTGTGATGATAACATCAATAGGTTATCAATCCACCATGGTTACAAAAGGATTGACTAATCCATGAGCAAACGGCTCTGGTAAAGATATATCAAATCCATTTTTAGTTGACAAGTTGCTAATAAGTTGGATGGTATTCAACTCACCATATCAGTAATGTGAAGAGTTGGCTAGCCCACAAGAAAATGGCTTGTGGTAAAGGCCGTGGAAAAACCATTATTGGTAATTAGTTCACCATTAGATAGAAGAACTAACTAGTCCAGAAGGGTACAACTTTTGGTAAAGACAAAACAAATCTGTTGATAGCCGGTGGTTTGCTAAAAATCATATGGTTATCAATGTACCATGGTCTTACACACCAAAACATTTGGCTACTCGAGAGATAATGGCTTTGGTAAAGAGTTCTAAATCCATTATTTTTTCAATGATTCACTTGAAAGTGATGAGAATAGTATGCAACTTAAACTGAATTAAATGTACAAATTGTCATATGTTGTTGTGTTCTTTGAAAAGATGGAGCTTCTTTGGATCTTTGCTGAAAAGAGAACAATTCTAAGAGATACTTTGACAAGAACAGATGTTCTGAGAGATAAAAGCTTAAAGATTAAGAAACAATCCGTCTTTAAAAGATGAAGCTGTTAAAGATATATTCACAAAGGAACTTGAAGTCAAGCAAGTAGAATTCAAGTTAGGGGAGGATTGTTGGGATATGAAAGTACTGAAGATATCAAAGTCTTGAAGATATCAAAGTCTTGTAAGTTGCAAAATCTTGGAAGAAGTTAAAGACTCAAAGTATTGTTAAAGACAAAGTCAAAGTACTGCAATATGAAGTCAAAGTACTGCAAAAACAAAAGAACTGTTATATTCGTTTATGGAAAGAATTGTATTCTATGTTTAGATTACTTGTCATACAAGGTTATCAATTGTAAACCGACTAGGATATCCTTGAGCCTATAAAAGGACTCCTAGATTGGCATTAGAGATATGACTTACGATTTTAGAATTAGAGTTTTAGAGAAAAGTTCGATTATCTTAGAGTTGTATTAGAGTATCTACATAATAAGCAGATTTAGAGTTTATAATAAAAGGTTATTCTTCTTAGCTTTGTTAAGTAAATTCCACGTACATAATAAAGATTACTCAGTGTTTCTTTGTTAATAACTTAGGATTTATCCGAGGTTATTAAACCTTAACAAGCTAGTTAAGATAGTTTGATTAAACTATATCGATCCAACAATGGGTAAATATAAGTATATACTAAATGGGTAAATACTAGCAAATGGTTTTGACCCATAACCCATGGTTTTATATATACCACTTAACCAAGTTCATTGTATCCTTAAGATACATTGTATCTAGAAAGAAAACCATGGATCAACCCATAACCCATGACCCATGACCCATAACCAAAAATACCCATGGGCAAAGAGGAGCGGACCACGGATCCCTAGCTTTGTGCTAGCCGGATCCCTTGTGGTAGGGATCCGTGGGATCAGGGGAACATTAGAGATTTTTCCTCTATAAATAGTGAGCCATTTCTTCATTGTTTCTCACCCCTTTCAAATATACTTTCTCCCCTGAGTTTAATCTCACTAACCTTAGATCCAAGAGATCTATGTTTGTAGTTTTGTTTTTGTGTGATCTTTTAGGTTCCTCTTAAAGGCAAGATCGCCACCTTTGAAGTCGAGCAAGCTCAAGTCCATGAGTTGCCATGCTTCCTCATCATCAAGGCTACTGAAGTCTTCTTGTTGATGATTCCTTTCTTTCTTCAAAGAAGTGTAGTGTTGAAGACATTAGTGAAAGATGTCTCAAGAGTCAAGACGAAGATATTAGTGAAGGGTATTGATATGTGCTTAAACACATATCTTTTGTTTATCAAAACTGACCCAAAATAACCAAGAAAGAGCCGTTAATGCTTAATATTTGCGTGTTTCTTGAGTTTTTGCATGTGCAGGTACAGATATGACAAAACAGACAAAAGAAAGCCAAAACCGAAGAAAACCGAGCACGAGAGAAAGAAGAATGCAAAAAGCCGAGGTTGGGAAAGGAATTTGCAAGTTTGGACAATCAATTCTCAAAATGGCGATTTTAGTCCCTGAAGATTCAGAACTGACATGTTTGGTCCTTGGAATTTTCAAAGTTGGCAAATTTGGTCCTTGGTTTATTTGAGATTGACAAGAAAGACCCTTGGAAGACATTTTCAGAATTACACTTTTGATCCCTGGATTTTCAGATTTAACACTTTTGGTCCCTAAGTTACTACATGGATCATAAATAAATCCTAAGTCCAAACTTTATACCCTTGGCCCAAGTTAAATCCCAAGCCCAAACCACACACAGCTTATACCCGGTCCAAACTAACCCCCATACCCGGTTACCACATTTACCCGGTTAATATAACCCAAACCCGTCCACCCTTATTACTAGCCAACCCGGTCAACCAAATCCGAAATACATTAAAAAAAATCCAGATGCGCCCAAAGTATACCCACCTTGTTACTGTTCTTCACCCTCTCATCCAATTTACCCAGTTACACACCCTCATTTACCCACTCTAAAAAAAAGCTTCTGGAAGCCTCTGACAACGTGTCAGAGGTGTGGCATTTGAGGATGGCCAGGGTGGACGAATGAAGCCTTCTTATTGGTCCTGCCACATCACAAGGGTTCTGATTTGATATGATGACGAGATGGATGATCAAGGGTCGAGATTAGATCTCCCAGAACCTTCTGAAGCCAAGCCTAAGCTCTCCTCATCAGCTTATAAATACCCTCACTCACAATTGAAGATGTTGTCCAATTTCTCATAGCTTTTAGAGAGATTGTTACCATTTTCTGTCATTTTACTGTTTTATTAGCATTTAAATTCAAGTTGTAATTCTCTTTCAAGCTTTGTAAAATTTCCTTTTATTAATGAAAGTTGCATTTTCAGTTTAAATTCCTTATCAATTCGTTTTCAAGTTGTTACTGTTTACATAAGCTCTTCTAAGCTCTTAATAGATTTTAGAGAGCTTATAATTGTTTTAAACTCATTGTTCACTCAAATCTCAATTTCAGTCAAACAAAGTCAGGATTATGCAGATGGGATCATGATTGGTTGATTTACTGGTTTGGATCAAAAGTATGGGTGATTTTAGTTTGATTTGGGGTTGATAATAAGTTTTGGATAGGTAGTTTGGATCTCAGTTGCAAGTCAAAGTGACTGGACTACTTGTAAGTTTGAATCTTAATCTCATTATCTGTCCTGTGTTAAGTAATTAGTACTGTTTAATTTTAGTTAATTTAGTATTGATAATCATAGTTATGTTAGTATACATTGTTGTTAATCAGTGCTAGTTTGATTTGATCATTTGTTTTCATATCTGTCAGTGTCTGCATCACTTAGGAATAGTATTTAGTTGTTAGTTATTGCTGAATTCATTGCATCATTTAGGTGTTATCTCATCATTTGAATCTGTTTTTAAGAAAGTAATGGTTTAGATTAGTTGCTTATCTGTGGAAATTTACATCAGTCACATATAGGTGTGTTTGGATCAGAGATTTGAATGGTGTTAGAGGTAGGAATTGTGATGGTTCGCATTAGCAGTAATCTCTTATAGGTTTAAGTAGTCAAATGAGGTGATAATATTGCACTTGCTTTCACTGAAATGTCAAAATCTGTTTTGGATCCAATTTACTTGCAAATCAGTTAGGTTGTTTAAAGATCATTAGCTTGATTTAGGATTAGATGGTAGTATAGTAGCTTATTATACTTTTATCTTAGCTTATAACTTCATAATCAGTTCATAAGTTGATCTTAAATCTCACTTTAGTCAAATTTCCATAACTGTTTTCAAAAGTCAAAAAGTTGATAAAACAGTTTTTCATGAAACTTTCTGGATTTTTCATGGATTCATTTCTGATCCAATTCAAGTTAAATTTTGGGATTTACAACTTCAATTGGTCAGTTTTTCAAAAAACATTTTTGTAGAATTTTGAGAATTTTATATAAGCAGTTGATAAGCTCTTAATTAGGACTGATTTGTCCTGTGCACACTCAGCCATAACTGAGTTGTGCACAGGCTTCTTACAGAAGCTCTCAAGGCTTCAATATAGCTTATCCTTGCCTCAAAATTGGTTTGTGTGATCTCTGGTTGGTGGTTTCTAGTTTCCAATTTATGGTTTCTGTTCCAGCTCTCTTAATAAGCCTGTGCTTTAGCTTAAAGTAGGACCTAAAAAGCTGTTTGGTTAAAGTAGTTAATTAGCTCAAAACTTGGTAGATTGCTGATTAGAGGCTAGGAGTAGTTGCAATAAGTTTCCTTAGAGTATTTTTAGCATAATATAGCTTCTGTAGTTAATTGGTGCTCTTTTGCAACTTGTAGCTTATTTTGTCTAGCTTATTCATAATCAGTTTGCACTACAGCTTGTTAATCTCACACATAAGCTATAGTTTTTATATTTTTCCTAGGTTTAGAATAATATTTTAGGTTTTCCCTGAATTTTTCATAATTTTTACGCCATTGTTTACTATTTTTCTTGATTTAAATCAGTTTTTAAGGCTTATTAAGTACTTTTTAATACAATTAAATCAGAAAAGCTCCAAAAAAATAACTTTTCATTTTTCATAGATTAAGATAAATATAAAAAGCAAAAAAAATAATTTTTCCAGCTTTTTCCTAGTTTAATTTGTAATTTTTAGCATTTAAATTAGTTTTAAATAGTTTTTAATTCACAGAAATTCGAAAAATCTTCAGAAAAATACAAAATTAGTTTTGAAAAGTCTTTTGAGTTAATTTAGATTTTTGAAGAATAGTTTCATAATTTTCCCTTTTATTTTTATAATTTTTAGTATTTTTAATTAGTTTTTAAAGTTTAAAATTAGTTTTTAATTCAAATAAATTCCAGAAAAATCATAAAAATTAGTTTTAAATCATAGTTAAATTTCAAATTGCATTTTTAGTTTAAAAATATTTTTAGATCATTTTTAGGACTTAGAATAGACGTAGTTGCATTTTATTTTCGTTTCATTTATTACGTTTTAGTATAATTTGCGTATTTAGGATTTCCCGTAGTGTAATTTCCCTTTTATGCTTCCCTTTCCCCGTAGTTTAGAAAACATCAAATTATCCCCTTTTCCCATTCAAATCCCGATAATCGCGACGTGAGTTGGAAATTCCATTCAACCCACGTTCGGAACGATCTCGGTGCTCAAACCTAACACGTTTGAGTTACCCGTATACTACACTCTTCTATTATTGGTTTCCCGAGCGAATCAATTTTTGGCGCCGCTGCCGGGGAGGGCATGTAGTGAGTTTTCGATTCCGTCTCGATTCGCGTGCATTTGAAGATCCTTCCCCGAGAAGTTATCGTTGTTTTTTGTAAATATCCCTTTTATAAAAATCCAAAAAGATTTTCCTTTTAATAATTTATTTTCCTTTTATGTTTGCTTTTATCAAAAACTCAAAAATATTCTTCTTTACCTTCTGAACCGTCAATTCTTTCTCTTATCCCTCTAATTCGTATAATTCTTCTCGATGTCTTCGTCTTACCATTATGGTTGTCAATGGTGTGGGGGACCTCAAAATGGAGGGAATTGTCCCGGTTGTAGCATTGTGAATACGGGAAACGGGTTTGTCTACGACCAAAATCCTTACAATGAGACAACCGATTTCCTTAACCAAGGTTTTCAATGTCAAGCCCAAATTAACAATACAACCTTTGGTTATGAACCTTATCCATATACTTCACCAAACCCGTCACAACAATCATATTGTTGTGAGTATTGTGGAGGTCCACACTTTAATTCCGATTGTCAAATGCAGAACCCGCTTGTTCACGAGCAAGTTCCTTATGACTATTCTTATGACCCACCTCCACAATACCAAGAGATTCAACCACAACATCCGCAAATTCCTAAAGATAGTTTCCAAAGATGTATTAATATACTCGAAGAATTTATGGATAAACATGGTATCGAAAAAGATCCTCATCAGAAAATGTATGGTGAATTACTCGCCGAAGATCGAGCATCTCGAAACGAAAGATCTATGTTAGAATTACTCGAAGAAGAAAAACGAGCTGCTCAGATTGAAAAGTGTCTTGAAGAAATACGAATTGAGGAGCGAGCACTTGAAAGACGTGCCCGATGGCTCGAGACTTACATTGACGATGATGATGAGGATTCCATCCAAATGAAAGAATATTGTGCGAGTTTGTCGGCTAAAACCACTCCCGTTTCTGAGCCTTTCATTTCCGACTCTTCCCCTTCACTCACACCGGTTGAGAGAAGTGACATCATTTTGGAAGAGGTCGATGATTCTATGTCTTCGATAATTGTTGAACCCGAGGATTCTCTCATAATGGGGGACGAGCCTCTTAGCACTATTCCGGAAACGGAATCGTCTAGTGTTGAGAGCCTATACCCAATCCCAAGTGAGTCCGAGGATGTATCTGACAATGATTGTGATTCGCTTTTGTGTGACTCTCTTGACATCTCGAGGTTACTTCGGGATTTTCTCAAATCCACTTTTTGAATTCAAGGACGACTATACTTTTTGCGAAGTTAATCCTCTTTTCGATAAAGATTTTGAGTCCGATTCAGAGACCACAACGGAAGTGGTGGATATTGCTAGCTCTCAGAGCACACCACTTGTCCCATCTCTGTGTTCCGACCTTTCTCTCCCGTCATGTGATGTTATGCAAGATGAAGAAAGTGATGAATCTGACACTGAAGATATTATGGAGATTGATGAATTGACTAAAGTGGTTGAAGACGATATTCTTGATAATCCGCTTTATGATTACGATATGGAAGAAATCGACTTATTTCTTGATGATCCAATACCGCCGGGTATTGAGAGTGACGGGTGCGACTCTGATCAAGATGTCCTTTTTCTTGAAAGCTTGCTTAATGATGATTCTCCTTCCTCTGTTGATTCGACCCTCACTTATCCCGTTGAGCCCACATGTGAAGACAAGATTTTCAACCCCGAGATATTCGACATAGATGAGCTTTATGCTAAAAACGTTGTCCGAGATAAGGATCCTCCGATGGATGCCTTCACTTATGAGCCTTTGAGTAACACCTTTCTATATCATGAGCTCCCGACTTCTTTGGAGTATTCTTTTATCGATCCTTCATCCCTTCGTCCGCCTGCAAAACCGCCGGATGATGGATCGTTCTTTCATATGCCTTATGTGAGTTTGGGAGGAGTTATTCAGTATGTGCTGGAGCCCGACATTTTCTTTCCCTCCCGACCCACCCATTCTCATTCTTTCGGGAATGAGGACACCGTTTTTGACCCCTGGTATCTCTACCATTTTCTTCCCCAAGGACAACTGAATTCGGGGATCGAGTCAAGCTAGCGACTCGGTGAAGAAAAACAGTAGCGCTTCGTGGGAGGCACCCCATGCTTATCTCTATCTTCTTTCTATTTTCTAATAAGTGACATGAAGGGGTTAGCCTCTTCGATTTCTCGTGTTTGGTTGTTTGTGATGTTGTGATCAGGATTTTCCCGATATGAAGACTCTCGTGCTCGAAATTTGTCTTTTCTTCTCTCGAGTTTCATGATCGTTGCTAATGGAAATCCGATATCCGAAATCTTATCGACTAACGTTTATCTTTGAGCATAATTAATAAACGGCTTTTAGATTTTCGTTGATACCCTTGCTTTTAAACATTGAGGACAATGTTTCGTTCTAGTCTAGGGTAGGGTAATCTTCGATTTGATTTGACCGCACTTGCTTATTTTTTGTCGTGTACTCTCGCAACCCCGTTTTTCCTTAGAAAAATTGTGCAAAAATTGTGAAAAATTTTAAAATTTTGAAGCTTTTGTTAAGTCTTTTTGATTGAAAAGTTTGCTAGTCTCTTAGACAAGAAGCTATAAAATGCGAATTCGAGCTCACAAGGCCAAGAATTTGCAAGTTTCCCTGAGTGATTTTAAATATGCATTACTTAATTTCATTTAGACAAAGCATTTGCTAAGTTAATATATGTTTTGACACCTTGTTGACTTTCCGCTGGTAAGAGTAGGAATGGAAATCTGACTTGACGGGCGTGTTGAGCCTAGCTTGTTCCCTTAACCATAGATAATCTAAAAATTATCGGCTAAGCATCCGCGGATCTCATTATTTGGGATTTTAAATTTGCGGAGATCGAGAAATGATAGAGTTACTTATGAGTTTAGATGCTAAGCGTGGAGTAGTTGGTTCTCTTTAGAGCCCATCGAAGGTACTTATGGCTTTTTGTTCCCACAAAATTGTTTCACCCCATATTTGTTAATAATAATTAGAGATGTTGAGTTTTTGGCGATAGTTAGTTCTTTGTCTTCTTTAGAGAATCCTTGCCCATGATAGTTGGGTACACATCAAGGTACTTGTCATGTTACGTTGTAATAGACAAGCGATTCCGATAGTTTGCTGCTATTGTTTCTATTGTTATAAAAGCCGTAGGGTTTGGAGTTTGGCACAAAAATTAACATGAAATAAAGCCCAAATGTTTTAAAATTAAAAAATCCAAAGCTATAAAAGTTGTCATAGACTTCTATAAAGGCAGAGGAAAATCCAAAGTCATAATAAGACTCCTGATAAAACGGTAATCCCGTTGAGTTAGTAGTTTAAAAGACCAAGGGCCTAAATTTCAAAAATGCAAATGTCTTTGAAATAGTGTTAAGCCAAACTTCGGATCCGGAGATGTCTAAATAAAGCTTCCGTCTCTGGACTCGTAGATGAGTTGTCTCGGTCGCCATAAAAAGGATATTCTCCCTAAATCGTGCGAAATTAGGACCTTGATGTGGACCTCATTCTTGTGTGCAATGGTTTTCGAGGGAAGTTGGATAACTAATTAGCGACTTAGCTTTATATCTTTATTGGAATAAATCTTATCGACACGAGAAATATGAAGAAATTCATTTCTCAGAAAAATAAAAAAAATCTAGAGGAAAAATAGGAAAATGGGAGCAAAAGGTAATTACACAAGTAACTTCCATGGGTAGTGTTAGCATCTAGAATCATATTTAACAATGATTTCGATTTTACGCTTAGTTTGGGGACTTGTGAAAAATCAGGGACGATGTATTCTATCCGTATGGTCACTTCACGCTGTGTTGTGTTTCCTATTCAGTGATCCTAACGTGTCGTTTGAAAAATGTTGGAGTTATTGATCGACATGAAAGTTCAACAAACCGTCACTCATAACCGGAATGTGCTTAATCATAATATCTACATGTGAATTAAAAGGTAAACGGAGCGTTTTTAGAATTAAGGCTTTCTTAATCTCTTTTGAGGAATCTTTGCTACTTCTTCATAGGTTTAGTAGAAAGAGATTGAAATCCTTGGTTTTAGAAGCGTGAGTTGATTGCATTGCGTGGGGACACGACAATAGTCTCGTCTGGGGTATTTTGATATGTGCTTAAACACATATCTTTTGTTTATCAAAACTGACCCAAAATAACCAAGAAAGAGCCGTTAATGCTTAATATTTGCGTGTTTCTTGAGTTTTTGCATGTGCAGGTACGGATATGACAAAACAGACAAAAGAAAGCCAAAACCGAAGAAAACCGAGCACGAGAGAAAGAAGAATGCAAAAAGCCGAGGTTGGGAAAGGAATTTGCAAGTTTGGACAATCAATTCTCAAAATGGCGATTTTAGTCCTTGAAGATTCAGAACTGACATGTTTGGTCCTTGGAATTTTCAAAAGTGGCAAATTTGGTCCTTGGTTTGTTTGAGATTGACAAGAAAGACCCTTGGAAGACATTTTCAGAATCACACTTTTGATCCCTGGATTCTCAGATTTAACACTTTTGGTCCCTAAGTTACTACATGGATCCTAAATAAATCCTAAGTCCAAACTTTATACCCTTGGCCCAAGTTAAATCCCAAGCCCAAACCACACACACTTATACCGGTCCAAACCAACCCCATACCCGGTTACCACATTTACCCGGTTAATATAACCCAAACCCGTCCACCCTTATTACTAGCCAACCCGGTCAACCAAATCCGAAATACATTAAAAAAAAATCCGGGCAGCCCAAAGTATACCCACCTTGTTACTGTTCTTCACCCTCTCATCCAATTTACCCAGTTACACACCCTCATTTACCCACTCTAAAAAAAACTTCTGGAAGCCTCTGACAACGTGTCAGAGGTGTGGCATTTGAGGATGGCCAGGGTGGACGAATGAAGCCTTCTTATTGGTCCTGCCACATCACAAGGGTGATCCAAGGGTTCTGATTTGATATGATGACGAGATGGATGATCAAGGGTCGAGATTAGATCTCCCAGAACCTTCTGAAGCCAAGCCTAAGCTCTCCTCATCAGCTTATAAATACCCTCACTCACAATTGAAGAGGTCGTCCAATTTCTCATAGCTTTTAGAGAGATTGTTACCATTTTCTGTCATTTACTGTTTTATTAGCATTTAAATTCAAGTTGTAATTCTCTTTCAAGCTTTGTAAAATTTCCTTTTATTAATGAAAGTTGCATTTTCAGTTTAAATTCCTTATCAATTCGTTTTCAAGTTGTTACTGTTTACATAAGCTCTTCTAAGCTCTTAATAGATTTTAGAGAGCTTATAATTGTTTTAAACTCATTGTTCACTCAAATCTCAATTTCAGTCAAACAAAGTCAGGATTATGCAGATGGGATCATGATTGGTTGATTTACTGGTTTGGATCAAAAGTATGGGTGATTTTAGTTTGATTTGGGGTTGATAATAAGTTTTGGATAGGTAGTTTGGATCTCAGTTGCAAGTCAAAGTGACTGGACTACTTGTAAGTTTGAATCTTAATCTCATTATCTGTCCTGTGTTAAGTAATTAGTACTGTTTAATTTTAGTTAATTTAGTATTGATAATCATAGTTATGTTAGTATACATTGTTGTTAATCAGTGCTAGTTTGATTTGATCATTTGTTTTCATATCTGTGGATGCATCACTTAGGAATAGTATTTAGTTGTTAGTTATTGCTGAATTCATTGCATAATTTAGGTGTTATCTCATCATTTGAATCTGTTTTTAAGTAAGTAATGGTTTAGATTAGTTGCTTATCTGTGGAAATTTACATCAGTCACATATAGGTGTGTTTGGATCAGAGATTTGAATGGTGTTAGAGGTAGGAATTGTGATGGTTCGCATTAGCAGTAATCTCTTATAGGTTTAATTAGTCAAATGAGGTGATAATATTGCACTTGCTTTCACTGAAATGTCAAAATCTGTTTTGGATCCAATTTTCTTGCAAATCAGTTAGGTTGTTTAAAGATCATTAGCTTGATTTAGGATTAGATGGTAGTATAGTAGCTTATTATACTTTTATCTTAGCTTTTAACTTCATAATCAGTTCATAAGTTGATCTTAAATCTCACTTTAGTCAAATTTCCATAACTGTTTTCAAAAGTCAAAAAGTTGATAAAACAGTTTTTCATGAAACTTTCTGGATTTTTCATGGATTCATTTCTGATCCAATTCAAGTGAAATTTTGGGATTTACAACTTCAATTGGTCAATTTTTCAAAAAACATTTTTGTAGAATTTTGAGAATTTTATATAAGCAGTTGATAAGCTCTTAATTAGGACTGATTTGTCCTGTGCACACTCAGCCATAACTGAGTTGTGCACAGGCCTCTTACAGAAGCTCTCAAGGCTTCAATATAGCTTATCCTTGCCTCAAAATTGGTTTGTGTGATCTCTGGTTGGTGGTTTCTAGTTTCCAATTTATGGTTTCTGTTCCAGCTCTCTTGATAAGCCTGTGCTTTAGCTTAAAGTAGGACCGTAGTGGCTGTTTTGCTTAAGTAGTTAATTAGCTCAAAACTTGGTAGATTGCTTATTAGAGGTTAGAAGTAGTTGCAATAAGTTGTCTTAGAGTAGATTTAGCATATTATAGCTTCTGTAGTTAATTGGTGCTCCTTTGCAGCTTGTAGCTTATTTTGTCTAGCTTATTCATAATCAGTTTGCACTACAGCTTATTAATCTCACACATAAGCTATAGTTTTTATATTTTTCCTAGGTTTAGAATAATATTTTAGGTTTTCCCTGAATTTTTCATAATTTTCTGTCACTGTTTACTATTTTTCTTGATTTAAATCAGTTTTTAAGGCTTATTAAGTACTTTTTAATACAATTAAATCAGAAAAGCTCCAAAAAAATAACTTTTCATTTTTCATAGATTAAGATAAATATAAAAAGCAAAAAAAATAATTTTTCCAGCTTTTTCCTAGTTTAATTTGTAATTTTTAGCATTTAAATTAGTTTTAAATAGTTTTTAATTCACAGAAATTCGAAAAATCTTCAAAAAATACAAAATTAGTTTTGAAAAGTCTTTTGAGTTAATTTAGATTTTTGAAGAATAGTTTCATAATTTTCCCTTTTATTTTTATAATTTTTAGTATTTTTAATTAGTTTTTAAAGTTTAAAATTAGTTTTTAATTCAAATAAATTCCAGAAAAATCATAAAAATTAGTTTTAAATCATAGTTAATTTTCAAATTGCATTTTTAGTTTAAAAACATTTTTAGATCATTTTTAGGACTTAGAATAGACGTAGTTGCATTTTATTTTCGTTTCATTTATTACGTTTTAGTATAATTTGCGTATTTAGGATTTCCCGTAGTGTAATTTCCCTTTTATGCTTCTCTTGCCCCGTAGTTTAGAAAACATCAAATTATCCCCTTTTCCCATTCAAATCTCGATAATCGCGACGTGAGTTGGAAATTCCATTCAACCCTCGTTCGGAACGATCTCGGTGCTCAAACCTAACACGTTTGAGTTACCCGTATACTACACTCTTCTATTATTGGTTTCCCGAGCGAATCAATTTTTGGCGCCGCTGCCGGGGAGGGCATGTAGTGAGTTTCCGATTCCATCTCGATTCGCGTGCATTTGAAGATCCTTCCCCGAGAAGTTATCATTGTTTTTTGTAAATATCCCTTTTATAAAAATCCAAAAAGATTTTCCTTTTCATAATTTATTTTCCTTTTATGTTTGCTTTTATCAAAAAATAAAAAATATTCTTCTTTACCTTCTGAACAGTCAATTCTTTCTCTTATCCCTCTAATTCGTATAATTCTTCTCGATGTCTTCGTCTTACCATTATGGTTGTCAATGGTGTGGGGGACCTCAAAATGGTGGGAATTGTCCCGGTTGTAGCATTGTGAATACGGGAAACGGGTTTGTCTACGACCAAAATCCTTACAATGAGACAACCGATTTCCTTAACCAACCCCCATATCATGAGACGGAGTCATACTCTTGTGAGTACTGTGGAGGTCCTCACCAAGGTTTTCAATGTCAAGCCCAAATTAACAATACAACCTTTGGTTATGAACCTTATCCATATACTTCACCAAACCCGTCACAACAATCATATTGTTGTGAGTATTGTGGAGGTCCGCACTTTAATTCCGATTGTCAAATGCAGAACCCGCTTGTTCACGAGCAAGTTCCTTATGACTATTCTTATGACCCACCTCCACAATACCAAGAGATTCAACCACAACATCCGCAAATTCCTCAAGATAGTTTCCAAAGATGTATTAATATACTCGAAGAATTTATGGATAAACATGGTATCGAAAAAGATCCTCATCAGAAAACGTATGGTGAATTACTCGCCGAAGATCGAGCATCTCGAAACGAAAGATCTATGTTAGAATTACTCGAAGAAGAAAAACGAGCAGCTCAGATTGAAAAGTGTCTTGAAGAAATATGAATTGAGGAGCGAGCACTTGAAAGACGTGCCCGATGGCTCGAGACTTACATTGACGATGATGATGAGGATTCCATCCAAATGAAAGAATATTGTGCGAGTTTGTCGGCTAAAACCACTCCCGTTTCTGAGCCTTTCATTTCCGACTCTTCCCCTTCACTCACACCGGTTGAGAGAAGTGACGTCATTTTGAAGAGGTCGATGATTCTATGTCTTCGATAATTGTTGAACCCGAGGATTCTCTCATAATGGGGGACGAGCCTCTTAGCACTATTCCGGAAACGGAATCGTCTAGTGTTGAGAGCCTAGACCCAATCCCAAGTGAGTCCGAGGATGTATCTGACAATGATTGTGATTCGCTTTTGTGTGACTCTCTTGACATCTCCGAGGTTACTTCCAGGATTTTCTCAAATCCACTTTTTGAATTCAAGGACGACTATACTTTTTGCGAAGTTAATCCTCTTTTCGATAAAGATTTTGAGTCCGATTCAGAGACCACAACGGAAGTGGTGGATATTGCTAGCTCTCAGAGCACACCACTTGTCCCATCTCTGTGTTCCGACCTTTCTCTCCCGTCATGTGATGTTATGCAAGATGAAGAAAGTGATGAATCCGACACTGAAGATATTATGGAGATTGATGAATTGACTAAAGTGGTTGAAGACGATATTCTTGATAATCCGCTTTATGATTCTGATATGGAAGAAATCGACTTATTTCTTGATGATCCAATACCGCCGGGTATTGAGAGTGACGGGTGCGACTCTGATCAAGATGTCCTTTTTCTTGAAAGCTTGCTTAATGATGATTCTCCTTCCTCTGTTGAGTCGACCCTCACTTATCCCGTTGAGCCCACATGTGAAGACAAGATTTTCAACCCCGGGATATTCGACATAGATGAGCTTTATGCTAAAAACGTTGTCCGAGATAAGGATCCTCCGATGGATGCCTTCACTTATGAGCCTTTGAGTAACACCTTTCTATATCATGAGCTCCCGACTTCTTTGGAGTATTCTTTTATCGATCCTTCATCCCTTCGTCCGCCCGCAAAACCGCCGGATGATGGATCGTTCTTTCATATGCCTTATGTGAGTTTGGGAGGAGTTATTTCGTATGTGCTGGAGCCCGACATTTTCTTTCCCTCCCGACCCACCCATTCTCATTCTTTCGGGAATGAGGACACCGTTTTTGACCCTGGTATCTCTACCATTTTCTTCCCCAAGGACAACTGAATTCGGGGATTGAGTCAAGCTAGCGACTCGGTGAAGAAAAACAGTAGCGCTTCGTGGGAGGCACCCCATGCTTATCTCTATCTTCTTTCTATTTTCTAATAAGTGACATGAAGGGGTTAGCCTCTTCGATTTCTCGTGTTTGGTTGTTTGTGATGTTGTGATCAGGATTTTCCCGATATGAAGACTCTCGTGCTCGAAATTTGTCTTTTCTTCTCTCGAGTTTCATGATCGTTGCTAATGGAAATCCGATATCCGAAATCTTATCGACTAACGTTTATCTTTGAGCATAATTAATAAACGGCTTTTAGATTTTCGTTGATACCCTTGCTTTTAAACATTGAGGACAATGTTTCGTTCTAGTCTAGGGTAGGGTAATCTTCGATTTGATTTGACCGCACTTGCTTATTTTTTGTCGTGTACTCTCGCAACCCCGTTTTTCCTTAGAAAAATTGTGCAAAAATTGTGAAAAATTTTAAAATTTTGAAGCTTTTGTTAAGTCTTTTTGATTGAAAAGTTTGCTAGTCTCTTAGACAAGAAGCTATAAAATGCGAATTCGAGCTCACAAGGCCAAGAATTTGCAAGTTTCCCTGAGTGATTTTAAATATGCATTACTTAATTTCATTTAGACAAAGCATTTGCTAAGTTAATATATGTTTTGACACCTTGTTGACTTTCCGCTGGTGAGAGTAGGAATGGAATTCTGACTTGACCGGGCGTGTTGAGCCCTAGCTTGTTCCCTTAACCATAGATAATCTAAAAATTATCGGCTAAGCATCCGCGGATCTCATTATTTGGGATTTTAAATTTGCGGAGATCGAGAAATGATAGAGTTACTTATGAGTTTAGATGCTAAGCGTGGAGTAGTTGGTTCTCTTTAGAGCCCATCGAATGTACTTATGGCTTTTTGTTCCCACAAAATTGTTTCACCCCATATTTGTTAATAATAATTAGAGATGTTGAGTTTTTGGCGATAGTTAGTTCTTTGTCTTCTTTAGAGAATCCTTGCCCATAATAGTTGGGTACACATCGAGTACTTGTCGTGTTACGGTGTAATAGACAACTGATTCCTGATAGTTTGCTGCTATTGTTTCTATTGTTATAAAAGCCGTAGGGTTTGGAGTTTGGCACAAAATTAACATGAAATAAAGCCCAAATGTTTTAAAATTAAAAAATCCAAAGCTATAAAAGTTGTCATAGACTTCTATAAAGGCAGAGGAAAATCCAAAGTCATAATAAGACTTCTGATAAAACGGTAATCCCGTTGAGTTAGTAGTTTAAAAGACCAAGGGCCTAAATTTCAAAAATGCAAATGTGCTGAAATAGTGTTAAGCCAAACTTCGGATCCGGGAGATGTCTAAATAAAGCTTCTGTCTCTGGACTCGTATATGAGTTGTCTCGATTCGCCATAAAAGGATATTCTCCCTAAATCGTGCGAAATTAGGACCTTGATGTGGACCTCATTCTTGTGTGCAATGGTTTTCGAGGGAAGTTAGATAACTAATTAGCGACTTAGCTTTATATCTTTATTGGAATAAATCTTATCGACACGAGAAATATGAAGAAATTCATTTCTCAGAAAAATAAAAAAAATCTAGAGGAAAAATAGGAAAATGGGAGCAAAAGGTAATTACACAAGTAACTTCCATGGGTAGTGTTAGCATCTAGAATCATATTTAACAATGATTTCGATTTTACGCTTAGTTTGGGGACTTGTGAAAAATCAGGGACGATGTATTCTATCCGTATGGTCACTTCACGCTGTGTTGTGTTTCCTATTCAGTGATCCTAACGTGTCGTTTGAAAAATGTTGGAGTTATTGATCGACATGAAAGTTCAACAAACCGTCACTCATAACCGGAATGTGCTTAATCGTAATATCTACATGTGAATTAAAAGGTAAACGGGCGTTTTTAGAATTAAGGCTTTCTTAATCTCTTTTGAGGAATCTTTGCTACTTCTTCATAGGTTTAGTAGAAAGAGATTGAAATCCTTGGTTTTAGAAGCGTGAGTTGATTGCATTGCGTGGGGACACGACAATAGTCTCGTCTGGGGTATTTTGATATGTGCTTAAACACATATCTTTTGTTTATCAAAACTGACCCAAAATAACCAAGAAAGAGCCGTTAATGCTTAATATTTGCGTGTTTCTTGAGTTTTTGCATGTGCTGGTACGGATATGACAAAACAGGCAAAGAAAGCCAAAACCGAAGAAAACCGAGCACGAGAGAAAGAAGAATGCAAAAAGCCGAGGTTGGGAAAGGAATTTGCAAGTTTGGACAATCAATTCTCAAAATGGCGATTTTAGTCCCTGAAGATTCAGAACTGACATGTTTGGTCCTTGGAATTTTCAAAAGTGGCAAATTTGGTCCTTGGTTTGTTTGAGATTGACAAGAAAGACCCTTGGAAGACATTTTCAGAATCACACTTTTGATCCCTGGATTTTCAGATTTAACACTTTTGGTCCCTAAGTTACTACATGGATCCTAAATAAATCCTAAGTCCAAACTTTATACCCTTGGCCCAAGTTAAATCCCAAGCCCAAACCACACACAGCTTATACCCGGTCCAAACCAACCCCCATACCCGGTTACCACATTTACCCGGTTAATATAACCCAAACCCGTCCACCCTTATTACTAGCCAACCCGGTCAACCAAATCCGAAATACATTAAAAAAAATCCAGACGCGCCCAAAGTATACCCACCTTGTTACTGTTCTTCACCCTCTCATCCAATTTACCCAGTTACACACCCTCATTTACCCACTCTAAAAAAAAGCTTCTGGAAGCCTCTGACAACGTGTCAGAGGTGTGGCATTTGAGGATGGCCAGGGTGGACGAATGAAGCCTTCTTATTGGTCCTGCCACATCACAAGGGTGATCCAAGGGTTCTGATTTGATATGATGACGAGATGGATGATCAAGGGTCGAGATTAGATCTCCCAGAACCTTCTGAAGCCAAGCCTAAGCTCTCCTCATCAGCTTATAAATACCCTCACTCATAATTGAAGATGTTGTCCAAGGTTCATAATGGAAATCTTCCGTCAAGTCGAACTCGTTCGTAACGAGGATCGCTCTTTATCTCTTTGGTTTTATATCAAAAACCAAAAGTTCGCTCTAACCCTTGGGGATTTTGCTCACATCCTCCGGATTCCAAATCATGGACAATGTGCCTTCACCGAAGATTGGTCTCTTGATTCTCTCTTCAACTTTCGTGAAGAAAATAGTCCATATTGTTCACACATACCCTCTCCGGAAGATTTAAATCGCATAATATGCAAACCTCGACCATATTACTCCGATCCAAACATTATCTTTACAAGAGATATCCGAGAAGAGTACAAGCCTCTTGCACTCATCCTACGTGAAAATGTTTGGAGTCTTAGGGGAAATCAAGAAATCCTTCCTGCTTGTTGTGCTCACATGTTGTACTTGTTTGCTAACACAACAACCATACAATCTCGCCTACTTCTTCGCAAGGCGAATTGCAAATCTTCAAGGCTCCAAGAATAAACTCATCCCTTATGGAATGTTCTTGACACGCGTCTATCATAATGTTATGCACTTCCATCCTCAATTTCAAAGTCCTTTATGCGTACTTGTGAACAAGATGATGGAACCGCTAAACATATCTCTCATGAAGACTTTCTTCATTCTTGACTCCACCAACACTCATCAATCACATAATGATCCTCCTAGCGAAAACACTCAAGGAAACTAATACTATTCCAAAATAGGATCAAATCTCTTGTACTCGTGCTTTATCAATGTAATCCAATTTCCTTCATAAAATAAAAGATTTTACATTTGATATCTTGGTATTAGAAATCTCTTTAGACTATCCTTGAGATATAATGGATTGTCAAGATCATTGCATACCTTTAGTAAAGGTCCTGCTGAGCAGATGGGCGGATCCCAAAGATTACACTAGACGGATCCCTACTCTTAGGGAACCGTGGGATCTGGCGAACAAAAATTGCAATTACAAGAATTGTATTTCAAACACATTCTTAGAACACCTCACACTAAGCTAGACATAGTGTCATAAGGCAAATTAAGTCCTTATCAAGATAGGTTAATATTTCCCATTCATACATAACTCACCGAGGTCACACTCTAAAAACGCTTGTAAATCTACCATTTCTTTTTAATCCATTACTCTTCCGCTCTTAAACTCACACCTCATTTTCTACTTGATCCCTCACATCTAGTCTTAGAAATCTTTCAATTATGGCAAAATTGATCATAAATCATCCTCACCTCCAAGATGATCAAAGTTGATCAAAATCTAGTTTTCTCATCTCAAAAGCTTCTAGGATACTTTCCAAAACACTATCCTAAGACATAACCTGATCTTTAGGATCATTTAGCTTCAATTGACACTCTAGTGTCATCCTTGCTCATCCATTGGTACTCTTGAAAGTTCCAAATCCTTCCATAAATGACAATCATTAGCTACATCACTCATTACCTTCAAGTACTCAAGCATCCCTTCATTTAAAACACTTAGGAGGACTGAAACACTCAAGATGATATAGGTCTTAGATCTTAGAAACATCATTTCCACTCTTTCATAGCTGCTGAGAGCCGGATCCCTAGGATTAGCCTAGACGGATCCCTCTGATGAGGGAACCGTGGGATCCGGATGACAGTTTATGCCAATTCTTGCAAAAACAATCATTTCAACTTATCTTCCTAACTCAAACACTCCATCTCATCTTAAATGAGTTCCTAGATCAGTGCATCCTCTAAAGTTGACTCTTGTGCATGTCAATCATCACATTTCAATGAATTCTAGTGGCTTAAGGCTTAAATGCACTTGCCAAATCTCTTAGTTTATAAACCACCTTATTAGGACCTCCATAGTCATCACTCTCATCCTAACTTTCAGCTCTTGCAAACTCTCTAAATCATCTCATCATGAGGAAAACCCCAAGTAGTAACTTATCCACTAAAGAACCACCCATGAAACGAGCTCGTGTTATACACGAAATTTTCTCAACCGAATCATCTCCGGTCAAGCCAACAAATGATAGAATCCTTCATCATCCAATCAAACCAATTCCTAAAAGGTTAGTACCCACAAAACTACCTTTGCCAAACACCACCATACCTCCTAGGCCAAACAATATCATCTCCACCAAACCATCACCATTGGTTCCTAGAGCTACTTCATTTACATCCCCACTATCATCACCACACCTCTACAATCTAGAGGACTTGCCTCCTAGGATGTCTCATCCACTTCCACCGACAACATTCTCCTCATTAGGAGGAATAATGGTTCAAAATCAAGGTGTTGAGTCATTACTTGCTCCGGCTTCCTTCTCGGCGATTTCATCATATAATCCCATTTGGATTATGACAAATCATCAAAGTCAACCACCCGACCATATGGAAATTGACACTTCTCTACCACCACCATCATTCTTGGTTGAGTCATTCTTAAATGCACCTCCACCAATCCCTCCATCGTTTGAAGCTCCACAAGCCGCTTCACTTGATCCTTCGAATCAAGCCATTTCATTTCATCCACCACCACTACCTAGCCATGACAAAGATTGCTATCATTGTCAACATGTTGAAAGTTTGATACATGAAGTACGAGACGACCAACGTTTCATGTTCTATCATCTCCTCGAACGTTTCGACGAGATTAAACCTAAAAAAAACTTAAGCTAGAAGATTATAGTGGTGTCTTAGCTTCAAGCGTTAGGTGATCTAGAAATTCCTAGTCATGTATTGTCTATTTTCTTGTTTTTCGAGTCATGTATATCATAACTATTGTTTATTAAATGGAATTACATGCTACTAGCTATATTTCTGAGTATGTGAGTATACTATATAATCCATATCTCTTTTCGGTATTAAGATTTCTTGTTATACCAATCTTTGCTGACTTTATTCATCAGCCAGACGGATCCCTCAGATTTGCCTAGACGGATCCCTACTAGGAGGGAACCGCGGGATCCGTGAGACAGAAAGCTTTCTTTCTACTAACTTGGACAACATTTGCAGGAAATTGTGAATTATACTTGATTTCTAACCTTTGTTTTGTAGTTATTCAATTTACATATGAAGACTTTGACATCCTAAAGCTAGGGGGAGCTTTATGTCAAAGCAATACATTGCAAATTACTTGCAATACTAGGTTTACATTTCGTGACATCCCTTTGCAATAATCAAGGGGGAGCACATTCGTCTCGTAGACGATATCTTTTGCAAACTTATTTGCAAACAAACTAGATTAGTATCATTTACTTGACGCCCTTGCATAGGGATGGACTCGTCAAGTGGGAGTAAAAGACGAGATCCTTTCCCGTTATTTGCTCTCTATTTCTTTTTTACTTTTTCTTTCACATGTTTTTCTTAAAAACAATGTGTTGCCTTCCTTCAAACACTTTTTGTTTCAACAAAAAGGGGGAGAAGAAAGTAAAAACTACAAATTCAAATTTTTACGAATTTTAGCTTTTTCCTTAAAAGAATTTTATGTTTTGTCATCAACAAAAAAGGGGAGATTGTTAATACAAATAAGCCGTAAAAACGTTTATTTATATTTTACGATCTTCTAATGTTTTGTCGATAACAAAAGTAAAATCATTTTAACGAAACAAATAGAGTACGTAAATAGTTTGAGTTAATAGTTTTCTAACACACTTACGCTTTCACATAAAACAATAAACAAGTATAAGTGATTTTATGATTTAGATACATATGTACAACAACTAGTGTTTACATATTGGGTTAAACATATACTTAAACTAAGTATACTAAAATGGGTAAAAACTAAGTGTATGCTAAAATGGGTAAATACAAGTATATACTAAATGGGTAAATACTAGCAAATGGTTTTGACCCATAACCCATGGTTTTATATATACCACTTAACCAAGTTCATTGTATCCTTAAGATACATTGTATCTAGAAAGAAAACCATGGATCAACCCATAACCCATGACCCATGACCCATAACCAAAAATACCCATGGGCAAAGAGGAGCGGACCACGGATCCCTAGCTTTGTGCTAGCCGGATCCCTTATGGTAGGGATCCGTGGGATCAGGGGAACATTAGAGATTTTTCCTCTATAAATAGTGAGCCATTTCTTCATAGTTTCTCACCCCTTTCAAATATACTTTCTCCCCTGAGTTTAATCTCATTAACCTTAGATCCAAGAGATCTATGTTTGTAGTTTTGTTTTTGTGTGATCTTTTAGGTTCCTCTTAAAGGCAAGATCACCACCTTTGAAGTCGAGCAAGCTCAAGTCCATGAGTTGCCATGCTTCCTCATCATCAAGGCTACTGAAGTCTTCTTGTTGATGATTCCTTTCTTTCTTCAAAGAAGTGTAGTGTTGAAGACATTAGTGAAAGATGTCTCAAGAGTCAAGACGAAGATATTAGTGAAGGGTATCTATCGTCTATAGGATAAAGCACTTGTGCTAGGTGCTTAGAAGTCAAGACAAAGAAGCACTAGTGAAAGGTGCTTAGAAGTCAAGACAAAAAAGCATTAGTGAAAGGTGCTTAGAAGTGAAGACACAAGACATTAGTGAAAGGTGTCTTATAGATCTAGTCAAAGGCATTAGTGAAAGGTGCCTTAGATGTACATTCGATATGGTGTGTTTCGATGTACAAGATAGACTAGTATTAGATCCAAGGATATTGATATCCTTGATGATGTTGTAAAGGAGTAGATCTCCTTTGGGATTAGTCGTTGATGTAGTGTGGTAGTAGTTCCTCAATTGCAATGGAACTAGGTGCTTAGCCTAGTACCTAATAAAGGGTAGGCGACGTTGTGAAGGTGTAGTTCACCTAAGGTGTGAAAGAACTAGGTACTTAGCCTAGTACCTTATAAAGGGTAGGCGACGTTGTGTAGGTGTGGTTCACCTTGGAGTGAAAGAACCCGGTGGTTAGCCTAGTACCGGAAAAAGAGTAGGCGACGTTGTGGAGGCTTCTCCGCCATAAGGAGATTGGTGTAGTGATTACGAACTCTCGAGTAGGTGACTCGGGGAGTGGAGTAGGCCAAGGAAGGTGACCTTGTAGCCGAACCACTATAAATACTTGCGTTGTGGTTTTGTGCTTCTTACTCTTATCTTTTCATTACTTACCTTTATATGTTTGTTTATCAACATCCAACACACACATCCAAATATATTGACATAAGTCTATCTAAATAGATTTAAATGAAGTTTTAATTGGTAAAACTATTCAACCCCCCTTCTAGTTTTCCACACGTACCTAGTTGGACGAGGAACCCATATGCATGAGCATTGACATAATCACTTAGACTATTCACACGAGCATGAACTTTTAGAACCCTTGTCGGTTCGGACTATAGTTATCATTAATTGAATCACGAGAACGTGATTCCTCTAACAGGGGAAGAACGTCACAATTCTCAATTTCAGGTCATTTTACAAACTTTGAAATTTTTACTATTCATCTCAGGAATTTACTATTCATCGTTTTTTAGGTCGATTTGATATTTTTAGAGGTTATTTCAAAATTTTACTATTCACAAAACACTATTCATTCCCGGAGAAAAATTTATATTCATGATTTTTATTCATCATTTTTCGTAAACTAGGTTTACGAGTATCTAATTCGCGTAACCGTGAGGGTTAAGCTGCATATTCATGGAAAATCATCGAGATCACTTCATATAGACTAGATTTAGTCTACATATCATCCGTAATATCTTTTTCATATTAGTTCATGCATGGGTTTGTATATTTCAGTAACGTATATTTATTTATTAAATAAACGCTGTCGCACGATCACTAATTTTGAATAATTGATCCGACACTTCCAAAAATTATCCTGATATATTCTTATACTCATTTTAAGACTATAAAAATTATATTATTAGTTTACCCGATGTTTTAAAATTTATTTTGTATATATATTGTTATATATATATTTACGACGGTTTTCATAAATTATAGTCGATAATTATTTATTCACGCAATTCTTGCGAGAAATGTATTTTTATAATTTTTATGACTTCGATATATTTTATTTTGTTCTGCTAAAATCGATTTCTAGTTAACGCTACACTAAATAATTAATTTTATGTACAAAATACATATTATGTACAACTTTAAATGCATTTAAACCATTAAAATACACAACCCTTTACTCTTATCCTAAGTCCACGCCACCCCCCCCCCCAGTCACCATATTTTATAAAAATCTTGACCTTTATGTGCATACTCATCAATCTTAAGCTAGATATTTGTGTAATACCAATTATTTACTAAAACAAAAACACATAGATTACACATTTCAAAGGTGAAAAGCTACTCAAACTCTCTCCTCTCCTTTGTAAGGTTCGGCCAAGCTAGTAATACCAAGAAGAAATCATATTTTTTTTCAAGATCAAGTGTTAAACAAATCTAGATTACTTCTATTTAGGGTTTTGAAATAAAAACCAAAGAGTATTTAGGAACCTAGTTACCTTAAACCTCATCATACAACTAGTAAGCTTTTCACAACTTTTATTACTCTTTCATAATCATACTTGAGCTATTTTATCATTCTAGTAAGAAAACATGCAAGTATCATATGTATTTATACCACTTTTATTTGTTTTTAGTACTTATTATAAGTTTTAATCATCCTATAATTAATCCCTTGAAACATATCATTGTTGATGATGTTTAGGAACCCATGACACCCTAAGAAGGTGTATGGTAGGTTTAGAATATATTTGGTGTTGATTTGAAATGATTGAAACAAGAGTTACGCAATAAAAACCATTTTCGACAACACTAGATTTGGGTCTGATCGTTTTTACAAAATCTGGAAATTCCGACCGGTCATGGATAATTTTGGGCTAGATATTCAGAAAATATACTTTAAAACGAAACTGTGGTCGCTTGAACGGGTTAAAACGGATTTATAACGAAGGAGATACGCTATTTTCAAGTTTTACGACGAAAACTAATTTTCTGAAAAATGGTAAGCTGTTAAGCGTTATTTTAAGGGCAAAAATGAGTTTCAAACCTTATCTAAATGAGTCGATTTGTCAAAAATATACTAGTATACATTAACACGAAGCTAAGGATATATAGAACGTAGAAAACGGACTTATAACGACTAAGTTATACACATTTTAAATAAGGATATCGTAACTATTTTTCACAACTATAACATTTACATATTTTTACTAGACCAAAATGGTTGTCGCAAGTGACCGTGTTTGGAGTCATTTTTCATATCGATAGAATGCTTTTGTGAAAACGATGTCTTCTAGTAAAAGTTAGTTCGCCTATTCTATTTTCCAAAATGTTTAACTGTTTGTCAAACGAAGCTATAACGAATAATTTACGATCACTCAAAATTGGTCATTTTCATGAATTGTCAAGTGTATTATTTTGCGACGAAAAACTATAACTTCATAATAAATCACTAAATGACTATCGTAGGATATCATTTCAACGTAAGTACTTGTAAAGTAATTTATAAATTGACGGGACGTTATAAACTTATTTTTCGACGATAAACTTTATTTTCAAAAATGCACAAGTGGTATGGATATCATATGAGTTTGCATGCACGACATTGTTTCATGGCTTACATTAGAGCATATCATTAATATTAGGTTACAGATAGAGATCGCACCTCATTTCAATGTATCTACTTTTGTCATCATAATCATTGCATCAGGTGAGTTCGTAGCCCCTGTTGAAAACTAGCAGACCTTGATAGATCTTGAGCTTCGTAGATCGTTAGTATTGCTTATGTAATCACAAACAAACTAAAAGAAAATCTCTACAACTTGTATTCTTAAGCGGAATATAAACACAAGTATAAAGCACAGATAACTAAGAACTCTTTGATCCTCTATGGATCGTTATATTAATAACTTGTAAACGTCTAGTACATAATTCATTCTATTGTGTTCTTTTTATAGACAAGGAACCCTAACTTCTTCTCTAAGAAACGTAAAACTAAATAAGATATACACAATCACTTCCTAATAAAGCTCATGCATATCCTAACTAACTATAGAAAATACGGAATAACTATCTCCGCAAAATCAACTAATAACTATATAACTTCAGTAGAACTATGTCTTCGGCAGAATCCATACACTTCAGTAGAATCCATTCAGCATAATTCGTACTTCACATAATTCCCAACAATCCTCCCCTAAAATGGAATTTGACTTGGTTAAGTTCCAGTTTCTTGATAGATCTTTAACCTTGCAGCACTAGTGGATTGTAGTCGAACATCATCAGCAAAGAATCAAAACAAATTCATCTCTTTGATGAAGAAACTCTGAAACTCCATATCTTTGCAGCAACAAATGACAACATGTACATCAAAACATATTAGTTTCAAACTATTCTCATCACATCCAGGTGTGTTAACTCTTGTGAGAGGTGAATCATTGAAAATAATGGATTTGATGTCTCTTTACCAATAGCCATCACTACTGGAGTAGCCAAATGTTTAAGTTCGAAAACCATGGTACACTGATAACCATCTGATTTATTAGCAAATCAGCAACCATGAACGGATTTTTAATGTCTTTACCTGTAGCCGTTTGCTCAGGACTAGTCAATTCTTAGAATTGGTGAACTGATTACCAAATATGGTATTCCAATGCCTTTACCACAAGCCATATACAAGTGGGCTAGCCAATTCTTGGATTCCAAAAAGGAATAAACCATGGTGAATTGATGACCATACAACTCTCAACAATTAAGCATGGGTAGTTGCAAACCCTATGATTTTGAGCAAACCATTACTGCTATCAACAGATTTGATGTGTCTTTACCAAAGCTGTACCCTTTGGACTAGCCAACTCTTTGACATGCACAAGGTATATCTGGTGAGTTAATAACCATCATGAATATACAACAAACCTGCAAAAAAAGTTAGACATACTCAAAACGATTTTTTTTTTTTTTTAACTAAGAAAACAAATAAACAAAAATTACAAACATTACAAACTATACAAATTACCACAATCAAGATGAGGTACCATGTTGCAGAAGCTGATTCTTAATAACTCCAACACATTGTTCAGCATCCAACTTATCATTCCCAATCGGATCTGGAGGAACTTCCAGTTTCTGTCTAAGCATTCTTTCCATAAGCCTCTTAGATAATGGATAAGTTCTCTCAGAAAACATACAGACAGTAATACCACCCTTTGTCTCCACTACATGCACACGAGGCAGAGGATAAAATCTCCAAGACGTAACCTGCCACAGGTGAGAGTTCTTCCAAATAAAATATCCTTTGCCATTTGGAGATTGAGAATCAAACAGCACATGAAGATCTCCCAATAAATATAATCCAGAACCCTTTGGTGCATTAGAATGGTAATACTTATTGACAATGGTATACAAAGTAACCAAATCTGCCCTGTCTACCAAATGCAATATCTCCTTCAAAAAGTTGAACTGCCTAGTAGAATGATCCAATCGATATATGACATTAAGCTCATCATCTTGTAATGTCCAATTAACCAACACATCATGAGATCCTTCAGGAAAAACATCAGAAGATCCCTTTTTAATAAATGTTGATTTAGCAGCTTTGAGATCCAAAGAACTAACCCTTGAAGATTCCTTAACCTTAGATGTATGTGTCCCAACTGATTTCATAGATCTCCATAGAGAACCATATCTTCTTTTAGCCATCCTTTTCTTCCTCCTACCTGGTATATAAATGTATGAAGATGGTACATCCTTAGGTTCTTCAGTAACATCTTTAATCTGTGTGGAAGAAATAGAATCAGCCTACATTGGAGCAACACCACGTAAGGCATACATCTTCTCAGCTACTGCTCTGGCCTTTTTAGCTTTAGCTGCCTTTAGTTCAGCTTGTCTACTCAACTCTTCTCCAACTTTGTCAATAGAAGCAACCTTAGGTACTGCTTCAGAAGATGATGTTTCAGAAGAAACAACATAAGGTTCAGCTGATTAAACTTGAGCAACTGAAGGAATAGCTTCAGTAGATACTTCAAAAGCAACAACAGAAGTACTTGACTTTGGAATACGAGCCTCAAAAGAATCTACAATTTCCACTATCCTTGGTCTTTTGGATTTAGGAACATCTGAATCATCAGCAATTCTTTTCAAAGTAGATGCAGAAGCAGAACTTGATGAAGTAAACTTCATAATCTTATTATAACGACTGATTAACTCAGCATCAGGTAAAGCCTTAACCTGCTTCATAGTCATACCAGAGTTACATAGAGTGCTACTCTGATTTTTCACTACTTTCCTCATATAATCTTTCTTTGGAGCTTCAGTTTGTGGTCTCTCTCTCTTAGCTTTGTGCTTTTGAGCTTGAATAGCTTTCCTTTTTGCCACAGCTTCTTTCTTCTTTCGTTGTCCAAGAGCCATCATTTGAGCCACAAAATCATCACTATTAAAATCTGCTCCCAAAATACTTTGAGCAAGAGTAGGATCTGATGCAGCTTGACTAATACATTCATCCCATTTAGCATCAGGCATCTGAGTAGCTAAATCATCCAATTCTGTGCATCTCTCTGGAGGCAAATTTGAAGTAGACTCAGCTGCAAGCTGTTTAGCCAAATCCTCACTTTTCTTTCTTTGTGCACATTCAGCTAACATTCTTTCTTGCTCTTTCAGCTCTTCCTCACTTACAAGACCTGTACCAAGCTCTGCATCAATCGGTATATCTTTCTCAGAAGCAATATACTTTTCAGCAGAACTAGCTTGAGGAATATCCATAGGAGGAACGTCAGAAGAAACTCCCAACTTAGCAACAGAAGAATCAGGTTGAGACAATTTTTCAACAGGTGTTGAAAATACTTCAGGATGATCAACTGAAGGTAGAGAACTTGGTTGATCTTGTACAACTGAAGCTTGACCATGTACAGAAACAACATCCTCCATTGAAACATCAGCAGTTACATCATCAACATTTGGCTCTTTTGAAGTTTCAGTGGATACCTTATTCAGATATTGTCTTCTCCTTTTTCTAGCAAATCGAATAGGTTCCTTTTTCTTTGAAGATGCAGCAGCAACAGGAGGAGAAACAGGAGTCTTTTGAGCAACATCAGCCAAAATCTTAAGAGGATTATCCTCTTGCTCTTCATCAGAAGAAACCACTAGTCTCCTTTTGGAATGATGCCCAATTTGATCTTCCAAACTTTTAACTTTATTCCTCAGCTCCACAATCTCATTGCCAAGAGAAGATTTAGTCTCAGAAAGTTCCTTTTTGAGCTCAGCAACCTCACCTGCATACCTGTTCACTAGAGCAAAGACAGATGTAAGTGTAATAGGGTCCTCAGTTCCACCAACTGATTGCTCAGTGGTAATGGGAACTTCATTGGACCTTTCAGGAGAAATATGAACATGCTCTAAATTAGGAGATCCTTCATCAAATTGGTTCCTAATAGGACTAGGTGTGGGCAGTCTATCAGTTTCATGCTCAACTTCAGTAAGAGTAACTTGAGTAGGTGGTGGACTAGGACTAGGTCTAGGTGAAGGTATAGGTGGTGGTTGGTCAGAAGAAACATTAGATGCTTCAGCAGTATGAGAAGGTCCCTCATCAATGACAACTGAAGGATTACCATCAGCAGTAACATTGGTAGAAGGTAAATTAACAACATTATCCTCATCAGCAGCCTCATTCCCCTGAGGCAACATAGCTGCTAATAAAGGATAATGTGTCCCCTCAAATTTAGTTTTCATTGAAGCAAATAGTTTAGCAGATAAAGCTCCTATGGGATAAAAGGCTTGGGTTTGGGTAGTAATGTCTAAAATTATTTGCAAAAACCTAGGGTACATTAAAAACTTGTTCTTTTTCTTAGTTATATTCTCAACCATATTATCAAAAATAAACCTAGAAAAATTATAAGTTAAACCCTGAGATAGACATATAATACCACATCCCAATTGAGTAGAAATTTGGTCTCATCCTCCTGATTTATTGCTTAAACACTGAAGCAATGTATGAACCAAAAACCTCCACATAGGACAAAGCTGATTCTTTAACCACATGTCATTTCTTGTACCTTGATATCCAATTGCTCTTAGCCCATCAAGTACCACTGCAGCATTAGAATGATAAACCCCATTCTCATCATCCAATCGAAGTCGACTTCTGATCAACTCCTCTGTCACAACATACTCTCCATTATCAATCCGAGCCACAATCTCTGTTTCACTCCGTTTTGAAGCAGTCGCCCAAAATTGAGTAACCAACGATTCATATATAGCATTAGGAGAATGCGTTAAAGCGTAATGAATCTTGGACCTCTTTAAGAACTCCACCATAGGTTTATACAGATCATCACCCTTAGCCGTTCCCAGAAACGCAACTTTATTATGATCGTGCTTGAATTGAAGCGCCATGAGAACTTTAGATAAAGAGTTACGATTCAATCAACTAAAAGTGTGTTTGAATCGAATAAAGAGGGAATCAGTTATGATTAGACGAAGATATGCGAATAGGTTATAAGTAGAAGTTTCCCAAATTGTGGTCAAATATATTAAGTTGTTGACCAGCGCTGACGTGTAATGCAACCTTTTACCCAATTCAAATTCCAACTTCGGCAGAAACAATAGTCAATCTGCTGAAGTGATACAATCAGCAGAAGCAATTCACGTATTCAAGAAGCTTCAGTAAATATCTTTTTACTGTTTCACCCAACTCGCATTAATTCTCATTAAGCCTTGAACCCGTCTATAAAACAAACCCCAATGCACTCTTAACTCTTATCAATTACCCCCAATTTTCATCACAAACCCTAAATTCACCACAAGCCACAATCAACCACAATTATCCATGAATACTAAACCAGAGGTTATGAATCCAACCTCTTCTCCATCATCATTATCATCCAGTGATTTCCTTCAGTTTTGGTCATATCCACCTGACCCTCGTCCTTTGAAATCCCCATTTCTCAGTTCTTCTGATGATGACAGTGTAGTGAATCCAAGTGAATCTTCTGATGACTCTGATGGGTCCACTAAGAAGAGAACATCTTACTCCCAACCTCCATCACCTCAACCTCAAAAAAGGACTCGTGCCGAAAGAGAGGTGGTGCTAGCTCTTCATGCGCCATGTTTTGGTGCTTCATCACACATCGTATAGAATAAGAGCTTAAGGAAGGTGGAAGGATTGCTTTTTGGTGAAACCAAGTAGATGAAGCACATAAGACATGTGTGGTCATCTTCATCATCATCGTTTTCATCAATCCATCCTTTCCATTTTGATCCTTAGCATCCTCGTCATAGCGGTCATGTATATCCAGCCATCGAGATAGAAGGAATGGGTGGTTATGCAAGACATCACAAACGCATATCCAGCAGCTGAATAGAAGATATGAGTGATCATGCATATCCAACAGCCGTTGGAATAGATGATATGAACTAGAATAGGTTTAGTAGATCATGTATAGACTGTTCATGTAGCTGCATTTGAAGTTGATTGTAATCTGTAAGTCAAACTGTTTCTTGAATGAATGAATGAACAATTAACTTCAGTACTTCTCTTGAATGAACACTTTAACTTCAGTACTTTATCTTCAATGGAAACAAATTGCTCACTTCAGTACATTGATTTTAGAAGAAACAAGCTTCAAAGCTTACTTGACCATTTAACCAATCATGATGAACTTCAACTTAAATAAACAATCTGCAAGACAAAACAAACGGAGCAACACACAAACCAAACAAAGACAAACAAACTATCATTACATTAGCTGGTTAGTGTTAGAAAACAGAATATCCAAAGAATACACAAAAATCTACAAATAACATAAAAATATGCAAAGTGTACACAAATCCTCCCCTGAGACATATGCCTCCCCTTAAACTTTGCAGTTAAGGGTTAAGCATACCAATATGGACCACAAGGTGTTGAAACCTTGGTCCATCAAAAGCTTTTGTTAACAAATCTGCCACATTATCATCAGTGTAGATTTTAACCACTTTTATCAAATGTTTGTCATATGCATCTCTTATAAAGTGGTGCATGATTTCAATATGTTTTGTTCGACTGTGAAAAACTGGATTTTTGACAATGCATATGGTACTTTGATTAACAATAAAAATTGTTGTGTTCATGAAGTTATACCCATAATCCAACAATTGATTTTGTATCCAAAGAACCTGTCCACAGCAATTTGCAGCAGCAACGTACTCTGCTTCAGTAGATGAGATAGCCACAATAGTCTGTTTCTTGCATTGCCAAGAAATCAATCTCTTTCCAAGGAATTGGCAACCTCCAGTGGTGGACCTCCTATCCAGATTTGCACCAGCATAGTCACTATCACTATATGCTTCCAGCTTAAATGGAGATTCTTTTGGGTACCTGATTCCTTCCAAACTAACTAACTTTATTTCCCAACCACTTGTGAATGGCTGATACTAAAAGCTAGACAGCCTGGAAGAGGAATGCAAGTTTACCAAGGATTAAAATATCCTTGGATCGTTTATGTCCTGGTGAGGCGTGACGTTCTGGTACAATGACTTGTGAATTGTTGAAAATAATATTAGTATAGGAAAACAGGAATCTGATTGACTAACACTAGGAATGTGAATAGTAATAGCTCTGTCACAGCTACATCAATAAAAACGTACAATCAGAAACCTAAAAATCTAAAAGATATACAAACGTACGTTTAACTAAAACGTAAACGTATAAAAACAAAACGATTATAACTATAGTAGGGATTTACATGTTTTAGCGACTTAAATGCAAATTAAAGGAAATAAAAGATAAAATATATTAAATAAACGCTATCACTATTTTTAAAATGATGAACGTTTAAAACCTAAAACGTACGTTTAAATAAAATTACGTAAACGTACAAAATAAAACGTGAGATCTAAGAAATAAAAGACCTAAAAATATGAAAATGACATTTTTACAAACCTAATAATAAAAGAAAATTATTAGAAAAAGAAAATTATTTTTAAAACTATTTATTTAATTATTATTAATTAAAAACTATTTATTAAGTATTTAAAATGCACTAAAATATAAGAAAATACAAAATTAACCTAGAAAAATGAAATTTAAATTTAGAAAAATCTAAAATATTAGAAAACTGAAAATATATTTTTTATGCTTTTTATTTATTTATTATTAATTATTTACTATTATTAATTACTAAAAACTATTATAGATTTATTAAAAATATTAAATGAATAAAGAAAAATCTGAAACTTTTTACAAAATTCTACAATAAATAAAAGAAGCTAGGAAAAATATAAAAATGATAGCTTATGTACAGAAATAAGCTGATGGGTAATAAACTTCTTAAATAGAAGCTATCACTTGAGCTTATAGTGGTTCTTTATGGTTTTTCTGTTTTCTGAATTAACTACATACTAATATTAAACAAGTATTAAGAATATCGGACTATACATACCAAGGCATAAGCAGTTTCAAGGCTTGTAGCTTATTCAGTGAGCTTTTGAGCTAACTGTTTGGCTACAAGCTTGAAACAAGCTTATAAAAGCTGTACAAAGGAAAAACAAAATACCAGGAACATGCACACAAGCCAAATGGCCAAGTATAAACATGTGTGTGCACTGGAATAGCTCAAATGAGCAAAGTGTGAACTTGTGGTTTAGACAGTCAAGCCAAAGGCTTGACTTGGATGGAATGGAGGCTTCAAAGAACCTGTAACAAGCTCCACACTGAAAAAGAAAGAAAAGATAAGTTTGTACAATGTTTATAAGCAAATATGAACAAGCTTATGCACAGGGATGCACTTATAAGCTCAGAATAAGCAAATAAGCACTTCTCTGATGCACTCAGTTCCAAACACCCCTGCAACTATTTAGAGAGGCAATTTAAGCTTAAGGAATAAGCTGAAAAAGCCAAACTAAGAATTGGAGTATCAAGCTTAGGTGGTTGGCTTTCCAAAAAGCCAAAGCTCATCAAGTGGGGCCAACTGATGAGCTTTTGAGAGGCTTATGAAAAAGCTCCAAATTGACTGAGTAAGACTGGGTATCAGTTTACACTATCAACATGGGACAAACAAAAAGCCCATTGCAGCCCTATTGAATAAGCTACAAAATTGAAAAGTAAACTTGGAACCTCAAGATGGCTAGGTTGGCAATCCAAAGAACCAAGATTTACAAGCTATGGTGCACAGGAGAGCTTTTTGTGAGCTTATAAGAAACTGTAGGTAATGGTTTAAATTCAATGAATTGAATTGTTGGGAATGGGCAAACTACAAGTTCCTATAGGACTGATCAAATAAGCTAATGAAAGCTCAACCAACACTGAGACATTGAGTATGAATGGATAACCTTATAAGAAGCTAAAAATCACAAGCTCAAGATTAGTGGGGAACTTTTCATAGGCTTGGGAAAACAACTCCACTTCCACTGTTTGCTTCAGTGGAAGGAGTAAAATGGGACAAAAAGGATTGGGAGATTAAGCTATCTAGATAAGCTAAAAATGTAAAGACAAGCATGAATATAACAACTAGGCTAGAAGGGCTACTTAAATCAGTAAAGTGTACAAGCTAGAGCCAAATCCACAAGCTTGTGCAAGCTCATGAACTTGACAGCATAAACTGTGCACAGGGCATTTTTACAGACTAGGACTAAAAATAAGATAAAAAATAAGCACTTAAAAAGCTAAGAAAAGATAAACTAATATTTTTCTATTTAAGTTTAGCAGCTGAATTTTGATCTCCCAAAATAGTTTAAGCTAAAACTTAATACTGAATCCTACACAAAATTATACATTTTATTCAAAAACGACTATATGAAAATTTTGACTTTTTAAGTTTATGATCAAAGTTGACTTTGATCAACTTTGATCTGAATTTAATGACTGAATAAGCTATATTATGATACAAGAACATGAAATAAACAAGTATGAACAATATAAAAACAGATTTGGTGAGTATGGCATTGTAAAATTAATCAGGGATCAAGCAAGTACCCAAAATTGGTGATTTTGACTTTTTCATGAGTGCACAATAGATTTGATGGATTGTCAGCCCTCAAAGAACTCAGTGAATCATGTAGCAAACAAAACTAACAACCTAGGCTCTTTCATTCACAAGGAATTCAACAGTACCAAACATACCTTAAACTATGTGAAATTTGAATTTTCAATAGATAACACTGATTAAGCCCATGAATATGGATCCAAACTTCATATTAACATATAATTAGACCAAATGAACATCAAATATCCAATACACAAGCAGTAACACATGTTTTGTCAAAACTAAATATACCACTGTATAATTTCCATTTTTTAAACAAGAGATCCTAATGAACATACTAGTAATTTAACACTTAAACAACATTAAATAATAACATTTAAACAAGAAAACATAAGAATCAAAGCACATAAAAACATTGAACAGTAAATTGCAAAAATTAATGATAATGCTTACAACATGATAAAGTGGACTGAGACATAGAAACCAAGGACAAGGGTTCACCTAATAGCTTCCCATTAAGCTCCTAATACCCCATAGCATTCCAAATCCAACCCTGCTTCATCACCGCTTTATAAATCGATTTTGATTATTTCCCTATTTTATCTATTTTTTAGCATTTCCTAATTTAAAAGACCAAAGCCTATTTAATGGTTTCTAAAGGCTTGCAAAAGGTTACTGAGACCTATGTAGTGTCTTATAGAGTCCAATAAACAACATTTGATCAAACAGAATTGTAAAGACATGGTATGTAAATGACATTTAAAGTAAAACTTGGAAATTAAAGGTGGAATCCATAAAACTGTAAATGATTGTTCTATTAAAGCTTAGCAAGGTTTAATACAACATCTGAAACATTAAATTAACAATTATACTAAGATTACAACTAGTTTAATTATTCTACGTGACCTAGGCTAGTCCAAAGGTAGTTTTTCCTCTGTCTTTCTTCTTCTTTTTATAGTCTTTTTACTCCTTGGAGACCACTCATAAGTTCCCACTTCATTTTATGACCATTGATGCAGCAGAAGTCATCCTAGCCTTTGAAAGCATTTTTGGCGCCAAAAGTTGAATAGACAGCTTATGGCAGTTCTGCTTTAATTAATGCGTCATGGAGTGTTGCAGAGGGTTAGGGGGAGAGTTTGGATAAGTTTAGTGGACTGGTAAGCTAAGTAGGGTGGTATTGGTGAAAACCGTGGGAAAAAATGGTGGTTTGGGGAAAAAAAGGTGTGAAGGGCATTTATTGTGGGGGGTAGTAGTGGCAGAGGTGGTGGAGGGAGTGGGTAGTAAAGTAGAGGGTGAGCTGGAAGGGGTAAGGTGGAGGTGCAAGTGGTGGTGTTACAGGTGGGGGTGTGAGGTGGAAGAAGAAGAGGGAAAAAGGGGTTGGAGGGAAAAGGGTTGTTTAACTGTTTTTGACCAAAGGTTCAAAAAGAAAGTGACAGGGGGTCACAATGGTATAATGGCAGGGGTCCAATTCTCATTTTGACAAGGCTTGGAAGTTTATAAATACAAGGACTATTTGTGCAATTCTTCCAAACTTGAGGGACCAATCCTGTAATTTTTCAAAGTTGTTACAAGGACCAATTTTGACAAGTTCCAATAGTACAAGGACCAGTTTTGACATTTTCAATTTTCCAGGGACCAAACTTGACATTTTGAAAGTTGAGGGACCTTTTCTGCCATTTAACAAAAGATTTATTCAAGGACCATTTTTGACAATTTAGAATATTTCAGGGACCTTGAATAACATTTTTCTTTATTTAGATTTACCAGGGACTGTTTTTGACAACTTTTGAAACTTGGGGGACTAAAACTGCCAATTATGCAAATTTGATACGTTTTTCACCAGATTTTGATACTTTTGCATTTAAAACACATAAAACACTTATTTGTGATATTTTATCATTTTGATATATTTCTGAGTGTTTTCAGATGTTTTTGCAGTTTAATTGGTACAAAAATGATGAGTATTTAGACACTCATCAATCCCCTACACTAAGATATTGCTAGTCCCTAGCAATGTTTTAAGAAAAATTAATGGATTTCATCTCTTTACCAAAAGCCATTACTTCTGGAGTAGCCAAATGTTTCAGTTCAAGTAAGAACCATGGTACACCGATAACCATGTGATTTTGAGCAAACCACCAGCTTCCAACGGATTTGATTTGTCTTTACCAGAAGCCGTTTGCTCTGGACTAGCCAACTCTTAGATAAATTATCAGTATTATCTTTGGTGAGCTGATTACCAATTATGGTTTTTCCACTGCCTTTACCACAAGCCATAATCTTGCGGGCTAGCCAACTCTTCACTTTTTAGGATATGGTGAGTTGAGAACCATACAATTTTGGGCAAATTGCAAGCCATATAAACGGATTTGAGAAATCTTTACCAAGAGCCGTTTGCTCCTGGATTAGCCAATCCTTTTGTTTATTAGACAAGGCGGACTGATAACCGTAAGCTGAGCAAGTGTAGAACACTTACTCCAAAAAAAAATTTTTGGCCAAAAACGGGGGAATTGGGTGGATAATACATGATAAAATTCGTGAGAATTCCCCCCCACACTTAGAAATGAATATTGCCCTCAATATTCAAAGTACCGGCTGTTATGCCGAAACTTAGAACGTAAAAAGATAATAAACCTAGCTAAGTGTAGAAACACAACAATTATTCTCTTTTTTTAATATTTACAATTTTCATTCATTTTTTAGATCTATATACAACATGTGGGGCACACCCCCACACTTAGGTGGTAGAAAGGGGAAAAAGACAGAAATATGGGTGAAAACCCATATTGTATGGCTTGTTTTTGATAACCAAGTCACTAGCTTGACTTGACCCCGAATTAAATTGGTTCATGGGGAAGCTGAGTGGAATTGCCACTCAGGGATTTGGTGAGAAATTGGAGTGGGATTGCCACTCACAGAATTATGAATAATCATCACTAAGATGAGTCTAAGAATCTTAGAAAGAAACTCAGAAAAAGCGAGAAGAATCTTTTTGATTTTTGACTTATAAAAAGAAAGGGAAAATATTTTTGTATTTTTATCTTTTATATATATATGTACAAAAGAAAGAAAATTCCTTACAACCGCCCCTCGAAAGGGAATCTGGGTCTGACAGAGCTCAGCAACTGTAAACAGCCAACAACCAAATGTTGTAACTGAGGGACTCATCAAACTGGGCAAGTTGTGTGCAAAGGAAAAATGTTTTTGTATTTTATATTGTTTATTGAAAAGAAATATTATACAGTATAAGTAATCACTACCTCCCAGGCTTGTGTCAGGTTTACCACCCTAGCTAATCACTTGTGAATGATTAACTGTAATAAATATGTTCTGACAGCCCGGTAGTTGAATGATAAGGTTTAATATACAAACAAGGATAGGTATTTCAACAAAATACAAAATACAAGTCATAATACGTAGCACAGCCTCCCCGGCAGCGGCGCCAAAATTTGATTCCTTCCAAACTAACTAACTTTATTTCCCAACCACTTGTGAATGGCTGATACTAAAAGCTAGACAGCCTGGAAGAGGAATGCAAGTTTACCAAGGATTAAAATATCCTTGGATCGTTTATGTCCTGGTGAGGCGTGACGTTCTGGTACAATGACTTGTGAATTGTTGAAAATAATATTAGTATAGGAAAACAGGAATCTGATTGACTAACACTAGGAATGTGAATAGTAATAGCTCTGTCACAGCTACGTCAATAAAAACGTACAATCAGAAACCTAAAAATCTAAAAGATATACAAACGTACGTTTAACTAAAACGTAAACGTATAAAAACAAAACGATTATAACTATAGTAGGGATTTACATGTTTTAGCGACTTAAATGCAAATTAAAGGAAATAAAAGATAAAATATATTAAATAAACGCTATCACTATTTTTAAAATGATGAACGTTTAAAACCTAAAACGTACGTTTAAATAAAATTACGTAAACGTACAAAATAAAACGTGAGATCTAAGAAATAAAAGACCTAAAAATATGAAAATGACATTTTTACAAACCTAATAATAAAAGAAAATTATTAGAAAAAGAAAATTATTTTTAAAACTATTTATTTAATTATTATTAATTAAAAACTATTTATTAAGTATTTAAAATGCACTAAAATATAAGAAAATACAAAATTAACCTAGAAAAATGAAATTTAAATTTAGAAAAATCTAAAATATTAGAAAACTGAAAATATATTTTTTATGCTTTTTATTTATTTATTATTAATTATTTACTATTATTAATTACTAAAAACTATTATAGATTTATTAAAAATATTAAATGAATAAAGAAAAATCTGAAACGTTTTACAAAATTCTACAATAAATAAAAGAAGCTAGGAAAAATATAAAAATGATAGCTTATGTACAGAAATAAGCTGATGGGTAATAAACTTCTTAAATAGAAGCTATCACTTGAGCTTATAGTGGTTCTTTATGGTTTTTCTGTTTTCTGAATTAACTACATACTAATATTAAACAAGTATTAAGAATATCGGACTATACATACCAAGGCATAAGCAGTTTCAAGGCTTGTAGCTTATTCAGTGAGCTTTTGAGCTAACTGTTTGGCTACAAAGCTTGAAACAAGCTTATAAAAGCTGTACAAAGGAAAAACAAAATACCAGGAACATGCACACAAGCCAAATGGCCAAGTATAAACATGTGTGTGCACTGGAATAGCTCAAATGAGCAAAGTGTGAACTTGTGGTTTAGACAGTCAAGCCAAAGGCTTGACTTGGATGGAATGGAGGCTTCAAAGAACCTGTAACAAGCTCCACACTGAAAAAGAAAGAAAAGATAAGTTTGTACAATGTTTATAAGCAAATATGAACAAGCTTATGCACAGGGATGCACTTATAAGCTCAGAATAAGCAAATAAGCACTTCTCTGATGCACTCAGTTCCAAACACCCCTGCAACTATTTAGAGAGGCAATTTAAGCTTAAGGAATAAGCTGAAAAAGCCAAACTAAGAATTGGAGTATCAAGCTTAGGTGGTTGGCTTTCCAAAAAGCCAAAGCTCATCAAGTGGGGTCAACTGATGAGCTTTTGAGAGGCTTATGAAAAAGCTCCAAATTGACTGAGTAAGACTGGGTATCAGTTTACACTATCAACATGGGACAAACAAAAAGCCCATTGCAGCCCTATTGAATAAGCTACAAAATTGAAAAGTAAACTTGGAACCTCAAGATGGCTAGGTTGGCAATCCAAAGAACCAAGATTTACAAGCTATGGTGCACAGGAGAGCTTTTTGTGAGCTTATAAGAAACTGTAGGTAATGGTTTAAATTCAATGAATTGAATTGTTGGGAATGGGCAAACTACAAGTTCCTATAGGACTGATCAAATAAGCTAATGAGAGCTCAACCAACACTGAGACATTAAGTATGAATGGATAACCTTATAAGAAGCTAAAAATCACAAGCTCAAGCTTAGTGGGGAACTTTTCATAGGCTTGGGAAAACAACTCCACTTCCACTGTTTGCTTCAGTGGAAGGAGTAAAATGGGACAAAAAGGATTGGGAGATTAAGCTATCTAGATAAGCTAAAAATGTAAAGACAAGCATGAATATAACAACTAGGCTAGAAGGGCTACTTAAATCAATAAAGTGTACAAGCTAGAGCCAAATCCACAAGCTTGTGCAAGCTCATGAACTTGACAGCATAAGCTGTGCACAGGGCATTTTTACAGACTAGGACTAAAAATAAGATAAAAAATAAGCACTTAAAAAAGCTAAGAAAAGATAAACTAATATTTTTCTATTTAAGTTTAGCAGCTGAATTTTGATCTCCCAAAATAGTTTAAGCTAAAACTTAATACTGAATCCTACACAAAATTATACATTTTATTCAAAAACGACTATATGAAAATTTTGACTTTTTAAGTTTATGATCAAAGTTGACTTTGATCAACTTTGATCTGAATTTAATGACTGAATAAGCTATATTATGATACAAGAACATGAAATAAACAAGTATGAACAATATAAAAACAGATTTGGTGAGTATGGCATTGTAAAATTAATCAGGGATCAAGCAAGTACCCAAAATTGGTGATTTTGACTTTTTCATGAGTGCACAATAGATTTGATGGATTGTCAGCCCTCAAAGAACTCAGTGAATCATGTAGCAAACAAAACTAACAACCTAGGCTCATTCATTCACAAGGAATTCAACAGTACCAAACATACCTTAAACTATGTGAAATTTGAATTTTCAATAGATAACACTGATTAAGCCCATGAATATGGATCCAAACTTCATATTAACATATAATTAGACCAAATGAACATCAAATATCCAATACACAAGCAGTAACACATGTTTTGTCAAAACTAAATATACCACTGTATAATTTCCATTTTTTAAACAAGAGATCCTAATGAACATACTAGTAATTTAACACTTAAACAACATTAAATAATAACATTTAAACAAGAAAACATAAGAATCAAAGCACATAAAAACATTGAACAGTAAATTGCAAAAATTAATGATAATGCTTACAACATGATAAAGTGGACTGAGACATAGAAACCAAGGACAAGGGTTCACCTAATAGCTTCCCATTAAGCTCCTAATACCCCATAGCATTCCAAATCCAACCCTGCTTCATCACCTGCTTTATAAATCTGATTTTTGATTATTTCCCTATTTTATCTATTTTTTTAGCATTTCCTAATTTAAAAGACCAAAGCCTATTTAATGGTTTCTAAAGGCTTGCAAAAGGTTACTGAGACCTATGTAGTGTCTTATAGAGTCCAATAAACAACATTTGATCAAACAGAATTGTAAAGACATGGTATGTAAATGACATTTAAAGTAAAACTTGGAAATTAAAGGTGGAATCCATAAAACTGTAAATGATTGTTCTATTAAAGCTTAGCAAGGTTTAATACAACATCTGAAACATTAAATTAACAATTATACTAAGATTACAACTAGTTTAATTATTCTACGTGACCTAGGCTAGTCCAAAGGTAGTTTTTCCTCTGTCTTTCTTCTTCTTTTTATAGTCTTTTTACTCCTTGGAGACCACTCATAAGTTCCCACTTCATTTTATGACCATTGATGCAGCAGAAGTCATCCTAGCCTTTGAAAGCATTTTTGGCGCCAAAAGTTGAATAGACAGCTTATGGCAGTTCTGCTTTAATTAATGCATCATGGAGTGTTGCAGAGGGTTAGGGGGAGAGTTTGGATAAGTTTAGTGGACTGGTAAGCTAAGTAGGGTGGTATTGGTGAAAACCGTGGGAAAAAATGGTGGTTCGGGGAAAAAAAGGTGTGAAGGGCATTTATTGTGGGGGGTAGTAGTGGCAGAGGTGGTGGAGGGAGTGGGTAGTAAAGTAGAGGGTGAGCTGGAAGGGGTAAGGTGGAGGTGCAAGTGGTGGTGTTACAGGTGGGGGTGTGAGGTGGAAGAAGAAGAGGGAAAAAGGGGGTGGAGGGAAAAGGGTCGTTTAACTGTTTTTGACCAAAGGTTCAAAAAGAAAGTGACAGGGGGTCACAATGGTATAATGGCAGGGGTCCAATTCTCATTTTGACAAGGCTTGGAAGTTTATAAATACAAGGACTATTTGTGCAATTATTCCAAACTTGAGGGACCAATCCTGTAATTTTCCAAAGTTGTTACAAGGACCAATTTTGACAAGTTCCAATAGTACAAGGACCAGTTTTGACATTTTCAATTTTCCAGGGACCAAACTTGACATTTTGAAAGTTGAGGGACCTTTTCTGCCATTTAACAAAAGATTTATTCAAGGACCATTTTTGACAATTTAGAATATTTCAGGGACCTTGAATAACATTTTTCTTTATTTAGATTTACCAGGGACTGTTTTTGACAACTTTTGAAACTTGGGGGACTAAAACTACCAATTATGCAAATTTGATACGTTTTTCACCAGATTTTGATATTTTTGCGTTTAAAACACATAAAACACTTATTTGTGATATTTTTATCATTTTGATATATTTCTGAGTGTTTTCAGATATTTTTGCAGTTTAATTGGTACAAAAATGATGAGTATTTAGACACTCATCAGTACCAAAGGCCTAGATGAGGTTGGCCTTTGAGGTACTTAAAGATCTTCTTGACAGCATTGAGATGGGAAGTAAGTGGAGTAACTTGATGTCGAGAACAAACGCTCACAGCAAAAGTAATATCAGGCCTTGAAGCTGTTAAATACATCAAATAACCAATCATAGATCTGTATAGATGAACATTCACTGGTGGATCTACTTCAGTGTTGGTCTTTGTCTTTGGAGCTTCATAAGGAGTAGTGGCAGTCCTTACACTCTCCATACCAAACTTCTTCAAGATGTCCCTCACATATTTGTCCTGACTGATAAAGATACCATCAGGGTTCTGCTGAACTTGGAGACCCAAAAAGAAAGTCAACTCCCCCATAGCACTCATCTGAAACTCTCCCTTCATAAGCTCCTCAAACTCCCTGCACCAAGCTTCCTTTGTGGATCCAAAAATAATGTCATCCACATACACTTGCACAAGAATAATGTCTGTGGAATTCTTCTTAAGGAAAAGAGTCTTATCAATTGCACCTCTTCTATAACCATGCTTCAGAAGAAATGTTGAAAGCCTAGCATACCAAGCTCTGGGTGCCTGATGTAGTCCATAGAGAGCTTTGACTACCTTGTAAACATGATTAGGATGATCTGGGTCTTCAAATCCTTTAGGTTGAGTGACATAAACCTCCTCTTCTATTTCACCATATAAGAAGGCTCCTTTAACATCCATCTGATAGACCATAAAACCCATATAGGATGCATAAGCCAAGAAAATCCGTATGGCCTCAACTCTTGCCACAGGTGCAAACACTTCATCAGAATCTATCCCCTCTTCTTGTCTATACCCATGTGCAACTAATCTTGCTTTGTTTTTAATAACAACACCTCTTGCATCTCTCTTATTCTTCAAAATCCATTTAGTCCCAATTGCATACTTGCCATCAGGTAGTGGTACCAATATCCAAACTTGCTGATTTTGAAATTGTTGCATCTCTTCTTGCATTGCCTCAAGCCAACTTGAGTCTTCAAGAGCCTGAGTAACACTGGTTGGTTCCACTTGTGAGAGAAAACAAGCAAACAGACAATGTTCATAGTCTGTGTGATTGTCTCTTTGCTGATTTGAGACATAAGAGATAAAAGCCACTTGACCATTGTTGATCCTTTTAGTAGCAGTGGTGTTGACTTCAATGGAGGAATCAAGATTAGTCACAGCAGGTTCAAAATCAGTGTCATAGGAAGGTGAGGTGAAGATTCCAGCTTTAGGTTGATGATGACCAAGATCTGAAGGTTTTGGAAAACGTGTATAAGGTTCTCCAAGGTCTGTTGACACTCTAGTAGAAATAGGAGTAGAAACAGCATGTCTTTCAGCAGAATTGGTGATGTGAGGAGAAACAGAATCACTTTCAGCAGAATTGATGTTTCCACTTATTGCTTCACTTGCACTCTCCTCCGCATTCCTCTCAGCATCTAGATTAGCTGCATACTCTTGTTTCTTCAGCCTAGCAAAGTCCTCAGCATAGTGTGATTCGTCTTCACTCTCATCAGTATAATCTCTAGAAGTGTCACCTGCAAAATTGTTAGGGGAGAAAGAAGGCACTACAATGGGTTGTTCATCATCTTCAACCTCACTGTCAGAATTAGCATCCATCGTACCTGCACTGTTAGTTGGAGACTCTTGAGTACCTGCATGTTGGTTAGCCATATGTCTAGAGTAACCCAAATAATCAGTTAAGTAATCAAGATCAAAAGACCAAACATGACCCTGTCCTTGAACATTAGGCTTGTCTTTTAGAAACCCCAGGTTCAATGTCTCCTCAATCTTCTTAGCAGATAAATTGTAAACCCTGTAGGCCTTACTATGAGCAGAATATCCCACAATATAACCATCATCAGCTTTCTCATCAAATTTGCCCAATGGATCACTTGTATTCAGAATGGTCACTTGACAACCAAAAGGTTTAAGGTAATGAATAACAGGAACTTTCCCATAGAGAAGTTCATATGGTGTTTTGAAGTGTGGTCTAGTAATGGACACTCTATTCAGTACATAACAAGTTGTGCCAACAGCTTCAGTCCAAAACATGGTGGGTAGCTTAGAGTCTGCCAGCATTGATCTTGCAGCCTCTATTAAGGTCCTATTTTTTCTTTCTGCCACCCCATTTTGTTGTGGGGTTCATGGAGTGCTATAGTCCCTTTTTATCCCTTTTGACCTACAGAGTTCTATAAGTATAGCATTTTTGAACTCTGTCCCATTATCACATCGAATTCCTTTAACCTTTTTGTTCAACTGATTTTCAATAAGGGTAATGAAGTCTTTCAGCACTAGAGATGTTTCATCATTGGTCCTTAGAAAGAATACCCAACAAAATTTGCTATAACCATCAGTGATAACCAGACAAAAATACTTTTGATCAATGCTTCTCACTTGAGTTGGACCAAACAGATCCATATGAAGCAGCTGAAGAGGTTCAGAAATAATGCTCACAGCAGTAACAACTTTGTATGAGGCTCTGTGTTGCTTTCCTTTGTTGCAGGCAACACAATTATGATCATTTGTGAAGACTTTGGAAGGAAGACCTTCAACAAGACCCAGTTTAGAGAGCTTGTTTATGGTCTTGAAGTTGACATGGGCCATCCTCCTATGCCATTTGGTAGACTCATCCAAGGATGCTTTAGCCACCAAACAAGTTAAGTCACCTTCTGGTTTAACATCAGTTAAGTTGAATGTATAAAGATTGTGATTTCGAGGAACTTTCAGCAGAATTGAAGTTTCTTCTGGGAGTTTGAAGTCTTTAGATATTACAAGACATTCATCCTCTGTGAAGAGTACTTTGTTCTTGGTGTCACAGATTTGTGAGACTGAGAACAAATTGAAGTATTGGAGTTCCTTGACATAGTATACATTCTCAAAGTCCAGTTGAGGTGTTTTGATGGTCCCTTTCCCAGTAATTCTTCCATCACTTCCTCCAAAGGTTACATTGCCTCCTCCTTCAATTGGTACAAAGTTATGCATCATATCCCTGTTTCCTGACATACTTCTTGAACAACCACTATCAATAATGCCAACATCTTTATGCTTAAGAGGATGATTCTACAACAACAAAAAATATACAAAATATTAGTACACTATGGAGGCTCAAGTCATTGCTGACTTGAACCTGCCTTGTGGATCATATGAGTTATGCCATGCAGATGTATAAGATCCACTATTGTTCTTGGGTTTCCATTGAAATTTAGGTCCCTTTTTATTCCAAGAACAACCTGCTGAGGACTTGACAGCAGTATCCCAGTACCCTTTCCCATCAGTCATAAAGTCAACATATCCAGGCCAAAAACCATTCTTAAAATATGAACTTGTTGGTTGTACATATGGTCTTGCAACTGGTCTTCTCCAAGGAAAAGGAGAATTAGAATAAGTTGCTTGTGGAACATAAGGTGGTATAGCATTAACATTGGTCCACATTGGTCTAGATGTCCTAGAATCACCACACCTACTCATCCTTTGCTCATGATAATCACAATCCTTAATTAAATGAAATTTACTTCCACACACAAAACATGTCTTCTGTTTAGAAGATTTATTCAAACCAAAAGATGTTCTATTACAAGCAGAAGTATTCAAACCAAAACCATGAAAAGAATTGTTTTTAACATTATTATTATGCAAAGAATTAAAAGGCAATTCTTTAGAGGAAACTGTCTTGGAAGAGGATTCCTTGGCAGCAACTCTGACATGCTTATTGGTAGTCTTGGGTGCAGGTAGGGGTGAAGACTTGGGAAGGACAGACTTGTCATTTGAATCACACTCTGTAGACCCTTGCTCGGAGGACTTGTCACTGTTAACACAAGAGACAAAGTCATTAGAAGAAGTATCAGGGTCTAGCAAGTCATTTGACTTTTTGCCATAGAGATGGTGTGATCCATCAAAGTCAACAGTAATGGAAAGGTCAATGGGCATGTGCTCACCTCTAATAGGTCCACGTACAGCATGTAGGTCACCTTCTTTCACAAAATTAGCTAGGCCTACTGGTGTAGATTTGCGTGTGTCATCCCTAGCTTCTAATCCTACATACTTCTTATAGCCTAAACCTATAGAAGTATTTGGAGTTTGACTAGCATAGATGTGACTAGCTAACTTGTTTCCATTTAATAACCATTCGTTATGCCTAGCAATTTCCTCATCTAGTTTCTCTTTTAACTCTAGGTTTTCTGAAACTACATCTGCTCTTAATTTCTCAGATCTTTTTAACTTATTTTTAGCACATTCGAGATCCCTTTCTAACACACTTATCTTCTCATCATAAGCTATTTGATTCTTCTGAAACCAAACCTTTTGTCTTTCTAGTGTTTTTAAATCCTGTTTATAAGCTTCAACCTCTACAAAGCATTCATTATATTTAGGTTTCAAAATATCATAAGCTTCTTTGAGTTCATTATAACGCTCACTACAACCAAACAAACAGTTTTGTACCTGAGAGATGCCCATCAAGGCAATCTGATCATGCCTATCCTCTGAAGTACAGCTTGCAATCAAACCAACATTATCAATAACAGGACCATCATTATTTTCCTGCTCATGATGCTTCCAGTCCACATTGGTGTCAAGAGTGACCAAAGCTGCTGATCCCTTTGAAGTTCCAGCCTCCCTCTGATTCTGCTGATAAGTAGAGTATCTCGTCTCATCACCAGCTTTCCTATCTTTGCACTCTTTGGAGAAGTGACCCATCTATTTACATGCGAAGCACTTGACCTTCCTTTTGTTAAACCTCGCTGGATCTCTTCCTTGGAAGCCAAACCTTCTGCCAGCTTTGCGCTCAAACCTCTTGATATCCATGGACAGCATAGCCACCTGCCACTTCAGCTTCATCTCTTCCATCTCCAGTGGATCCACCTGATCGAAATCTTCATATGCAAGTTCCTGCTAAGGATCATAATCAGCAAAGAAGGATCCAAGCACATCTTCCATTATACCTCCAGATTGAGAACTTGATGGAGTGGTAGTGTAAGATGATGATGAGTAAGTTGGACTTGGACCATAACTCATCTTTGGGGTAGAGGCTCCAACGAATGCTGTGTGATTAGCAGTAGAGGATGATCTAAAAGGACTTCTTACATCATGTTCAAGAGCTTTAAGTTTGTTGTACAGCTCATCAAAAGTAAGCATATCCAAACCACCTTTAGCTTTTAAAGCAATGCTCACTTGTAGCCAGGATTGAGGTAAAGACCTCAAGAACTTAGAATTACAATCATCATTATCTGGCTTTGCCTGCAGCTGATTTAACTGACTTAAAATCTTGTGAAACTTGTCATAGCCCTTGTGAATTCCTTCCTCTTTAGAGATTTGAAAATCTTGAAACTGTTGTCTCAGCATGGACTTTCTCATTATCCTAGACTCCTCATTCCCACCGAACTTCGCCTTAATTGCTAACCATATGTCCCTAGCATCTTGCATGAAGTGAAAATCACTCAAGTAATCCTCAGGAATAGCTTGAAGAAGAATTGTTTTAACCTTGGTTTCTCTCTGAACCGCCAGTAACTCTTCAGCAGATTTGGGAGGAACATAAGTCATCTTACCATCAGCATCTACGGTAGTTTTCTTCAAACTGTTTCCCTTCTTTACTATCTCCCATAGATTCCAATCAATGTTGGAGATCCAGTTCTGCATCTTCATCGCCCAAAGATCATACTCCTCCCTTTTTAGGTAAGGAAACTTAGCATTGCTGTTAGAGAGACTTAGTTGTTGCAGATGGGTGGAGTTTTGGTTGTTGGTGATTTCAACATCAACGTCTGATCCAGGCATGGTGAGTTTTGTTTTGGTTGTATGGGTGTTTAGAAAAACTTGTTCTTAGTATCGTAGAGACTCTCACGAGGCTCTGATACCAATTGTTGAAAACTAGCAGACCTTGATAGATCTTGAGCTTCGTATATCGTTAGTATTGCTTATGTAATCACAAACAAACTAAAAGAAAATCTCTACAACTTGTATTCTTAAGCGGAATATAAACACAAGTATAAAGCACAGATAACTAAGAACTCTTTGATCCTCTATGGATCGTTATATTAATAACTTGTAAACGTCTAGTACATAATTCATTCTATTGTGTTCTTTTTATAGACAAGGAACCCTAACTTCTTCTCTAAGAAACGTAAAACTAAATAAGATATACACAATCACTTCCTAATAAAGCTCATGCATATCCTAACTAACTATAGAAAATACGGAATAACTATCTCCGCAGAATCAACTAATAATTATATAACTTCAGTAGAACTATGTCTTCAGCAGAATCCATACACTTCAGTAGAATCCATTCAGCATAATCTTCAGCATAATTCGTACTTCACATAATTCCCAACAGCCCCACTTTTACTCGTTTAATTGTTTTATAAACTCTTTGGGGGAGATACATGCTCAACTACTTGCTTTTACTTTACACTTATATGAACTTAAATAACTGTTGTTTCACTACTTATGCTAGTAAGTAGATTATGCCCGAACTAAATTGATACTATGTTATGAACACTATTATTTGAACCACTTTCCTTGATTTTGAGCCCTTCGACATATATATTTGAACTCTTTTAACTTGATAGGAACCTTTTCACATATATTTGAACACTTTAACTTGATTTAATTCTTTTGACATATAATTAATCTCTTTTAACTTGATTTAAAACATTTTGACATATAATTAATCTCTTTTAACTTGATTTAAAACATTTTGACATATAATTAATCTATTTTAACTTGATTTAAAACATTTTGACATATAATTAATCTCTTTTAACTTAATATTGAACCTTTTGACTATTTTGAACTTGCTTGACTTTATATTGAACCCTTTGACTATTTTGAACTTGTTTGACATAATATTGAACCCTTTGACTATTTTGAACCTTTTGATATGTTTTGAGCTCTTTGACTGTTTTGAACTTTTGAACTCGACTTAAACTCTTGAACTTAATTATGAACTTTTGAATGGAACACTTGAACTTAATTACGAACTTTTGAATGGAACCCTTGAACTTAAATACGAACTTATGACTTGTTTGAACTTATTGAACCGTAGTCTCCTATTACTAAGTAGTATGGATAGCGCTATTAGAGGTCGGCCAACCTCTCGTTCACTATGTTACGGAACGCATATTATCGATTCTAGGGGCTTTGCCTGGCATACATTATTATATACGTGGTGCTATATTGTGAACTTTTATGACCGCGTATACTTGACCACTAGACACACTATATTTTGTGCAATGGGTTGTGAACACATAGGTTGCAAGTTTTGTATGGGCGAAACTTGGAACTGAGTGGATTTACAATGCCTTTGCTTTGTGAACTATTATGACAACGTATACTTGACTACTAGACATGCTACTTTTGGCAGTGGGTTGTGAACACACAGGTTGCAAGTTTTGTATGGGCGGAACTTGGAACTGAGTGGATTTACAATGCCTTTGCTTTGTGGACTATTCTCAATGACCAAAAACTTTGGCTTTGCTGCATGAACGTTCTTTAAAAGCTTTACATGTTAAGCAAACTCTATGAACTCACTCAACCATTGTGTTGACACTTTTAGCATGTTTTATCTCAGGTATCTAAGGCATTCACTTCATGGCATGCATGTGGACTTATCATAGAGTCGCGGTGTCGACGCATCTCACATATATTTTATGCACTTAACTATCGTTTGATTGTAACAAACTCATATTTAGTTCATTGGAAATATTTTGGGACCTATGTTTTGTAAACTCTGATTATTTTACTTAATCAAACGGTATTTTCAAAACGACACTTTAGGTCGTTCGATATAACTGTAACTTTGATGCTATGACAGTCATCCCCCAGGTATTCCATTCCGCTGCAAAACAGGTAATTTGGGGGTGTGACAATATCCAAACACCCGTACCCATCTGCAATATTGTTTACACCCAAAATATATTGCAAAAACAGCAAAAACAACCACATCAATACATCATCCCCTTAAGCTCCTCAATGAATGACAGAAGCTCCTGTGCTCGCTTCTGCTTCTTCGTGACATTGACCAAAATCGCTGCCGCCTCGCTCAAATCTTCAGTCTGCAACCTGGTAAGCTCTAAAATACTTTGCACACAAGAATACAAAGGATATAAAAGCTCCACCTCTCTAATGACATAGTCCCTCTTAGCCACACGGGACCTAATGTCTTGGGCTTTTTTCATCAACTCTCCTTCATCTACCATAGTCACACTAACATCCCTCTGAAACTGAACAATCATCATATCCCTGACAAGACTCGAACCAGCAACAGCAACAAGGTCTTCACAGAAAGGCATTGGCGTCTTCATCTTTTTTTTTTTTTTTTTTTTTTTGGGTCTTTTTTTTATGTTTGGGTTTTTTCAGTTCTAAAATAAATTTTCTTTGCTATGTGTTTTGAAGAGGAAATTTTGCTTAAGTTATAATTGGTGTGGTGTCATAATACAACAATTATGAGACCTTTGATTTGACTCCCACTTTAGAGCCGCCAAAGCCAAAAGAAAGTAATGATGTCTTTTGCTTCCTCATAAACAACTATTAATTAGACAACCTTTCACATACTTGCCATTTTTTTTCCAAACGCATCCCCCAAAAAGACTCAACTGATCTTGTTAAAAAATAAAAAAATATACATAAAAACACATAAAAAAAATTTATATGTGTACATTTTAAAAAAATGATAAAAGCTAGAAACATGATTATAGCATTACAAACAATTAGGCAGCACATTTACGGCAGTTTACTTTAACAAACTATCTTGATAGGCCAGTTGATGAAATTCCTGGTAATGTAACCAAACTTAAAGTCATGGAATATATATTAAAGAAACTGCCTGTTGGTTTCTTTTTTATCTTTTTTTTTATTTAAGCTGTTTACATGCAAAGTTGATTTTAAATTTTCCCAATCTTTTTGACAGCACTGTAGGAGCATCTGATTATCAGCATACTCAATCAACTATGACATATCATATGGACTGCTTGAGAGAGGCTATAAGGATAAACAAAATTTCAGTTAACCTTGGCAGCAACCGTGTACAACAGCGTTATGCAGTACCCGATTGTCAATCTAATTTCGACACTGGTGTGCTCATTGTTGGTCAGCAATATGTTTCCTACACAGGTAAAGGTGCTCTCATTTATTTCATGATATATCTTAAATGCATGTGAGCCAAACCACTTCAAAGCATTTCTTTACATGCAATCAAGCTTTGTTGGTTGAATGGCACGTCACACCTACGATCATTTGTGCAATTTATAGATCATCCTAGATCTGGCATGCCATTGAATCAACAAACCTGGAATTCAGCTGAAGGAACAGTCTAGAGTGGGTTGCTAGGTATGCGTCATTCTATTTTCTCAGGTCATCAAATGCTCTTATTTAAAAGCCTCTTCTACAATAACAAGACTGTTAATCTCTATTTGTTCTACTTTTGATACACATTCACTTAATGGCCATTCTTTTTTTGCTAAATTGTTGGTCCCTTATCCGTTAGTTTAGTAATTGTTTATGATAAGTGTCATCTAAGAAACATGATTACTTATTTAAGATTTTAGCAGTCTTCACTTAAGCTGATGGATTACATGCACGATAAAGAGTTCGACCTTGCAGGGTTGGATTACCTTATTTTTGCCTTACAGGTTTGTTCACTCGATAGAGACTCCATATTAGCGCCATATTTAGGATTTACATGTCTTTTTCGCACACGTAGATTTTTCACAACAGGAACCATGTTGGATTGATACATGTTTTGGTTTCTCTTTGTTTTGTATAATATGGCCTTTAGTTAATTCTTTGATTCTTTAATGCAATAATATTATTCTGAACAACAATGTCACAATTGCGATCGCTTGCAAAATAATAAGCTTTGGCACACAGGGTTGGTCTACAGCTAAACCCACATTAAGTTGAGACTGCATGTTTTCAAGGTAGTTACGGCATATGCGTTTGTGAAACAACACTGCGGAACTGCAGTCAAATACACCTTTTTTGATTCGCTGCTTTATCCAGGTTACGAGTTAAAAATTTGTATTTACTTACAGCATACCAACTAAATTACGCGAGGGTGAGATTGTGAGAGGTCAGCATGGTGTGGTGGATTACCTAACGCAGTTCTCTTATTTTATGACATTTTCATATAGGATGTTCCCAACTAACTATAAATGAGGCCAAAACAGCTGACGGCGCGTGTTATTCAGAGCTTAGACTTCCATCAAGGTCAAGGAGAAACACTAGCTGTGATTTTCGTAACAGATATGGCTGCCATTATGATGATGCCATTGCTCACCCTTTACTTCCATCCGAGGTAATAGATACTTAAGCTTACTATTCCTACTGAGACAATAAACTTAAATCTTAAAACACTTATGTTCTGCTACATCAAGGAAAAGATGTGTTCTGTTTTATATGAATCTTAATATTTCATTTTTAGGCAGCATTTAAGTAAATTGAGGGTATGAGAAGACTGGATTTCCTGTTGCAGGATCAGCATAATTCTTTCCCGCTTTATCAACATGCCTTGGTAACTGATTAGCATCAATATTAAAGTTCAAATGAGCCAAAGGAGGAGGTATAAAAAGATAGGAAAGAAGCTGATAGTGTAGTTTGCGCCTGCAATAAATACAGCTAGTAATTACAGCATTGTCGATCCATTTTAATATTGATCCTGCGATTATATTTTAGGCCTATAAATAATAGCATTATGATTTGAAAACCTAATTTGTAGTTATAAATTTGTGTTCAGATTTTGGTTTGCTTTTGGGTCAACTTCATGTGCCTTCTAAGATGTGTACTCGAATCGCTGATGATCTAAAAGAGCCCACCATTGATGAGGTTGCGTTTGAGGTAATAATGACATCTTTAAGGAGAAAGCTGTATGGTCAGTCTAATTGTGCTTCAATCTAATGAGTCGATCTATTCTTTACAGGTTCAAGAATATCACTCACACTTGAGTCCGAAAGTCACTTTTAGACATGTACCCAATGTAAGACTGGAACGGTAGATGCAGTAGCCTACCGCCTCTATTGTTTTTAACAAACTTTAAGCAGGTAAAACCTACTCCATTCTTTGCTGCTCTGAAATGTTTTGTGTCGCCGCCATTCACATGTCATGACTGTGTGCTTCAGAGTGTGTGTATGCAATATGCAATTCATATTTTGTCATGCCATATTGATTACTCTCAAGCCTACACTGCATAAATTGGGTTCGCTCTTTTTTTAACTGCATAGCACATTAACTGATTGTTTTGATGAAATCAGAATCTTGCATTCACTATTTTTTTCTTCAATCATGCACTGCACATCTGTGCGTATTCCATTATTTAGCTGAACCCTGTGTGATGTCTGCTTTAATCACATCAGGACTGTATACATTGACCACTTTAATTCACTGTTTTTTTCTTCAATCATGTGCATTCTCTACACATATTCCATTCATAAACCAACCACTGATCTGAGATTGCACCTATAAAAAGGCTCTCCACCAAACATTGATTCACCAAAAAATAATCTGAAACAAAGCACAACATGAATTCCAACAAGAAAAAAGGTTTTGCTTTTTCATTTGCATCTTTATATCAGAAGGTCACACCATGACCACATACACTGACTTAGTTTTTTTCTTTTCTTTTTTTCGTGCAGAGATCATCTACATTTCAAGCACTTAATCAAGCTCAGGAAGTGCTGAACTTCCTGTGACATGGGAAGGCTACCTTCTAGTTGATTACTGCGGCTCAGGCTCTACAAAAGAAGGTGCTAGGAGAATTAAAGCTCTGAAACAGCTTAGCAAGAAAACTGATGGTATCATGGATAAAACTCAAAAACAGCTTGCCAAAGAGGCTTTTAAGGCCAGGATCAAGGTTCTTGGCCTTCCCAATGCTCATTTTTGTGAAGAGATATGTATGAAACCATTTTCCAAAAATGGGTCAAAAGGGAAGGACAAAAAGAAGTGACAGTTAGTCATGAATAATGTATGTTGGTCATTCCTGTATGGCCTAAATGTCATTGAATAAAGCTGTTGTGAGTCTGTTTTGTTTTTCACATGCCACTTCCATTATGCTAGCATAAACCTTTGTCCATATTAACTCTTCCATTAGTATGGCTTTTGTTTTTATCATGGCATTGCTGCTGCAGTTTCCAATGAATGTTTCTGTTACACAAAAATCTTTTGTTGATGTGCTGATCTGCCGAAATGCGATTGTCTGAAACTTTTATATCATGATCATGGGTATCGATGTTAAGTTAATATACACTTTAGACCTATTATCTTTGCACCCGTCTTTAAGAAAACAAACCGCGGCAACGCGCGGGCTCTCTAACTCGTATATAACTATACATGACTAGCATTTGATTCACATGAATTTAGACGCTTTGGATTACGTTTCTGAACGTGAAAATATATGGGGAGTCCTTTGTCCATGTGAAGAGTGAACATAGTTCGATATGTATTCCTTACGAAACTTGAAAAAGAAGACAAGCAATGCTGCTTTCATTTGCCCATATGCAAAAATCTTCTCTATGCATATCCTTGGCCCACCCTAAAAGAAATATATTAAATCTAGGTATCAACAAAGATGGGCTTATATATCACCTGTTTGGCAGGTGCTTTTTGGATGAGCTATTAGCTTTTTGTTACAAAATAATCTCTTATAAACTAAATAGCTTCGTTTGGATGCATTATCTACAAGCTTTTATTTCAAATGAATAGCTCCAAAATGAAAAGCCGATGCATGAAGCTTTTTAAATGTCTATGAGCTGTTAAAACTTTAAATTACTAATATACCCTCCAAACATTTGTTTACAATTATAGATTTGTCCCTTTATGTCATTTTACATCTTATAATTACATTTAACAGCTAATTTACCAAACATTTTTATTAAAAAAAGATCCGGCTTGTAGCTCATGTTAACAGCTTTGCAGTTTATAGCTTACAGCTTACAGTTTACAGCTTACAGAATACAACTTACAGCTAGTTTTGCCAACATACCCGGTATATTTCTTTGAGCTGATTATGAACTGTCCATGTTCTTTTGCTCAACCCCAAAGTTTAAAAATGCACAATTTTAGCCCAAACTAATATACAATCACTTAAAAAAATTGTCAATTTAACGATTCTTGTTACATTTATGCAGTGGGAGTATACCAAAAATGTAACAGAAGTCATTGTAATTCACGATTTTGACCTTAATTGTGCATTTGAAACTAATTTGAATGGATAATTAAGCAGCTACACCTATTTAGATTATAATAGTTCGTTTTCAAACATTTGTACAAATTCTCAGATAAATGATGGAAATCTGTAATTAACTCTGTTTTATTGCTACTTACCTGAAATGCGGTAAACTTAAAATGGCTTTCATGCTAGAAAATGCCATCATGGAGCCATCTTTCTGGCTTAAATTCCTCTGCATCTTCTCCCATAATGTATGTCATCTTTCCCATCAGATACGATATGATATGTAACTTATACCATCTCCTTTCATTATTTTAAAACCATCTGGTAGAATATCATCTTTCTCAGCACACTTCCCGTCCTGAACAGAATATACCACCATTAATCAAGTAGTAGTAAGAATAAAAGTTAAAATTTGGTCAAGGGCAGATTCAGTTAATTTGAGAGAAAATTAATCATTAGAAATTGTATACTCGGCTCCAGTGGTTTCTTTCACTTGCGGTGCAACTTTTTCTTGAATAAAAGTGTGTTTACAAAGCATGTAAAAGAACCACATGAGTGTGTTTGCTGATGTGTCCTTCCCAGCAATATGAGTGTGTTTGCTGATGTGTTCTTATCGAGGTATTCAAATTCAAACTAATGCAAGTTTGAGTACAAAAAAAAGGTTCAAGCTTGAGTCGAGTTTGTATAAAGTAAAAAAAATCAAGCCCGAAAAATATAAAGAGTCCAGTTCAAGTCAATACTATTATATATGTGATTATAGTTGTGTTAACAGTGAGTCTAAATTGTTGGCAACCCTTCTCAAGAAGAGGATGCAGTGTGATGCCCCTGCTTTTGTGTATGGACCTGTTTTGGGATCTTCTTTTATGTAGGGCTGCACCAATTGTATATATGGTTCTGAGACGAGAGCAAATCTTTATCGCCCTGAGCTCGAGCTTATCATGAAAGCTCATCAAGCTATTACATCGAGCTCACTATAAAGGGATTGATATTGAGCACAGATACCCAAGCACACCTGGATACTCGATAATTAAACTTTAACCACCCACCCATTAATAGAAATTAGAATCTGTTTTGCTATATCTAAATGATCCTACATTTCTACTTTTGTAGCAAGGAGCTGAAAAACCTTACGACTCTGGGTCATGACCAAATAAGTTACACAAGCCCATATGGCATATATGTAAATAAGTTTATTGGGTTAATCCCAATCATACCTGTTTGTCCCCTTTCGACCCAGTCAAAACCAATGGGTCAAATACAGAAAAGTCAACCTTGACAGTTACAAACATAACTGCTAAATAGCAGTTACAACATAACTGCCATATGGCAGTTATTTCCCTAACCGACACAACTCTTCAACACACCCTTTCATCTTGTATATATAGATAGCAATTCTGTAACATAAATGATGATGACATTATTGATTAATACAAAGCATATTTACAGAACCTTTGTTTCAATATCTGTTTTGGTATATTTTGACTTTTGACTTAGTAAGATCATAGATCCATAATCGTTGAGGCCAACAATTGGTATCAGAGCGGTTTGGTCACTAACCAAAAATCATCATTTACCACTTTCGTTTTAGTTTTAGAATCAATAAAAAAAACCAGAAACAGTCTCGATAAAAAAAAATTCTGCAAAACAATTTGAACACAAATCAAAGATATCATATTTGTGTTCTATACTTTTGTCACATCAAGGGGAACAATCACACAAGTGATTACTCCAACCCGGCAACAAAATTATTTGCATTTTTTCATCGAAACTGATTTTTTATCCACATAGGATCAGAAACAAATTAAAATCGTTTATATATATTGATTCAAACAAACTAAACGAAGTCATCAATTAGGGCAAAAATCAAAGATTCAAATTAGAACAAACACACCTGTTCCGAATCAAGAATCAAGCCCAGAACGTTAATTAAGCCACCAATTGACTTAATTAAAGTCTCTAATCTTTCATACCACTCACGGATTAAAAACCCCCAAATCAACGAAACCCTAAAATTTCGATTGAAGGGATTAAGTGCTCGCGAAGAACACCACACACCGGAGAAGATAAGTAGGCCATTAAACCTTATCAAAGGCATTTGACCACGAAGATTAGGAGAAGAAGAACGGATCTTTCCCAGAAAAGGAAGAGAAAACGTTTACAGTCTCCAAAGGAGACGTTTTTATTTTTCTTATCTCATTCAAGAGATATAAGGAAATATAAGGAGCGTACCAAGTTTTTATCTCACTCAAAAAAAGAGATAAACAAAATATTGAAAAAAAAGGGGGCGCACCATTATTAAGAGGGCTACAACAATAGGATTTTTTTTTTATTTTAAGGCATCGGGTTAGACCATCAACCCATTCAGGTTCCAAAATTTTTACAACACCACTCTTTCATTTTTCATATAGTATATATTCTTCATTTTAGATATATATTATTTTGTTTGATAAGTTACTTTGTTTACAAATTTAGTACTTCATCAAATTTTTAGATATAATAACCTAGTGATTACACTGCTTATTATATTAGAAATAACTTTTAAGGAGTAATTAACCTTAGGATATTTCATTTATTTTTTTTAATCTCCCTAGGATAGTCTTTCAAAACTAGTCCTATAAAAGTTTTATACACCTTTAAGGAAAATAAAACATTAGAGCTCATTAAAATTAAGAAATTTCAACACACATTGTGTTAAAATTTTCTTGGAGATTTATTGTCAATATCTTTAAGATATGATGAAAGAAAGTGGTAATAAGGAACCTAGTACTAATAATAGTACACCCCAATTTCAATGCCCAATCCTAAAGCCCGCGAATTACTCATTATGGGCAATTCGCATGCAAATTATTCTCAAAGCAAATTGCTTATGGGAAACAATAGAGCCGACTAAGTCGACTCAACCTAATAAGAAAAAAGAGAAAACCGCTATTGCATTTCTTTACCAAGCCTTGCCCGAAGAATAATTACTTCAAATAACAAAGCACAAAACCGCCAAAGCCATTTGGAATGCTTTGAAAACTAGACACGTTGGCGAAAAAGGAGTTCAACAAGCAAGACTTCAAACACTCAAATCCGACTTTGAGATGTTATACATGAAGGAAGACGAGACAATCGACACCTTCACTACAAAACTTACAACTCTCGTAAACAAAGCCGCTAGTCTAGGACACACCATAGAAGATGAAACCTTAGTACGGAAGCTACTAAATGTTGTACCAGATAGGTATCTGCAAATAGTCGCATCTATAGAACAATATTCCGACCTAAGCGAAATGACTATGGAAGAAACAATTGGTAGACTTAAAACCTACGAAGAAAGGATTAAGTTTAAAAAGGGAAGACATGTGGACAACCAAGAAAAATTGATGTTCACACGGCATGACAATAGAGGAAAACACTTTAGAGGACGTGGACGTGGGAAGTATAAATTTTCACACGGTAAAAACCATGAAAATTTTAAAGAAGAAAAGAAAAACGGAGAAAACTCTCACAACAACTTCAACAAATCACATATTGATCTTAGCAAAGTAAAATGTTACAAATGCAATAAAATGGGTCATTATGCAACTAAGTGTCATTCAAAACCAAACACTAGTATGCAATCTAATCTTGTCGAGGAGGACTTAGAGCCTACCTTACTAATGGCAATATTAGAAGACCCACCTGTAACAAAACTTAAAGATCAAACTGCCTCGCTACACGAACAAGATGTAGGATATAAAGAGACAAATGTTGATAGTCTATGGTACTTAGACAATGGAGCCAGCAATCATATGACTGGAATGAGAGAACACTTCAAAGACCTAGATGAGAACGTTAGTGGAAAAGTAAGATTCGGAGATGGATCTCATATAGAGATTAAAGGAAAAGGTTCAATCCTATTAGAATGTGATGACGAAAAACAAAGAATCATATCTCAAGTCTATTACATTCCCAGCTTAAAAAGCAACTTATTGAGCCTTGGACAATTCACCGAAATCGGTTGTAAAGTAGTAATGGAAGACGATGAATTACGACTTTATGACATGGACAACAAAATCTTCATGAAAGTCCCGAGACAAAGAAACCGTCTATACAAAGCAAGTATGAAGATAGGCACACCTGTCTACCTACTAGCAAACTTGAAGGACAACACTTGGTTATGGCACGCAAGACTAGGACATCTCAACTTTGAATCACTAAAATCAATGACTCAAAGAGAGTTAGTTTAAGGAATCCCTGCCATTAAACATACAACACAAATCTGTGATGTTTGTTTAGTTGGTAAACAAAGTAGAGCACCATTTCCCAAGAAAGCAAAAACTAGATCAACCTCACCTTTAGATTTAGTATACGGAGATTTATGTGGACCAATTACACCACCAACACCATCTCGAAAAAGATACATATTCTTACTAGTCGATGACTATTCAAGATATATGTGGGTGTATTTCCTAAACACGAAAGATCAAGCATTTGATACTTTCAAGGAATACAAGAATACAATAGAGAAGGATCTAAGGACAACATTAAAAATGTTCAGAACTGATCGTGGAGGAGAATTCACATCTAACGAATTCACTCAATACTGCAAAGAAAATGGCATAGCACGACAACTTACCGCACCTTACTCACCGCAACAAAATGGAGTAGTTGAACGAAGAAATAGGACAATTATGTCTACAACAAGATGCATGATGAAAGCAACCAACATGCCTCAAAACTTTTGGGCTGAAGCTGTTAGAAATTCAATATACATTCTAAACAGCGTTCCTACAAAAGCCTTAGAAGACATCACTCCATATGAAGCGATTAAACAAAGAAATCCAAACTTAGAAAATCTAAAAGTTTTCGGCTGCATAGCATATGCAAAGGTACCATCACAACATCTGACAAAGTTAGATGACAGAAGCAACAAAATGGTATACTTAGGAAATGAACAAGGATCAAAAGCCTATCGACTATTTGATCCAACAACACAAAGAATTTGTGTTAGTAGAGATGTGAAATTTAAAGAGGATGAAGCATGGGACTGGAAGGATTACTTGAATGAACACACCAACGATCAACCTGAATGGTTTGACTTCGAAGTTGAAAACCTAGAAGCCACAAATGATCATCAGGAACAAGAAACCCAACCAAATGAAGAAGAAAAATGATATCCCTACAGATGATGATGAAAATCCAACATCAACAACAAACTCACCGTCACAAACTTTTCGCACACCATCTACAATTTCATCAAGAATAAATACTCAAATTACACCAACTACCTCAAGACATTCAACCAATCAAAGTAACTCAACTACAACCCGGAATCTACATCCAGACTTTGATCACACACCATTACAAGGTTTTAGAACGTTGAATGATTTATATGAAAACACCGAGGAAGTTTTACCCGAGCATTTATTACTAGCTGAAGATGAACCTAAGAATTACAAGGAAGCATCAACCGATCTAAAATGGATTGAAGCAATGAAGGTCGAATTAGATTCCATCAACAGAAACAATACATGGGAACTAACCACTCTACCAAAAGGACATAAAGCCATTGGATTAAAGTGGGTATTCAAGACCAAGAAAGATGCTAATGAAAATATAGTCAAGCATAAAGCAAGACTAGTAGCAAAAGGCTACATACAAGAGCATGGCATAGATTTCGAAGAAGTTTTTGCACCTGTAGCAAGAATGGAAACAGTCCGATTACTATTAGCCATAGCTGCTAATAATAAATGGGAAGTACATCACCTTGACGTCAAATCTGCATTTCTGCATGGAGACTTGAAAGAAGAAGTGTACGTTACACAACCCAAAGGATTTATAAAGAAAGAAGATACTGGAAAATTCTACAGACTCATAAAAGCTCTATACGGTTTAAGACAAGCACCACGTGCTTGGAACATAAAATTAGACAATACCTTGAAGTCTTTAGATTTCAAGAAATGCGCTTTGGAACAAGCTGTCTACACGAAGAAATCAAAAGATTCAATACTTCTAGTTGGAGTCTACGTAGATGATTTAATCATCACTGGCACACCTAAAGAAGAGATAGACAAATTCAAAGCTCAAATGGAAGAGAAATTCGAGATGAGTGACCTAGGATTACTATCCTACTACTTAGGAATTGAAGTCACACAAACTAGAGGTGACATATCAATAAAGCAATCCGCCTACGCAAGCAAGATCCTAAAGGAAGTTGGAATGCTAGACTGCAACGAAACGCTAATACCTATGGATCCAGGAACAAGACTAACAAAGAACACTGAAGAAACAAAGGTCAACTCAACTGAATACAGAAGCTTAATTGGATGCTTACGATATCTGCTACATACAAGGCCCGACTTAAGTTATTCCATTGGATTACTTAGTCGTTTTATGCAGGAACCAAAGGAACAACATATGAAAGCTATAAGGCAAGTACTACGCTATGTAAATGGAACAAAAGACTATGGAATCACCTACAAACACAATGGAGGAAACCAGATACAAGGTTATAGTGACAGTAGCTACGGATTCAACACTCAAGAAGGCAAAGGCACTACTGGAATTATATTTTATTACGGTGAATCACCAATCAGCTATAGTACACAAAAACAAGCCACAGTAGCTCTATCATCATGTGAATCCGAGTTCATTGCAGCAACAGCAGCAACAACACAAGCATTGTGGTTAAAGAGATTACTCAGCAAGCTTACACATACCCAAGAAGAAAAGGTTACGATAATGGTCGACAACAAGTCTGCCATCGAACTAATGAAGAATCCCGTATTTCACGGAAGGAGTAAGCATATTGACATAAAATATCATTTTATACCAGAATGCGTTGAAAGAGAAGATTTACAAGTCGAGTTTATAAGCGGAGAATTTCAAAAGGCTGACATGCTCACAAAAGCACTACCGAAGATCAGATTCCTAACAATGAGACAACTAATAGGAGTCAAGGATCTACAACGAAGCGATTGTGATTAAGGGGGAGAATATTGGGCTAATCCCAATCCTACCCGTTTGTCCCCTTTCGACCCAGTCAAAACCAATGGGTCAAATACAGAAAAGTCAACCTTGACAGTTACAAACATAACTGCTAAATAGCAGTTACAACATAACTGCCATATGGCAGTTATTTCCCTAACCGACACAACTCTTCAACACACCCTTTCATCTTGTATATATAGATAGCAATTCTGTAACATAAATGATGATGACATTATTGATTAATACAAAGCATATTTACAGAACCTTTGTTTCAATATCTGTTTTGGTATATTTTGACTTTTGACTTAGTAAGATCATAGATCCATAATCGTTGAGGCCAACAAAGTTATGATCTCCAAAAGTGTTCATACACCCTTTATCCCCCATGAACCAAAAATAAGCAAAAAAAGAAAAGAAAAAAAAAAACGAGAAGTCCAATAAGTGTTAGATAAAGGATGTTGAAAAGTAAAAGCCTGTGAAGAGGAAGAAAATGGTGTAAAACAAGAACAAAATGTTCATTTTAGAAAGTAGACACGGTTGATTTATGCCACTAAAATCGGAACTTACAGTTAACTTTTGACTTATAAGGATCAACATGGATTATGCCTTCTCAATTACCTTCAGAAGGGGCCTTGACTTTGCCTTCTCAATTTTCATTCTAATGATCCCATTGATATTGTAAATTGGCCTTAAAATGTACATTTGACATAAAGTGCAGCATGACCACATGTCAACAATAAACTACTTAATTTTGCAACAAATTCAAATAAATGTCATTTTGAAACATGGAACCCCTGATCTAGCTTCATCTCTTTACTTAGCTGTAACAAGAGTCTCTTTATCTCTTCCATCGCAACCTCAGATGATCCTTTTATTGAGAACTCGTAAAAAATTCTATCAACTTCAATCATACTGTTACCAGGTATGTCCTTCTTAAGCCCTCTGTCATCCATCAGGGCTCTAGTATGCTCCAAATCTTTGAATTTACCAGCCTTCGCTTGTATATCACATAATGTAACATAAAAAGCATGATTTAGAGGGTCCAAATTAATCAAACGTTTGGCAACCTTTTCACCAAGCTCTACATTCCCGTGCATTTGACAGCCTCCAAGTAATGCACCCCAAACAAAAACATCCGGATCCATGGGCATATTAGTAATAAGCCTCTCAGCCTCGTCAAAAATTCCAGCTCGACCAAGGATATCAACCATACAAGCATAGTGTTGGACGGTTGGCTCGATCAAATAAACACTTTTCATCATGTTGAAATACCAGCGACCCCTGTCTATCAAGCCTAAATGAGCACAAGCTGTCAATAACGCACCAAAAGTTACTGGATTAGGTCTCATCCCACACGCAACCATCTCATCAAAAAGATCAAAAGCCTCATCACCATACCCATGAAGAGCATAAACCGAAATCATCGACGTCCAAGCCAAAACATCCTTCTCACAAATACCCTCAAAAACCCTTTTCGCCAAACCAACATTCCCACATTTCCCATACATATCCACCATCGCAGTCTTAATCACCACGTCACACTCTACCCCATTTCTCAAAACATAACCATGTACCCACTTGCCATAATCAAGCCACCCTAACGACGCACAAGCTGAAACCACACTAGCTAAAGTTATCTTATCAGGATAAACCTTATCCTTCCCCCTTAGCCCAATCATCTCATCAAAAAACCGTATCCCATCCTTCGCCCTACCACCCTGAACCATCCCCTTAATAATCGAATTCCAACTAATAACATTCCTCTCACCCATCTTCCCAAAAAACTCACCCGCCAAATCAACCTCCCCATTTCTCAAACACCCATTAATCAACAAATTCCACGACACAACATCTCTCTCCGACATTTCCTCAAACACATTTAACGCACACGACAAAGCCCCAAACCCACTATAAAACCCAATCATCGCATTCCCTACGTAAACATCCCCATGCACACCAAATTTAACCGCGTGTGCATGCACACTTTCACCAACAACAAACTCACATTCATTCACACATTCCTTAAACAAAAAAGGTATCGTAATACTATCCGGGACAATATCGTTTTCCAACATTTGTTTATACAAAACCAGCGAAAACTGTCGTTTTTCGACATGTTTAAGATTAGTACTAGAGTATGCTCTTATAAGTGCATTGTATATAAATAGATTTGGGTTTTCTGTTACGCGAAAAACACGAGAAGCGTAAGAGAGTGATCCTGCAGATGAAGCTGTGCAGAAAAAGATTAAACGCGAAATGAGGTAAAGGTTTTCGGGTTTTGTTAAGTGTGGTGATGTTATTATTTGTGCATGTATTTGTTTTGCTGATTTCATTGATTTGCAGTTTTTTAGCAAATTTGTGATTGTTTTTAAGAATCTGTGGGATTCTGTCATTTTTGTTTTGAGTCTAGAAAATGATGTTTGGAGATTTTCTGAAAGTGCCCAAAGACTTATAAGAATTATTTGATTTTTATTGCGAAATTTTAATAGACTTTTCACCTACACCTATTGTCATTCCTAATTGAAAACTAAACCGAAGGGTCGGCTTGGCTTATAGATGAGTTGGAATTGGATTTTGATTTGGTTTAGAATTTAGATTTGAGTACGACATGAAAATTTAAATAAGAGAAGAAATTATATTTAATTAAATACAAAAATATATTTTTTAAAGATAATAACATACATAAAATAACATAAAAAAATAAAGGTACAAACATTAGTGGCTGATAATCGGATGGAAGTGATATGTCAGAGTAGGGCTGAGCATATGATCTGAACGGACCGGTCAGACCGATGGATCGACTGAGACCGCACTGGACTGGACCGGACTGACCACATTCGGTCTGGTCTTCGGTCTCGGCTTTTGGGCTAATTCGGTCATCGGTCCGGTCCGAACCACAAACCGACTAATTTGGCCTTGTTGGACCTGACCAACCACATTTTTGCCGAAATCAGTCTCGGTCCGGTCCGATCCGGTTTTTATACTGTGATCACCCTTATGTCAGAGTATTCCACCAATACCCACCAATTTAGCGTGGAATGAATTTTATTGTTGACTTTGTGATTCAATCCTCAAAATAGGATACCAATCAAGTAATTTTGACTTTCATTCTATTCAAACGGTATAAAATTCTCAAAACAAACATGTACCTTGAAATTTTAGTAAATTATCGAAAATATTCATGAAAACAGATGATTATTCAAAAGCAATACAGCCTAACCAAAAAAACCATAAAAGGATTTAAGATAAATAAATATCAAAATTTGTCTCAGATTTATGTTATAAAAAAATGTTTTGTGCCAATTAATTTTTTTTTTTACTAACAAGGGAGTTCAATTGCAAAATTAAGCTCTACTATTTGCTAATAAATGTCAAAATTGAATTGGTTTAATCAAAATTCTAATAAATTTGGTGGATAAAATAATGAAAATACGCATGGCTGGGCTTTTTTTATTTTCTTAAATTAAGTGTAAATAAACATTATGTTCGGATCGATTAATAGATCATTAAACCTTAAAATTTTAAAAATGAGGTAATCTTAAATCTTAATTTTATAAATTTAAGTGTAAAATCTGCAACTACAAAGAAGAATGAGCTCACATTGGAGATCATGGAGCTTGTGGATTGCCTCCATTAACGATATGGTTTTAGAGACCTTTTTCAAATCTAAAACCCGACAAAAACCTTCATCCAAACCTGATGAACCGAAGTTTACACCATTGATCGGGTGAGAGATATTTATACGAAAAACACCCTCCGCCTTACTTATAGGATCCTCTACAGGCCAGAAAAGTTCAAGTCTTATCAACATTTAAAAACAAACCACGAACCGAACCATCCGTCCTGATCATGTCAAGCGCCTTAGCAACCATAAGGTTATGTACGTATCTTCAACAATAACACTATTGAGGTATGCGTTATAGATATCAAGCTGAAATATACGTCTTATTTAGTGTATGCGTGAATTAATTATAACATATAAACATCTATATTAACTAAATTTGACCTATGTAAAAATATTGAATTAAACTATTCGAACCGTAACATTAAAAACAAAATTCAATCATACTTTCGAACCCGAACAAATATAGTTGAATTATTTATGTTAATTATAGTTATTATCCGAATCTAATTTGTGCTTAATAAGTTAAACTTAATTTAATTTAGTTGTAATACCAAAAATTTGAAGATGCACAAGATAATAAATATAAGTATTAAAATGAAAGCACAACTTAATTATAAGAAAACACTGAACAAATATAGTTGATATATAATTATCCGTTGTACTTATGGTTTGGATCATTTGCATGCACGGAAATTGTAACTAGTTAAGGATTGTAAAACGGTTTTGTTATGACTTTTTTTTAGTTAAAAACTCGATTAGTTTGATATTTCAATTTGAAATAAGCGGTTTGCCGTTAATTGAAAAAGGGGGAAAATGAAACAAGTGAGACTCAACAGATTATTATCTTAACTATCTAATCTTGAAAAAGTGAAAAGTGAAAACTGTATTACTAGTTTGGCTGATGTGTTTTATTTAGGTTGGTTTGGCAGGTGGTATTTGTTTCTATGGTTTTTGTTTTGGTGGTTCATGCTTTATATCTAGTCGGATATGATGAGGGTATGACGTTTGGATCAATAGATGGAACGGTATGATGTTTGGACCTATAGATCATTTTTTTATTTCCTTTTGTACTGAATTCGGGTTTTCAAGATCTGATGGTTGTGTAGTTTTTTTGAGAATTGATGGTTGTTTGCTAAGTTGCTTTCGATAAATTGTGGTGTTTTTGGTGGTTCAATCGGATATGATGCTCAGTTGTGGCCAAGAATGCTATTTTTTAGTGTGTTTATCATAGTTTTTGTGAGATATGAGACATGTTACACGATATATTTAATGGTTTGTTAGATCCAAATAGGCTTCTTTTTATTGTCTTTATGTTTTTATTTGTAAAATAGCAAACCATGATCTTGGATCCAAATGTTCCTAGTAGTCTTGAATATGTTTGTATTATTTTGGTGTTCGTTGTTTACTTGTTTTACTTAGCTTGGAAGTGGCAAAGAAATTACATATGATGTTTCAATCTGTCATATTTTAGGTTGGCCACAAATAAGCTATTATTGTAACTCAATGATAAACTCGTAGGTATAACTTTATTAATGATCACTATTTATAATGGTAAAACCCTAATTCACAAAACCCACAAACCGGGCTTGGGCTTAATTATCCATTAATACTCCCTCGCAGTTCGAGCGGCGAAATCGTGAAAGCTAGAACTGAAGTAGTAAACTAAGAAAGCAAAATAAAACGATAACTAAAATAAAACGGGATAACCTAAAGTATCCCAAACAGTCGTCTCGGAAATAAGAACCCTAGATTCGACACAAACAAAAGTCGTCTCGGGAATAAGAACCCTAGATTCGACACCAACAGTCGTCTCGGGAATAAGAACCCTAGATTCGACACCAACAAAAATCGTCTCAGGAATTAATACCTTAGATTCGACATAAAACAAAAACAAACAATTAAATAACGATATATTAACTAGATTTTTTTTTCTTAACGCGTAAGAGAGGTCATTTAATTTACTAATTGAGGACTTATCCAATGAATCAAACCAGGTCGAATCCTTAGCTTCCAAGTTCTCTTTCTTTGCCTTTTTTTAGTTCTTATGTGATCTTCTTCCTATCATTACAAAAATCCCATAAACCATGCAACTTGGTCTTCCCAAGATAGCTTTTATAATCCTTTATCAAAGCTTGATCGAGAAAAATAAAATAAAATTATAGAAGAGGGGTTTTGATTTGAATGGAGCCCTCCGAACCTTCGGCGTGTAGCCGGCGGCCGGAGGCGGCAGAAGCGGTTTTGTTTAGGGTTTTGAGGTAGGACCGATTAGACCTGATACCATGTAAGTCAATGATAAACTCGTAGGTATAACTTTATTAATGAGCACTATTTATAATGGTAAAACCCTAATTCACAAAACTCACAAACCAGACTTGAGTCTAATTATCCACTAATAATTATGTCTTTATGATGATGAAAACCATGGATAACCAAAGTTGTTTTCGGTGGTCTTCCAATACTTAAAAAATGAAATTTGATTTATTAAAAAGAAATATAAACTACCAAAATGAGCATAGTTATTTTAGGATAAGAGAATTTTGTACCAAGTATTGTACATGTGCTTTATTTTCCTTGAAGTTAATTGACGAAAGCAGATTACTCAAAAAAAAAATTGACAAAAGCAGAATGAAGTAACCGAATTTTTTTATGAAGTACACACCGTGTAGCTAGACACGGATGCTCGGCTTATAATTACAATTTTTAATTTTTTATTAGTTCAATCTTAAAATAAAACTATCGAAAAAGCCAATCACACAAATTGACGTTATTGGAGCCCAATGTAGCTATGCTATCGGAAAATCAGTATTAAAAAAAATTCTCTGGCGCTACAAGACAAATTTTCCGAAAAACAATTATTCGCCGACGAAATTTTGTTGAAACTAGAAACCCGTTGTTATGCACGGGTACTCGTCTAGTAAGTAGCAAATATATAAATAAACTTTTTTCAAAATTAAATATAAAATAGTACATATTTCCTAAATCTAATATTTTATTCAAAGTCTCATTTATATTCAAAGTTTCCTACAAAAAATATCTTCGTGCTTTCCAAGCAAACCCTTACGTAAATAGACAACCTCCCGTATTTTTTGTTTCGGTTTATCGGCGTTTATTGGCGTTTATTGGCACACAAACAATATTGGCTTCATAGTAGCTACTACGGAGGTATAATTTTACCCTATACTTTCCCTAATATTATTCCTTTTGTTAGTTTGCCTACCTAAATTGTTGCAATCGTTTGTGTTAGATGATATGAATTCGTTGCTAAATCATTTTATTTACTATGATTATATACGAAGTTTGAGACATTTGGTATGCATGTCTATTGTAAATTTTGATTTGGATAGGGATCCTCTGAGGTAATGTTATGCTTCTTGTGATTGTACTTTTAAATTAAAATAAAATAAATGTGTTTGACAATGTACAATCATAACATTGATTCTCATGTTCAAATGAACATGAGAGAATCCCTATCCTTTTGATTTTTACAACCATGATAATTCTAGGAAATTGATATACACAACCCCATACGGTTATGCTTAAAGTATTAAGCCATATATTAAATGTTTGTTCGCATCTTTAATATTACGTTACACCTCATAACTTTAATTTTTCTCAACCGACTTTATGTACAATTAGTTGTGCATGTTTTGTTTTTTATACCAAAACCATATTTTCTACAAGGCTGTGTTTATTATTTTATTATTTTTTTTTTAAGTCGCATTGGTGCTATATCACTCATGTTATGTTTCAAATTTCTTCAGCGAGACTTAAACCTTTCTTTTATTATTAGCACACTCACATACTACTAGGCTAAAGGCCTTGGTTATGGTTATGTTTTAGAGCTGTCAACGAACTAGACGAACACAACGATACGAACGGAGCCTTGTTTGTGTTTGTTCGTTTAGAATATCATGTTTATGTTCGTTCATGAAGAAAATGAGGTTATCGATATTTGTTTATGTTTGTATATATACTAAGGTGATATACGAAAATAAATGAAGGTAAAAGAACAAGCATCAAATATTTAAAATTTCATTTTTGTGTTTTTATTTGTCTAAGTAGTTATTTTACTAAAACTATATAATAAAAATATATGATATTCGAACATAAAGATACATAAGTGAGCATAAAAGAACATTAACAAACTATCGGATCTTGACGAACATAAAGGAGAAGCTAGTGTTCATGTTTGTTCATCTAACTAAATGGATACGCGAATTTGTTCATATTTATTCATTTACCAAATAAAAGAACTTGTTACTGGATGGTTTATAAACTTAAAATGTTATTGAACGTTCGATTTATTAACGACTGTTTACTTAATTACTAGATTTCATTTCGATGTTTGAGCAGTTTTATATGCAGAGCTGGTGTTAAATATATCAATTGTAGTTGGTTTTTTAGGTTTTGTTTATGTTTTACACGCAAAATTGGTAGTTAAGCTGGCAAACTTAATTTGGTAAAAATAGTTAGTACCATGTTTCAAATTAACATTTTTTTTCTTGAAGTTTGAGTGTTAAATTATGCAAGATCTGTTGATAATTTTGCATTATTAGATTCTGATATTTTTCTTGGCCTTCGTATGTGTTTGAGCCGTTTAACTATACATGCTAAATATGTAGGTCAAATGTTATAAAACGATTGTATTATTAATTTTATCAGTCAATATAGCATGTTTAGTAAGTATCAAATTTTATGGTCATTTGTAATTTAGTATTATGTATGACTGTGTGAGTCTTTTCAGTTTTGCTTTATTTTTCTCACTTATGTTTTGTGTTAAAAACTTGTTACGGAATGGAAATTGATAGTGTAATCGCTTAAATAGCTTATAATGGAAGAAAAGAACAACTATTTTTCTTTTCATTACAATGCTATTAAGATATGCAAATTGTTGTTTTACAGGTACAAGGGTCATCTAAAGTATGTATTAAATCACTATGTTAATTAGGATAAATACACTTGTAGGTGATGTTGCTAACTTGCTATACGTCATCGGTCTCTTTTAGACCAATATTAATATGCATAGGTGGATTATGATTTATGAATTTGATTTCAATACTTTTCTGGAGCAAGGGCACGACGTGCAGCTTCCAAGACATCCAAGTGTATGCAGTTCAAGCTTAAGTCGATTTAAACACTCTTTTAGCATATGTACAAAGTTATCGTTCTCAAGACTAAATGGAAAATAAACTCCCTTTTTCCAAAAGAGTGGTGTTTCAGCATGTCTTTTTTAGAGAAATTCATCACAATAGTTTCATTACAATTTTTTTTTCTCGAACAAGAAGACATTAACATTTGCGTGTGTACCAAATTAGCCACCAATTAACTTATTTGTGAACTAATTGCCTTATCGGAAACCAAGCTTTACCTAACCAATTATTTATTTAAACAATAGCCAACTCCAAAAAAATGTTAATACTTGCCGTATTGTTGTGGTTTAAGTCTTTTTTGTAACATTTGGGTAAAAAAATAGTGTAATGCGGAAATTAAAATGCATTTCCCATATTGTATTTGTATAATGTGCTCCTCTTGGATTTCTTGTTACAAATAATTTGTCACTGCAGCTTCTACTACATAAGCACCTATGATGTACGAACCTAGAACCCGAAGACTTGGCGTTTTTGCTGAGGGTAAGTTATTTGACTCCATATATGATTTTATCAAGATAAACGTTATCTGTAGATCAAAAATGTTTAAAGTGATCTAAGGGCGCGTTTTATGATTTAGAATCCCTTGGCGTGTTCGGTAAATTTGAAATACAACATAAAACTTGAAATGTATATAATGGTAATTACATTATTGCTCTTTAATTTCCCCTTACAACAAGTCTATTTTTTCTTCTCTTTTTATTTCACATTCCTTTATATTTGCACCCTCAACTTCATCTTACAACACAAGAACTTAAAGAAATTTGATCCCTAAAATTACAGCAAACAATGATTCATAACAAACAAAATTATTGGTGTAATATATAAAGCAAAATCGATATATATATAAAAATAACTTAGTAAACATTATTTCATTTTATAAATAAACCAAAAAAAAATTTATTTTAAAAAATAATTTTTTTCGCTGAAAAATTACGATTGTTTTTGTTCACCAAGACTTCATTTATTCTTTTATTAACTCAATCTTCAACTAGAGAAATAAAAATTGAAACTTGTAGTAACATGGTAACAATCGATAGAGAGAAGTAAAGGGAAAAAAACTTTTGAATACTAAGGATAAAAAATAGATAAAGACGATGATGATGACGTTAAGTAAACAAGATGTCAAAATGGATTGGGGAAGGGAAAGGCACCAAAAAAGAACGATTAAAGTTATAGAATAGAAAAAGGCATTTTTGTTCGGTTTGTTAATCAAATCTTCCATCTTTACTCCGGATTTGAAATCCTCACAAATCAAAAGATGTACCTCCTTTATGGGATTTCAATTCCAAACCCTCCCCACTTGATTTCCAATTAAACACATAAGTTCATTGGATTTCAAATACAAAAACCATGAAATCCACCGTATGCCCTATCAAACAGCCCCTAAGCTAATTAAGTTTGTTCTTGTTGTTAGGCATGCTTTGGGCTGCTGGATTTTTTTTTTGCTCATCACACTATAAGGGCTATCATGGGCCCTCGTGTCGTCAAGGTTGATAAAGTGTCCTCTACTGCTCCCATTGCTCAGGTTGCCTCTGCTCCTGCTGCTGCTACTCATGATGCATGTGTGTGGCAACATAAGGCATTCCAAGATGTAAGTTCCTTTTTAATGTCAGCTAGCTTTTTTATTCTAAAAACATAATATAGTTGTGTTGTGGTCAACTTCTTTATAAGGTTGTTAAACCCTAGATGAAAATAGTAGATCTGGCACTTGCGTTGTTTGCAACATTGTGTTTCATTTGATCAGGACCACCTTTATTGTAATTCCTTTGGTAACTTTCACTACAACAATAAGGAGGACGCGCGAGGAGCCTTTTGGCGAGGACGCCGCTGTCCCCGCCGAAAGTCACTAAACGACAAAATCCATGCTGTTCTGGCATACAAACTCGCTGACCGTTTAGTAAATTTTTAACCCACCCCGCTGAAAGTAGATTTGATATTTAGCAAAATTTGACCAAAGTTGTAACTATTAATTATTCCCGGGGTTTTTTCCCGCCGCTACTTTTAGCGGGGACATGTCCCCGCCAAAAGGTTTGTACTGTGTATCTAACCTTTTGGTGGGGACATGTCCCCGCTAAAAGAGTTATCCAGTTTTCCCTCTTTACAATTACTTTATCTCGCCAAAAAAAATTTCGTTGATGATAGCAGCTTTTGGCGTGAACATGGCCCCGACAAAAGTGTTGGCGCCAATTTATCCCGCCAAGTTGCAACTTTATCCCGCCAATTTTTACGTATATATAACCTAACCGATCATCCTCAATTCGGCAAAACACCAATAACTCAATTGTTAATTCCCACAAAATAAATGTCTCTGCGATGAGCTGTTAGCGGGGACGCGTCGGCGGGGACTTGTCCCCGCTGAAAGTTATTGACAGGGACATGTCCTCGCCAAAAGCGATGAAATGTCCTCTCCAAAAGCAGTCAATGTTGTAGTGTTTCTTGTAGATGCTTGTAACCTTCTAGATACTTGCTACTTTTATACTCCCTTGTTCCAAAATAAATGTTAATATTTATATTTTTGGATGTCTAAAAATAAATGTTCAATATGTGTTTAAACCAAACAAAATTTAGTTTAGTCGGTAGGTGTGATATTTGATTGATAGATAGTGTAGTTAATGAGATTTTTTTTAATTTTGTGCAGATTATAAGTGAACATTTATTTTGGAACAGGCTTGACCACATGCTAATTCCTAGGTAGTAGATTTTTACTAAGAAAGTCAAAACGACAGGAAAAAATTGGTAAAAATAGGTCTATTTATATCATTTTATGTACTCTGTTGGGCTTTAATAGTCAACCTAAATCAGTAAATCTACTTTAGAGTTATGTAAGTACGGAGTAATAAGTTAACTGTACTTTTAGCTCTAATAAGTATTTAAAATCTTTGGGAACAGATATACATACTCTTCTATTTTTTCACTTTTACAATTTTCTTTAAGAAACCGAAGTACGGAACAAGGAATATTAAATATGACAAGTTAAAAAAAAAAAAAAAAACTATATTGTTCTGGTATATAAAGGGAAAAGGTGGGTCAAGAGGTACGCACAACACCCAAATCTTTTTATTTTGAGTGATTTGCTATGAATTTTGAAACATCTTGTCAGTTTTATAGATGATTTGATTACTGTAATTAAATGGCCAAATGACCATAAAATGAACTCATGATGTTTTAATGCACTTATGAACTTTTTAGTGTCATATGGTACGTCGTCTTAAAGTTTAAGGATAATTGTCTAGAAATGTAGCTAAATTGTCATTATTTTGAGCTTTGTGCAGCCGTCTTTTTTTCTTTTGTACTTTTATATAACCATACTTGAATTCTGTCTATTAAGTGTTTTTTGCGACCATTTTACTCTTTCGTTTATCAACCTTCCTAATAACACGGGAATGGTAAAATGATAGCAAAAAACACACAATAAACAGGATTTAAAAGTATAGTTATATAAAAGCAACAGAAAAATAAAGAAGAGTACAAAACTCGATAATGTGACAGAGTTTCATATAAATATCCCTTAAATTTAAACTTGGTAATAATATGCTTAATTTACATCAACAAAGAAATTGTAATAACTAAACTTAGCTAGTAAAAAGCATCATGCCATGAAGGATACTAGGTTTTAGGTTTACAAAATAAAAGCAGCTCTCATCGGGTAAGTTTTGCAATTTTAGGAATTCAACAATTATGAATTTATTCTACTTGACGATATCTAGTTACTTCAGCTATATCCATATCGTCTTGGTTTCGCTTATACCCTCTCTTTTTTTATGGGAATTAAGTTGATATATTTTTCCTCAATTCTTGCAGTGCATCAACACTTATGGGGGTGATATCAACTATTGCCAGTTCTACATGGACATGCTTTCTGAATGCCGTAAATCTAGATCAACAACTCCTGCTTTTGCTGGCTTTTAAAAACCAAGATAAATAATGGTTATTGACTTATTGTGACTGACAATGTGAGTTTCCATTTAGACAATTTTTTAATTTTTTTTTTTTTTTTTTTTTTTTTACTACGAATAGTATAGTAGTATGTTGTAGACTTGTAACAATCTTATTGGTGTCAAATACTTGACTCGGTGTTTGGCTTACATGATACTTTGATGTCCGTTTTAGGCATTTATGTTTTTTACTAGTAGTTTATGTTATGGGATTACAACAGTTTTTTAATGGGTAATAACCCATACTTGACTTGGCGTTGCGCTCGTATGATAATTTGATGCAAACAAGATTAGTAATTGTCGGTTGAATTTTAAACTAGCTCAATAGTTTTTCATTTATCGGGTTGACGTTTAAAAACATGCATATACCAGTCACTAAGTGAAACACTAACACTTCCCAATTCAACTTCCCGCTTTTTAGCTCTTGTGATGATTGGGATAATTGGTTTCTTTCTTGGCGAGCTTCAAAAGATGCGAGAGACCGTGCTTATGTCATCTTTGCTTCTACATGTTGGATTCTTTGGCGTTTTAGGAATAATGTCATTTTCAATTCTCAAGTTATGAGAAAATGTGACATGTTTGATACCATTCGTCTTTTTTCTTTTTCTTGGTTAAAATTTAAAGGCAAAAATTGTATTAGTTGGAATGACTTGCTTAAATCGCCTTTATAATTGTTAGCGGCTTGCTAGTTTTTTTTTATAATATGCTGCCGTTAAAAAAAATGGATACATGTTTCATGTCCTGTGACATTGATACGATGACTATAGGCAATAAGGGTAATAACAGACGTTTAGCAACCTACATTATTGTTTGAGTTTCGAGTCAGCTCTAAAACTATTTGTTATTCAAGTTTAAGTTTTTGTATGAAAGTAATTTGTATACCGAATTACTAAGAGTTTATTAGTGGGATATTAAGTAATTTTTGTGATAGTACAAACGTTTCAAGAAGGGTCGTCAAGTTAGTAGATAGATTGTGAGCGATCACAAGAAATCAAAGACATGACCATTCAACACGTTGGTCCACCAGATTATTCATAAATAATTTTAGGTCATCAAGTTAGTAAATAGACTGATTAAGTACACACAAAGTTTGAGTTGATTTTACCTTTGTCCTTCTACCATCGTATACATGCTACATTATCATTGTTTTAATTTTTAAAACAATATGTTAACGGTGGTACCTTACTCTTACTGAATTTCCGGTATTACATATGGTGTAATAGAAACTATTAGTCGATGTATATGTATATAGTATCATTAGTTTTCTATAGGTCCATGTATTTGTTTCTAGGCCAAGCCCACATTCTAGATTGATCTTTGTGGGAAGGAAGAGGAGATTAACTTTTTCATGTTTACTGTTTTGTTAGAGAAATTAATTAATAGTGTAAATTTAGAATAGAGTCGTATGCGTTTGATTTTCGTTTTGGGTTATTTAAGTTTACATTTATTGAGTATTAATGGAATTCAAACTATCACGCTATTTGAATTGATCGAGTCGATCTAGGGATTAACACTTAACGGTTATGTTAGATTCGAGGTTAACTCAATTTATTTTAAAACAATTTGGCTAAGAATTGCGATGCACGTTTCAATCAGATGCATCATTAGATTCATAATTCAACGGTTTGCGTTGAACATTACGTAAAGAACAATTTTATATAAAGTGTGTGCATCTCACGGATCTGAATGGCTCATAGTCATAATATTGCTAACCACATTTGGCGTTAGTAAATATCTGAGTTAAATGCTAGATCTTCCTTATCTTTTATCTTGATGAATACGTCGAGAATGACTAGTGGGTGAGTACAACAAGTTTATGTCAATTTGTAGTCCGCTATTTAATTTCCATTAACCATTTGGGTGGCTAGTGACGAATTAGACAAAGTTTGTGTCATTGATAGTGGGTTAGTAAACACTAAAGATTGTTATAATGGTTTGTAAATTTTCTATTTAATGTCAACATAAACAAAATAGTTTTCCCTAACCAGTTTTTTAACTTCTAACGTGCACATCATTAAATAAATAAGAGATGACAAACAAAACAATTAACAACTAGGCTTCATATATTCCTAACCAGCTTCATATATTCATATATTTCCTTCTTACTCACACACACACAAAAAAAAAATATTCCGGTTGAGAAATATGAATACGGGGTTTCATCGGAACCTTATTCCGGTTGAGATCCAAAGGAGGATTACCAAGCTATTCGTTGCCAATCTACCCGATCGTTGTAGTTGGGTAGATCTGGCTGGGTTTTACGTGAACATGGCACAATTTTTGACATTTACATTGCTAAAAAGAGAGACAAGGGAGGTAGGAGATTTGGGTTCGTTTCTTTTTTGAATGTTAAAGACACTTATGAGATGTTAAAGAAGTTGTACAATATTAAGCTCGGATAATATTAAGCTCGGATCGTTTAAACTGGAAATCAATATAGCACGTTTTGTTCTTGAAGATGGAGAAATAAAGGATGATAACTATCATAAGCCTAAGGTAGATAAGGTTCACATTCCTCCATCTCACAAGAATGGGAGCTCTAATATAAGATTTGTTAAGAAAGGTGCTTTCTCTTTCAAGGAGGCATTGACTGGCCAGAGAGAAGAGGAAGATGTTCAGAACAAGACTGTTATTCTGGAGGATCAGCAGTCGGTTTTTGAGGACTTTCATGATAGATCGTTAATGATCAAATTAAGTTCCTTTGAAGTGTTACGCAACATCCGAAGAATTTTGAATGAAATGGGCCTAGGCGGTGGCAGTTTTCAATACATAGGAGGATTCCAGATCCTTTTATCATTCAGGAACAGTGAACAGGCTATCATGGCAAAGGATGAATGCTTAGGAAGACCAAATGATTTCACCAAGGTAGATATTTGGAAGGGTCAGGAAATTGGCTTTGAAAGAATTGCATGGGTTAAGATTCAGGGCATTCCCATGCACATAAGGTCTTCTAGTACTGTGGAAAAAGTTGCTAATTTGTTTGGAAAGTTGGTCCATTATAACCCTTCCGATGAATTTGATATGGATTTATCTTACTACTACGTGGCCTTGCTAGTCAATAGTGGTAAGATGGTTCAAGGCGAAGCTTCGGTCATGTGGAAGGATAAATTATATTCGGTATGGGTTTATGAAGAGTCGGGTGCTTGGGTACCAGAATTCTTATCGGTTGATAGTCATTATGATCCTGAGGCTTCTTTCGATAGCCACATCTCACCGTTTGAAGACTCTGAACAAGCGAATTCAGTCACCGGGGATGAAGCGATGATGTCGGAGTCGGAGTTGGAAAACGTAGTCCGTCATGAATGTAACTCCCCGGACTCTAAATTGGAAAGTAATAATGAGGAATTAAGGAGGGACGAGATTAACGGGGTGGATTCAAATCAAGATTTTAATTCTCCTGATTTTGAGGAAAGGAATAAAGGCATTTTGGAAAGTCAAAATATTGAGAGTGTGGACTATAATTTGAATAAGAATAAAAGGAAGAAAAACAAAGGAGTGGTCTTCATGGGCCAAGATTCGGATTATGTTAGTAGCAATGATAGGCCCAACAAAGAAACCAAGACTGACCAAGAGGATCCATTTGGGCTGCTTCCTATTATCTTGGGCTCAGGGGTAAACGGTCAAAGAGGTAATGAGGACCCGGTTGACTTTGATGATCTCATTCTCGAAGACCAGCCCCAACTTCCAGTACCTGCTGCATTCAACCCTCTCTCATCAAACGTTTCAGATGACGATCCTCAGGCAGCGATTCAGGAAGAAGTTCAAGCGACAACTCTCTTGGGATCATTATTGGGTGCTCAACTCGATAATTTCCAGCCTTTTGTTACAGAAGCGGTACAAATTGACAGGAAACAATCAAGTTTGGTATGAATTTTCTTTCCTCTAATATCAAAGGGATTAGGGTAGCCGGCAAACCCTCTTGGGTTAAAGGCTTAATCGTTAAATTTGGGGTTGATTTCTTAGTCATTCAAGAAACCATGATTTCAAGGGATGGTAGTTTTGATTTTCATCGTGTTTGGGGAAGGAATGATCTTGATTTTGACATGGTTGAGGCGTCGGGTAGATCGGGTGGGCTTGCTAATCTATGGAATCCTAAGAAGTTTTCTAAAACTTCTGATTTGAAAGACAGGAATTTTTTGGTCACCTCGGGCTTTTTGGTGGAGGATGGTACTTTTATTAACGTGGTGAACATATACGCCCCTCAAAAGACGGTTCAAAAAAGAGATCTTTGGGATCGTCTTAGAGGGGTCATCAACGAGAAGCCGGGGTTGTGGATTCTTTTAGGGGACTTCAATGCAGTGAGATTTCCAGAAGAGAGGCGGAATTCTAATTTTAATAATCTTTCCGCTTCTGATTTTAATCGTTTTATAGATGATGCTAACTTGAGGAATATCAAATGAGGGGGAACAAGTTCACCTTCTTGGCAGGGAAAGACAAAGGCTTTAAGATGAGAAAAATCGATAGAATTCTGGTGTGCCAAGACTTTTTTAACAGGTGGCCTCTGGCTTGCCTAAGAGCTCTCCCTAGGGGCTTCTCGGATCACTGCCCCTTGTTATTATCCTTGACTGATTCCAATTTTGGAACGAAACCATTCAGATTGTTTAACTCATGGCTTGACAGAGAAGGTTGCGCTGAGGCAGTTCTTAAAGCTTTTGATGATTCTTCTTTTGAAGGTCCTGCGGACGTGGTCATTACCAAAAAGCTGAATGCGGTTAGAAGTGTCCTGAAAGTTTGGTGGAAGTCTTATCTAGAAAAGGAATATGAGAGCTCGATTAGCCTTAAATTTGACATTGAGAGGCTTGAAAAAATCATGGAAGATCGGGATCTAGAAGAAGAGGAATTATGGGTCTGGGAGGAGAGTAAAAAAGATTTAGACCAGATTCTTTGGTATAAACATATGGACTTGGTTCAAAAGTCCCGTGTGAGATGGGCCTCTTCGGGTAACGATAATTCTGCTCATTTCCACAGGTTCATCACCGGCAGAAAAGCTTCAAACGCTATTCCAGGTTTAATGATTGATGGGGCTTGGATTGCTAAGCCCAACTTGGTGAAGCGGGGAGTTTTAAGACACTTCAGGCGTCACTTTTCTGAGCAACATAAAAGTAGACCGGGGATAACTTGCAATAACCTTCTTATGTTGAGTACGACTCAGGCAGAGAATTTAATTGCTCCTTTTTCTAAGTGGAGATTAAAGAAGCCGTTTTCACTTGAGGTTCAGATAGAGCGCCAGGTCCGGATGGCTTCAACTTCAGATTTATCAAGAAGTTCTGGGGACGTTTAGAAGAGGATTTTTTCAGGTTAATGGAGGATTTTCATCATTCTAGAGTTATAAATCGGGGTTGTAGCTCATCTTTTATAACTCTCATTGCGAAGACCAAGACCCCTTTGGGGTTAAAAGACTATAGACCCATTAACCTGATTGGTGTCGTTACTAAAACCATTTCTAAAATTATCGCTGGTAGAATGAGTAAAGTGATTGGTATGGTGGTCTCCCAAACCCAGACGGCTTTTCTTAAGGATCGCTTTATTTTAGATGGTCCGTTGATTATTAATGAAGTCATCGGTTGGATTAAGAAGAAGGGTGATCAAGCCTTCATGTTGAAAATTGATTTTGAGAAGGCTTTTGACAACGTCAATTGGGAGTTTTTATTATCTATTCTGAGCCAAATGGGTTTTCCTCCAAAATGGTGCCTTTGGATTAAAGGAATTCTTGCGTCGGCTAGATCTTCGGTCTTGGTAAATGGCTCTCCCACTTATGAATTCCATTGCGAGAAAGGAGTAAGGCAAGGAGACCCTCTATCTCCTTACTTGTTCTTAATTGTGATAGAAGCTTTGGCATCTATTCTTTCTAAGGCGATGGAGATTGGCGAGTTTGAAGGTATTCGGCTTCCGAATAGTGGGCCTCCTCTTTCTCATTTATTCTACGCGGACGACGCTCTTATCTTGGGGAAATGTTCTATGGCCAATATGAAGACGATTGCTCTCTTGCTTAGAATTTTTCACTTGTGCTCCGGTTTGAAAATAAACTTTCACAAGTCGCACTTATATGGTATGGGTATAGAAGGGGATGATTTGACCAGATTAAGCAAGACTATTGGTTGCAAAATTGGGATGTTTTCGTTTGATTATTTAGGTATCAAGGTCGGATCGAACAAGAACCGGATTGCGCATTGGACCCCGGTGATAGATACGATTCAAAACCGGCTAACCTCTTGGAAAGCGAAAACCTTATCAATAGGTGGACGCTTAACGCTTGTGAAGTCGGTCCTTTCTAGTCTGCCTATTTACTACTTGTCTTTGTACAAAGCCCCTAAATATGTTATTGATAAAATGGAGAGCCTCATGAGAAATTTTTTGTGGGCTGGTACCGCTGATAGCAAGAAACTGCATTGGGTTTGTTGGGATGTTCTTACGTTGCCTAAAGACGAAGGAGGACTTGGGATTTCAAAACTCAGTGATGTTAACTCGGCCCTCCTTTTGAAATGGGCATGGCGTTTCAAAATCCAGCAAGGAAGTCTCTGGAGGAATGTTATCGAGGCCATTCACGGGGGTAGAAACAGGTGGATGTTTCTCCCTCTTAATCGCAGCTTAACCGGGTGCTGGAAGAATTTAGTTTCTTCGATTAATCAGCTGCAAATTGGTGGAAAACAAGCCGAGTGGTACTTTAAAGGCAAGCCTGGTGATGGTGTTTATTAACGCTTCTAGAAGGATAGGTGGCTGGGTGATAATCTTTTGAAAGATAGGTGGCCGAGGCTTTACTCTTTGGAGTCCAATAAAAACTGCAGCATTTCGGATCGCATATCTCATTCAGGGACAGCCTTCTTGCTTGGCCCTGGATGGAACGTCTGGCCGTCCACTATGGAAGAAATCTCTGAGATGAATGATGTCAATTACATGTTGAACAATATCCGATTTGCAGGTTCTGAAGATGTTTGGAAATGGGACGAGGAAGGCTCCAACCACTTCTCAGTCGCTAACGTCAAAAGGATGATAAGATTGGATCGAAATAATAACAGGACCCATCTTTTTAAATGGGAATCCTGGATCCCCCTCAAAATAAACATTCATCTATGGCGTGCTGAAATGGGACGTATTCCGACTCGGCTGGCTCTTCAAAGGAGGCAGATTGTTATTTCATCGGCTATTTGTGTCTTATGTGATGTGAACGATGAAGACTGTAATCATATTTTCGTTCACTGTGGGTTTGCTTTTGGAGTGTGGAGCATAATACGAAGATGGTGTAAGCTGGATTATGTTTCGTTTGATGACATGGAAGGGTTACTCAAGTTTTACAAGCACATTCAAGGGCCAAAGTGGGCGAAGAAACTTATTAGAGGGATCGTTATGACGACATGTTAGGCGATTTGGAATGCTAGAAACAAAAAGGTTTTTGACAACATTTCTCCTAAAGTTCAAGAGGTGGTAGCATTAGTTAAATCCTTCTCGTTCTTATGGATTAAGAATCGCTCTAAGTTTAAGTCGGTTTTATGGAAGGATTGGGCCGTTTTTCCATTGTATATGTTGTAATTGTGTCTTGGCGGTCCTCGATTTGAGGAATAGCCAGTTTTTAATGAAGTTCAATGTTCAAAAAAAAAGTTTCTTAACTTCTTGGAGTACCTCTCTCTCTCTCTCTCTCTCTCTCTCTCTCTCTCTCTCTCTCTCTGTGTGTGTGTGGATTACGTGATTAGTATAGAATTATAGGACAACACACTTAACCCATTATTTCATGAACTTTATATCATTTGTTGCTTAAAATCATTACTCCCTCCGTCCCATAATTATAGTCCCCTATTGACTTTTTTGGTCTTTCTTCTACAACTTTGACCTTCAATATTTTTGTTTGTGTTACATAATACTTGATGAAAAATATATGAATGAATTGGGTTTTAAATGTAATTTCATTGGTATATCTTTCATGAACTATTGTATAACACAAATAAAAATATTTAAGGTCAAAATTGAAAGGGAAAGACCGAAAAAGTCAATAGAGGACTATAATTTTGGGACGGAGGTAGTATTATTTTACTTTTAGGTCTTGACTTATGTATTTGTTGGAATTGTACAAGTTTTGGGCATATTTCCGACAAAAAAACTGAAGAAAAAGACAAAAGTTTCAAAGTATGACCGGCAACGCCGTCACTAGAAGTGTCGAGAAAGTGGATTTTTGCAATTGTTCACGACCAGTGAGTGTGTGGAGATGGGCCTGGTGACTCGTCACAACCCCTTAGCAACGTCGATATATCCTATAACTTGACGCCGTCACATAAAGTCGGTGAAAAAAAAACCTTAAATCGAACGTACGGAACAATTTAGCTTTTTCGTGTCATATGGTTTGCCGTTTTAATTTTTAGGGATAATTGTCTGCAAAAGTAGCAAAAAATTGTCACTATTTTGAGTTTTGTACATCCGTATTTTTTTTTCTTTTGTGCTTTTATATAACTGTACTTGAATTCCGTCTATTATGTGAATTTTGTGACCATTTTACCCTTCCGTTTATCAACCTTTCTATTAACACGGGAATGGTAAAATGATAGAAGAATAGTTTTCCCTAGCCAGTTCAACTTCTAACGTGCACATCATTAAATAAGAGATGACAAACAAAACAATTAACAACTAGGCTTTATATATTCCTAAGCAAACACTAAAAGATTTAGCCTAGCATAGTAATTCAAAAATAAGCAATCAAATAAATCAAATAAGTACACATAAACATGTTTAAATGATTAAATAAGAGTTTATCTTAACAAAACATGAGGTCTTCAAATGCCAAAAAGGCCTACAAAAGCTGTAAAAACCGTCTAGGGTTCGGTGGTGTATGTTCCTCCAAAGTTGCACACACAATAATGAAAACAATGCAAAAATATATATAGATTTACAATTGTGACGGTGTCACTTGTTAGGTGTGACGTTGTCAGCTCGCCGTCTTCTAGGGTTTCGTTTTTCAACGCCTTAGTTGTGACAGCGTCATTAGCAAGTTGTAACGCCGTCAGCCTTGTAAAACTTGGTCTTGACGTGGTCAGAGTAAACCATCATAGATCTCTAAAGTGTCAGCACCCGATAGGTGACGTGGTGAGGGTAGGCCGTCAGACTCGGAAGTGTCAGCACCCCTAGGAGACGACATCAAGTTGTAGCTGTAACGCCGCCACGGGGCCTTCTCGTGACGTCTTTGGCGTTTTCTTCGTTTTTCCATCCAAACTAGCCCAAATCGCGTCCGTTTTCAACAAATGCATTCCAAGTACCCAAAACTCAAATAGGAACAATTTACGGTACTAAATGATCGAATATGTGCAGATTTGAAAGCTAAATCATCAATAAACCCTTTTTAATTTTCTAGACATGTTGCCAAGTCAATTTGTATATACAGTTTTTGAATGATTGAGATTCTTGGTAGTATTTTATTTACGGAAAAATAGGGAAGAAAAAATGTTTATTATTGCCCCCAAGTCTTGGAATATGTATTAATGCTCCATGTGTGTTAATCCTTCTAAATCGGGTAATCTATGTTTAAAGTTATTGTTTGAGTTATATTTCAAAGTTATGAGTTTAATTATGTTTGTGTTTAGTAGATCAAGTATGGAAGCATGGCAGGTTAAAAGTGTGTGTAAAAAAAGAAAAGGAGATCGAAAAAAATTGAAAGGGATCATACGGACTGCCATCTTGATAATAGCCAGAAAAAGTAAAAAAACGTCTTTCATTAGTTTCATATTTGTTTTGAGTTTTGACTTGACAACATTTAAAACGTAATTGTATAGGTAATTTACTTTTGTCCTGAATAAAATTCCTATATCCCCTACCCTGTATTCCTTATTTGTAGCCTTACGTTATAACCCTTTAAAAGACCTCTTTGATAATATTTTCTAGATGCTTACGCCTGAAAGGTGGAGGTTTGATTCGTTTAAGTTTATAGTTAATCTATGCATTATGACATGGTAAGTTGAGTGATTTCCATTTTCTTATTATATCATTTGTATACACTTGAGAAGTGAGAGTATCCAGACACTTATTATGTGAGGTGCTAGTTTTATACTCTTGTGTTTGATGTCAAAAGTGTATTGTCAAATGAGTTTGCCATGGATTATTTCTATAGTAAGGCTAAATGCCTCCTAAATTGTACTTTCGTCTAAGTTCAAAGCTTATTTACTTAAAGACAAGCAAATATCAAATGTAGGGATAACTGATGAGGTGCAAACTATACAGTTTTTAGAGGTCAGTTTGTTAGTGCAAAAAAAGTGTAAATCATTCGTATAGGGTATTCTATGTAATTTACTAATAGTTGATAGGACATTTGTATATGCTATGTTGTTGTGAAGTCTCCTACCATTGCAACACTTGTATAGTTGTGATTGGAAGCATTCAAACCTCAAACCTCAAACTTAGTCAGCGAAAAACATAGTCAGCGATAACGAAGTTGATGTGAACAATAGACTATAGAAGTTGGTTCACGTCTCGGATATGACATGGTTGGTAGAGAAGCTGATGTGAACAAAATCATTGGAGAAAATGTGGTGGCATTATATGGGATGACTCTCTGTTTACTAAACATAAAGTCATGAATGATGAAGATGGTTTTATCGCCATTTACGGAGAATGGACTAAAATTGGGATTGAGTGTCTTATGATAGTCGTTTATGCTCCTTAAAATTACACAAAGAAGTGTGCTCTTTGGAATCGTCTTAACTCCCTCATTCTCAACTTTCATGCCACTTCCATTGTTCTTGGAGACTTTAACGAAGTCCGTGACGAAACTGAAAGATTGGGGACATCGTTCTGCAAATATGGTGCAAAGGTCTTCAACGAATTCATTAAAAACTCTGAGCTTGTAGATCTTCCAATGGGGGAAAAAGGTTCACCAGGATGAACAAATTTGGAGCCAAACTAAGTAAGCTTGATCCTATCTTAGTATCACATCACTTTGTATCTTAGTATCACATCACTTTGTATCCAAATGGCCTAATGCACAGCTCATTGTTTTACCTCGAAACCTCCTTTCAGACCATTGTCCCATTGTTCTTAAAACTCACTCCCATGATTATGGGCCAATTCCTTAAAAGTTTTTTAATTCTTGGCTACTTAATAAAGACTTCACAGACTTAGTCTCTCGATCTTGGCTACCCCTCATTACTTCCCACAATACACGTTCCAACCCCCACCCGGCCATATCCCTGAAGCTCAGGCTTCAGGAGCTGAAAAAAAATTCGTCATTGGAGACAAAATACAATTCTTAAAAATGATGCTTTATGTCGTGAGTTGAAAATAAAAATAGATCACTTTGATGCTAAAGCACAATTAGGTTCACTTGAAGATGTCGAGATTGAACAACACCTTTCATTGTTAAAAAACCTTGAGGACTTGGAACATCTCAAAAGGCTCGACATAATTCAAAAAGCGAAAGTCAAATGGGCCATCGAAGGTGACGAAAATTCGAAATTCTTTCACGGGGTGCTAAATAACAAGTTCTCATGATCAAGAATAAACGGCATCTAGATCAATGGCTCTTGGGTCTCGGACACTTTCATGGTAACTTCTTACATTTACAACTTTCATAAAGTTAAGTTTGATAATACCATTCCCAACCGCGTTCGGTTCCAAAGTAATCTGTTCAAAACTTTATCCGAATGCCCCTATTTCTACAAACGAAATAAAAGAGGCTGTGTGGAATTGTGGTGGAGGTAAATCACCAGGACCTGATGGATTTACCTTCAAATTTATCAAGGAATATTAGGATACGATTGAAAAGAATTTCTTTGATATGGTGAAGAGGTTTGAAATAGATGGCTTCATCCCACGTGGATGCAATTCTTCTTTTATTTCCCTAATACCTAAAAAAAATGATCCTATCGATATTAAAGATTTTAGACCCATTAGTCTCCTTGGATGTCAATACAAGGTAATCGCCAAGGTTCTTGCTAATAGACTGAAGTTGTTCATTCGGTGATTAGTGATGTTCAAACAGCTTATGTTCAAGGAAGGCGAATCATTGATGGTCCGTTAATAGTCAATAAAGTTATCTCATGGGCCACAAAAATATAAAGAACGTCTTTTCATACTGAAGGTTGATTTTGAAAAGGCTTTTGATTCTCTAGATTTGAACTTTTTAGATCATACTATGGAGCAAATGGGTTTTAGTTCAAAATGGAGGAAATGGATTAGAGGGTGCCTAAACTCGGCTTATGCTTCGGTGCTCGTGAATGGTTCCCCTACAAAAGAATTCAAAATTTGTAAAGGGCTGCGACAAGGTGATCCACTTTCACCTTTTCTCTTCGTTATTGCGGTCGAAACGTTACATGTAACCATTCAAGAAGCTAAAGCTAAAAGATTGTTTGAAGGGGTAAAAGTGGGAGATAACGGTGTAGACTTGTCTCATCTTCAATTTGCGGATGATGCTATTTTGTTAGGAAAATGGTCCCTTTATAATGCTAGAAATCTGTGTCGTATCTTGAGATGTTTCAATATGGCTTTCGGTTTGAAAGTCAACTTCTCAAAAAGCAAATTCTTTGGCATTGGTGTGACAACTAATGAAGTTAGCCTTTTTGCATCAATACTTTGTTGTCAACCCTCTTCTCTTCCTTGTGTATACCTTGGTCTTCCAATAGGAGCCAACATGAACAAAAGTTGCAATTGGAAGCTTATCATCGAAAAATTCAAAAAAAGGCTTACCGCTTGGAAAACTAGATCTCTTTCGTATGGCGGAAGATTAACCCTTATCAAGTCAGTTCTTGGCGCTATTGGTACCTACTACTTCTCTCTTTTCAAAGCTCCAAAAAATGTCATTTGCTATTTAGAGAAATTGAGGCGTAATTTCTTTTGGGGGGTGCAATGGATTCAAACAACAAATTGGCTTGGATTGCTTGGAAAAGTGTTTGTTCTTCGAAAAGTAGTGAGGGTCTTGGAATTGGTAGTCTTTTTGCTTCTAATGTTGCTATGTTAACAAAGTGGTGGTGGCGCTTCTACTCGGAAACTAACTCTCTTTGGAAACTTATTGTAACTTCTATCCATGGTATTCAAGGTAAAATCGGTCCCGACTACCACTCATCCTCGCTGCCCCCGTGCCCATGGAAGAATATTACTCAGTTAAACAAGCACTTGTCAAGACTTGACATAAATCTACATTCAATATTCACAAGAAAGGTTGGAGATGGTTTTACTTTCAGGTTCTGGAACCATCACTGGATTGGAGAGTCGTGTTTAAAAAGGACATACCCAATACTATACTATCTGGACAATAACAAAGAGTGTCGAATTCGGGACAGGGTGGGCACATCTTCAGAGCAACATGATTATTTTTGGGATTGGAGAAGGCCTATTCGAGATGGGCCAGAGCGTACTCAATTAAACGGGCTTCTTAACATGCTGTTAAATGTTACTCTTATTCACCTGATGGATGGATTTTTAATTCAACAGACTCTACATCTTTCTCAGTGTCTGAGATGAGATACATAATTGATTCTTCTTTCCTTTATTCCAATGATGATACTGTTCGTTGGAACAAGATTCTCCCGATCAAGATTAATATTCACTCATGGCGGCTTAGTTTGAATCGTCTCCCCACTCGATTCAATCTTGATAGACGTGGAATTAAACTCAACTCTGTTAGATGCCCTGTGTGGGATGGTGATATTGAAACTGATCTTCACCTCTTTGTAAGATGCCCGATCGCAGTTTCTATTTGGAATTCAATTTCCAGATGGTGGAATATTGGCGACTTCCCCAAAGACATCAACGGTTTAATCAAGTGGAGCGACGAGTTAACTCTTAACAAGCATGCTAAAATATGTTTGGATGTTGTGATACAAACATCCTTTTGGATAAATTGGCGATACAGAAACCGAATCTGCTTTGATTTAAAACCTACGAGGAAGGACACTCTCATGGAAGAAATCATGGTTTTCTCGCATTCTTGGATTTTGAATAGGAATAAGATTTTACATCCTAGTTGGTTGGATTGGATCTCAGATCCTAAAATTGCTTGTACAATCACACTGTAATTTCTTTTTTCACTAGTGTCTTGCTAGCTTTTAATCTAACCACCGTTCAAAAATAAGTTGTGATTAGAAGCAGTATGTTATAAGGCTCGTAATGTTTGATTGTAAGGGTATGAATACCCCTTGCCTCATGAAAAATGAAGTGTGTGTCAAGAATAATTCTTGGAGTACTTCTTTTAAAACTCTCTCTCTCTCTCTCTCTCTCTCTCTCATAGAAATGTTTACACCATCTCTCTCGTGATTAGTATATAATTATAGGATAGCACACTTAACCCATTATTTCATGAACTTTATATCATTTGTTGCTTAAAATCATTATTATTTTACTTTTAGGTCTTGACTAATGTATTTGTTGGAATTGTACAAGTTTTGGGCTTATTTTGGACAAAAAACTGAAGAAAAAGACAAAAGTGTCAAAGTATGACCGGCAAGCTTAACGCCGTCACTAGAAGTGTCGAGAAAGTAGATTTTTGCAAATTTTCACGACAGGTGAGTGTGTGGAAATGGGCCTGGTGACTCGTCACAACCCCTTAGCGACGTCGTTATATCCTATAACTTGACGCCGTCACTTGACGTCGGTGAAAAAAACCTTAAATCGAACGTACGGAACAATTTAGCTTTTTCGTGTCATATGGTTTGCCGTTTTAATTTTTAGGGATAATTGTCTGCAAAAGTAGCAAAAAATTGTCACTATTTTGAGTTTTGTACATCCGTCTTTTTTTTTCTTTTGCGCTTTTATATAACTGTACTTGAATTCCGTCTATTATGTGAATTTTGTGACCATTTTACTCTTCCGTTTATCAATCTTTCTATTAACACGGAAATGGTAAAATGATAACAAAATATACACAATAGACGAAAGTCAAATATATGGTTATATAAAAGCAAGAAAAAAGAAAAAAAAAATACTACACAACTCAAGAATGTGACAAGTTAACAAAATATACACAATAGACGAAAGTCAAAAGTATGGTTATATAGAAGCAAGGAAAAAGAAAAAAAAAATACTACACAACTCGAGAATGTGACAAGTTAGTTATAGTTTCATACAAATATCCTTGAAATTTAATCGACAAAGAAATTGTAATAACTAAATGTAGCTAGTAAAAAGCATGATGCCATGAAGGATACTAGGTTTTAGGTTTACAAAATAAAAGCAGCTCGTAAGTTTTTCAATTTTAGGAATTCAACAATATATTATGAATTTATTCTAGTTGATGATATCTAGTACACTTCAACTGATATCCATATCGTCTTGGTTACGCTTATACACTCTTTTTATGGGAATTAAGTTGGATATATTTGTCCTCGATTCTTGCCGTACATCAACAATTATGGGGGTGATATCAACTATTGCCAGTTCTACATGGACATGCTTTCTGAATGCCATAAATCTGGATCAGCAACTCCTGCCTTCATTGGCTTTTGAAAAGCACGATAATTAATGGTTATTTTCACTAACCCCGTGAGTGTCCGTTTAGACATTTATGTTTTTTTAACGAATAATAGTATGTTGTGGACTTGTAACGGTCTTATTGGTGTCTAAATACTTGACTTGGCGTTTGGGTTATATGATAACTTGATATCTGTTTTACGCATTCATGTTTTTTTTACTATCTAGTAGTTTATGTTATAGGCTTACGCAGTTTTTTAATGGGTGTCAAATTAAATAAGCCATACTTAACTTGGCGTTTGGCATATACGATAATTTCATGCAAAAGCTTTTGGTTTAACCGGTTGAGGTTTGGAAAAAAAATAAATAAATAAATAATAGTAATAGTAATAGTAGTAATAATAATAATAATAATAATAATAACAATAACAATAATAATAATGATAATAATAATGCCTATACCAATCACTTAGTGACACTAGCACTCCCCAATGGATATGTTTCATGTCATGATTGAAACAATATATGACTAGCTATAAGCAATAAGGGTACTACAGACGTTTAGCAACCTACATTATTGGTTGAGTTTCGAGTGAGCTCTAAAACTATTTGTTATTCAAGTTAAAGTTTATGTATGGAAAGTAATTTTAATGTCTTGCTGATTTCTGGTAGTACATATAGTGTAATGAAACCAAAATCAAATCATTTAAGATAGGCATATCACTGACTAGTCTTTTATACAATTTATATAATACAATAACGTCAAATCCCTCTTTATTCTTCGAGACGTACCATGCCTTGTCAATCATCTGAACCTAGTTTTTTATTTTATTATTATTATATTATTTCAAATGAGATTTCTAGGGTTACTTTTGTTGAAACGGCAACTTGTTATGATTAAACAGGAGCAACCTTTGCATTAATTTATTATGGAAGTCTCCAAACCAAGTGCATGCTAATTACAGTATCATATATGACCATGCTTGGAATTAATTAACCTTTTGCACCAAAAAAACCATGCATTAGGGTAGCTAGTGACGAACTTGAACAAAGTCTGTGTCATTGCTAGTGGGTCAGTGAACACTAAAGATTGTTACAATGGTTTGTAAATTCTCCATTTAATGTCAACCTAAACAAATTAGTGTAATTTTGGGAATACTAAAACTAGTATGTTATGTTTAATGAAGATCCACAGGTGTATAGATACTTGCTCCTTGTCATTTGTCAAGTGAAACTGAAAGTAGGAGCAATCTTATGGACCAAATTAAAATTATAACTTTTGATGTTATATACGACCCCCATATGTGACCTGATCATAAGTTGGTAACAATGCATTTGGAAGTTATTTTAGTTAGGGCTCCAATGGAAGTTATTCTTCTAATATATATTTTAGCCGAGTGAAGGCAAGCTTAGAAGGGTACCCGCGCAATGCGGCGGTGGGTACCCGATAACTAATTTTGTAGCGAGCAAATGTTTTTCATTTTAAACTGATTTATTTAGCATGTCTCAAATACTATAAAGTAGTAGAGATGTGTTTTTCAAAAGTAAAACGTCTAAATTATTAATAGTGTAAATGGTTAACACTTTTATTTTTCAAATTTTAGCATTAATGGTTATAAGTTAGTGAACTTTTCTTATAAAAAATTTCATTAAAATGTATCATTATTGGAGGACGGTTACATATGGTTTAAATGAGACTTAAATTTTTTACATTAATTTTCTACTTTTCCTTTTATAGTAATGTTTTTTGTCTTAAAATTTTAAAACTTCCATTCAAGGGAAGTCTCAAATGCTTTATAATGTAGTATAGATGATGCAAAAAGTGAAGTTACACAGATGACGTCAAACGAAACAACCGACATTCACATTGTAATTTAGGTTTTGATCACCAGTGAAAGTATAACTATATGAATATATAATGAAACTGCAAAAAAGAATGTAGTAGTCACAAATTAAGAATATATGTGCATACTTAAAAGTTGCAGTGTTGAGGATCCCATGCACTGGCTCACTTAATTTGTGGTCCCAACTAGATTAAGATAACTAGCTAGTGTAAAATAAGTTGTAATAATTACAAATTAAAGAAATTGTTTGTTTCATGTGATCTTTTTTTCACAATTGAGAAGAGGAGTGAAATCATATTTAAAAGTTGTTGTTTGGAGCATTTGTGTAAAGGGTACAAAACAAAGGCAGCAAGATGAGAACTGAATTGAAAGCGGAAAATAGAACTCTACATGAGAAAGATCGGCATGGATAGAGGCAAGAAAATTAAAGCTAGATAAAGAGAAGAAATATACTAGTATGCCTCGCCAAAAGTAATGAATAGCAAAGATTTAGAGGGTGACGAAAACTCGAAATTCTTTCACTCGTATGTAAAGAGCTTGAAGGAAGAACAAGAATAATGTAAGAGGGCTTATGATTAACGGAAATGACTAGGCATTATTAATTGTTGTTTAGACCTTTATTTTGTTGCGATAGAACTGAAAAAACTTCAATCGAAGAGGTTACGTTGTTGGTAAGGGATCTTAACGATAAAGAGTTAGACAAAGAGGTTTGGGAAGAGATTTGAGGATTAGGTAGTGACAACGCCCTGGGGCCAAATAATTTTAACTTTGAATTTACTAAAACATACAATTCGGATGTGTTAAAATCGATTTGTTGACAGCGGTTATATGGTTTTGGGATGGAAATGAGATTTTGTGGGGGTATAATGCATGGCCATTATTCCGAAAGTGGTGGATCCTATTCGTCTCGGAGATTTTCCCGCCTATTAGTCTTATCGGGTGATTTTACAAGATAATTTTGAAAATGCTCGCAGACACAGTCAAGAATGTAATTGGTAAGGTTGTCAGGGACGTTAGAAACCCTTTTATAAAGGGTAGACGCGTTATTGATGGAATCTTAGTTTCTACCAAGACGATCGTTACCTAAAGAAGAAAGGAGGAAAAGGCTAAACTTTTTAAGTAAATATCGAGAAGCTAGGCACAATATAGTTTAAATTGGAAGTTTCTATTAGACATAATGAAAATGATGGGATTCGGGGTTAAAAAGCGCAAATGAGTGGAAATGATGTACTATCTTTGTAAAGGTAGTATACTAGCTACCATCTTCTACCTCATCCTATTGCCCCCAATAACCTTTTGTCAACCAATTGTTTCCACGGGTTAACTCATTTTCAAGTTATTTTTTACCCTTGCATTGGCGATGCTCGATCTTAACGTAGCATTTAGTGAATGGTAAGACGTAGCTAGGGATGAAAAAAAACTCATCGAAATAGATACAGGCACGTGAAAGGTTTTGAGAATTAATCTAAATTCCAAAAGACATATTTTGTTTAAGATAAGAAAACAATTAAACCGGCTGAGCAAATTTGTAGCGTAGATTAGGAGTGGGATTCTCAATTTTTGTTTATAAGGTAGTATTTCCTAATAACGTGCATTTGGATATATATATGTCATGTTGTCTCCATTTATACCAACATCAACAACCTTAAATTTTAACATCTATCATACAGACATGTTTCTAGACTTTTAACGTAGCTTTCCATTAATCCGCTTTTCATTTATGGCACACTACAAACAATTTAAAAAATGCTCAACAATTACTGAGAAATTAAAATGATCTTTAAATGAAGGATTTTTCTAACATGTGCCCCAAGGCATATGTTAAGCACACAAAAAGGACGGCAGGACCCACAAAATGGACGCCGGACAAAAAAAAACATTTTTCAAATAAAATATATGGGTCCGGACGTCCTTTTTCGTGAGTCCCGCCATCCTTTTTGTGTGCTTAACATGTGCCTCGGGGCACATGTGTTAGAAAAACCCTTAAATGAATAATGAACGTGAATAGCAATTACACCTCATTTCCTATATGAAATTATACGTATTTTTACTTATATGTTAACATGTGGTGTTTTGTTTTTGCATGAATGACAATATACCTCTATCATTTTATCTAGTCTAGATACAATTGTGAACTAGGCACATAGCTATCATTTTCTCTTGTCACATCATAAAGATATGACTTAAGAGAAGAGTCACTTATATATATGATAAAACACTAAATTGAATATCACATGTGATATTAGTGTTAAATCATATATGATATGTAATATCACATGTGATATCATATGTGATTTTACACTAATATCACATATGATATTACATATCATATATGATTTTACACTAATATCAAATTAGTGTTATATCATATATGATTTTTTAATGCAAATTTCAGTAACGTAAAAAAAACGAAAAAAACTTTAAAAAAAAACGTGAAAATACGAAAGTTTGTTTTTGTCGAAAATATATCAAAGTGCCTATCTATAGAAAGATAATTAAATGCTCGTCGCAATTATATTTTTTTTTTCCGCTTAACGATTAACGGTTTAAAAGTTATTAATATTTGAAAAAAATGATGAAAGTTTGTTTTTTATATTGTTGGGATTAATCCCATCCATTAGATCAAATAAAAATGGAGGGTGGAAATTGATCCCTTGGTATGTAAATAATCTTTTGTCCTCAAATGATCTTATATCAATTCTCCAAATACATAATAGCTAGCAGCATCACAAGCAAATCTTTAAACAAAATAAATGTTTCAACAAATTAAAATAAGTTGTTTGTTGTTCTTTGACTAATTAACCGACCATGCATACCTGTGCTTGTGATACTAGCTGATGCTAGCTAGTGCATCATTCCCATTTAACAGGGAATGCTTCAGCCTGCATCGTTTCCACTGTTCCAACCGGAAACTTCACTGTCAGAAGGCCATTCTCCAACACAGCAATGACTCCACTTGCATCATAATGAAAGCTGGCATCTATCATCATATGCTTGTTGATGACTTTAGTTCCGGAGGTGGGTGTCACAGCCAGCCCGGTAATGAAGACCTGATGACCTTCAACAATGATTTGAAACTGATCTTTTAGGAAACCGGGGGCATCAGCATAGACCTCAACCTTGTCTTCAAATTTTTTCACTGAAGAATCAATGTTTTCAGAAGACCTGACATTCACCATCCTCATGAACCTTAATAACCTCTCTTTGAGATGAGGAGGTATATCTGAGACAAAACAAAAAAAACAAGTTACCAGTTTTTTAACTTCTCAAAGTAGTAGCACAAAACATACACTTATATATTTGAATAACAATGAAATACAAAACGAACCTAGGTTGCTTTTGGACACCATCTCATAAACTAGAAACAAACAAACAAAAAAACTTTAGTATATAAAAAATTATTAGTACCATTGTTATTGTTATTTTTGTACCTAAAAAGAAAACAAATGCTAACCTTTCAGGAGGGCCACCTTCAAAAGATACACTAGTAAACAGAAGAAAAAATGTATATAAGTATTTAGAAAAATACTAACAAAACCTAAATTTTGATGACATATATATCTAATAACGAACGAACATTCAATGTAATATAGGTAAAACCCATATCATCCAGCACATCCAATATAGTTACAAGATCCGGGACCGAAACGTTTTGATCTGTTGGAAAACAAGCCAAAAAGATAACTTAGTAAAGCTAAATATTGTGTCTAGATATTATTTGTAAGCAGATTTACTCATCTTACTTGACACAAAATCAGCAACACTGCTTGCCCATTTTCCCAGATCCGGCTTCCTCTCTGTATGAAAAGTAGAATAAATATAATCAGCAAAAATTTACTAGCTAGTTAAAAAACTACAAACTGTATATTACGCTGCATGCTCTTACCACAAACAAAGTCAGCAAGGTTTCTCAAGGTACTCGCACTCACTGTTAAGTTGAAAGTAAACAGAAAAAGTGTGTTAACATACACAAATAACAGGATGAAAAAAGATTAAAAGAAAGACCAAAAAAAAAATAACAAAAGCATTTTATATTAGCCATACCATGATGATGAGCATTAGCAGAACCTAAAACCCCCATCTTGTCATCAAAGGGATTTGGGATATCCATTACCCTAAATAAGTTTGGTACCGGTGGTGTTCCTTGGGGTAAAGTTGTGAGCAATCGCCCAAACTTAGAAGCATTAGCTTTTGTTAAGAGCTTTTTTGTCAGGGAAGCCATTTTGAAATTTCTTTGACAAGTAAAAAAGTGTGAGATATGTGACTTGAAATGAAAAGGAAGGGCTTATAAAAGAGAACACGATGGAGAGGAGAGACAAAACAATAAAGTTTACTAATTTTCAAAATTTTTTACTCAATCTTTTTAACTCTCTTTTATGCATATAACTTTCCCTGTGTGTGAGCATTAAGTGGATGAGAAATGAGAGAGTTTTTAGAAAAATGATTTGATGTGAAGTCTTTATAGCCTCACGTCTAGCTAGAATCGTTTATACTTACTTTTGCTCTACTGAATATCTACACTTTTAGATATCATTGAATATATACTTGAATATATGATGTTGTGTGTTTATCTTCTTTTAAGAATTTTGTCTAAATGAAATTCTTTTGAAAGATGTTATATATGGTATGCAATACTATCTTATTGTTAAGGAGGTTTTATATGATAACTTAGTTCATGTATAGTCAAATAAGTTGAATTGAGTCGGTTGCATGGCAATATAGCGGTTGGTTACTTCTACGACTTACACAATACTTTCAATGATGGCGTCGTATTTTCAAACCCTGAAACTTGCCTACAAATACTTTCAATTGAACTAGTGGTGAAAGTTGATGATGAAAGTCTCTCTTGTTGGATTATGGGAGTTGGTTAACACGAAAACAACTAAAAGTGTGTGAGCCTATGAGGACACGCATGTTAAACACGAGAGTGTGTCATATACGTTTACTCTTGAACTAAAGTTTGACCCGTCTTTGACCAATAACTTTTTTTTTTACTTTACAAAATATATAAACGTAACTAATGAAATAAAAAACGCGAACGTACGAAATTAAAACGTAACCGCACGAAATAGAAAAACTTTTATTCATAAACTAAAACCATTACACAGACTTGAGAAATTAAAAATATTACAATAAAACATGAAATTAAATATTACGAGACAAGTGTTGGACTAAATCGGCACGAAGGTTTTGATGTATTTGATGTGATCTGATGTACCTCATAACTTTTCGCATTTCTTCATCGGATCGTATGTAGTCATTCGGCTGATGTGCTTCCGCCGGTACCACTCGGAGATATTGCCTTTTTTGTCTTTTCGTATCATATTATGTGATATGATACGTGTATACATCATATTATAGATTCTTTCTTTTGTCAATATCTTTGTGGGATTGGCAAGTACCGCCCATTTCTTCTTCAAAACACCAAACGCCCTTTCTACATTTTTTGTCAATATCTTTGTGAGATTGAGCACCATAATGATCACGTTTAATCCGTTTTATTTCCTGCCGATTTGGTTTTCGGCTATTTCTAATAAACGACACCGTTTTGCAATAAAATTCAAATTCCGACTTTCAATTTCTTGTTCTTCTTCAGAGTCGGTGAACATAAACATTTGGGAATTCATTTGAAAATTAAAGGAATGAGATATGAGGAGATGTCTTTATAAAGAGTTTAAAATTAGTTTTGTAAAATGAATTTGATGGGTATTTATATAGGGAAAATGGGGTAGTGGAGATTTTTTATTTTTTTTATATAAACCAAACGGTTGGGTAATTAAATGGAAGATTGGGCACGTTCATCAACAAGGTGAATCACTCACCTTAATTTGCATTGGGTTGAGTGACTCACGTGTGACTACTTTGGGTTGGCATGGCACTCACGAGTGAGTAGGCACTCACCTTGGCACTCACCTTAGCCTTGCCGACTAGTCTTATAGTTAAGGAGGGTTTATATGATAACTTAGTTCATGAGTAAAAGGTCAAAGACCCGGTAAATATATTACTCCAAAAAATGTTTAAGTACAAAGGATATGAGTGAATCTCATATCCCAGCCCGTTACATAGGCGAAAAGCATACATAACAAGATACTTCATATTCTCTATATAAGAAAATAAACCACTACTCAAAATATAACATTAGACTCCTATGGAGCTAACATTACTTCCTACCAAGACCTTGGAGCTTTATACCCTACGTGTCATAATAGGCATCCAAATTTCCTAGAAGATCGTAAACCTGATCTGCATAGTTATCATAATCATAGTCATCATAGTCATCTTCGCGATCATGACCACCACCAAATAGGTTACTCGACTCATCAAAGGTGTTCACAACCTCCTCATCATCACTATCAGAATCCACAATCTCTCCCACCTTAGTGAATGGGTTAACCCTCTTAGTAAAAGAAGTAGCCGGTAAATCCTTATTATAACCCTGATAATCAAGCTTTTTAATAGGATTACCATTATCATCAACAAGAGTAGTTTTCCCATCGATAAGAAGCCTTTCAAACTCCCTAATTTTCTCAACAATAGCGGTAAGACCAACCGCGTTAGCTTCCATTGAATCACTCACAAGCGGATCTTGTGAAACATTACCTATCTCGAGAGACCCAACCTCCTTTGCTTCCATTGTATTACCAGAAACCTCTACATCAGTAGGATTGCCACAGTCATCAGAATCGATCGTATTTAATGCAACAAAAGGATTAGACGTAGCAATCTTCGTCCCACTCGTACTAGCCACACCAGTGGCTTTCTTCGTCGCACTATCCACCTTCTTGGGTTCAGGAAGAGGCGCTTTAGGTTGATACCTAAATTTAGGACCCACTTTAGTAAAACCTCCCTTTCTTGGAACACTTGAACCACCATTCCTACCCTTATTCTTGTTAGTGACATTTTGATAACCATCATTAACAGTCTGTTTAGGCTGAGTAGGAAGTGGAACAGATTTAGGACAATCAATCAGCGTATGACCAAACAATTTATACGTATCACACCGAGGCGGTTTCCATTCGTATTCCACCCTAATCTTTTCAATAGTAGATCATGTCCCATCAAGTAATGGTATCTCAACAAAGGATGCTCTCCCAAAGGACCTGATCTGCCTTAACTTCAATCAAGCACCTAGCAAAACTACTTCGACCTCATGATTTCAAGCACATTTGACTAGTATAAGAATCTAACATTTTTGGTGTACCAATCAATGTAGCTAGGAGGCTGAGACCATCATCAGAAAACATAGCAAGAGGCACGTCATGGAATTTAACCCATATTGGAATATTAGTCAAATCCTTTTTAAGTAGATTAATATTCAATGATAACTTAGTTCATGTATAGTCAAATAAGTTGAATTAGGTCGGTTGCATGGCAATATAGCGGTTGGTTACTTCTACGACTTACACAATACTTTCAATGATGGCGTCGTACTTTCAAACCCTGAAACTTGCATACAATACTTTCAATTGAACTAATGGTGAAAGTTGATGATGAAAGTCTCTCTTGTTGGATTATGGGAGTTGGTTAACACGAAAACAACTAAAAGTGTGTGAGCCTATGAGGGCACACATGTTAATCACGAGAGTGCGTTATATACGTTTACTACTTGAACTAAATTTTGACCCGTCTTTGACCAATAACTTGACCCGATTACTTGATTGATCCAAGCCCAATTTCCGGCCAATTAGAGGGGTGTTTGGATTATGTAGAGTTGGTTTGGGATTAGGAAAGAATAATAACTTGATGCTCAAGTTTGAGCCCAAGTAAACTAGGTATTGAAGGGTATATATACCCCACGAACTAGTCATTCATTCTAACGTTTTCTATCCCTAAACTCTCTGCCAAATCGATTCAATCTATCCTCAATATACCCTAGACCTGATCGTTTTATATACAAACGATTAGGGTTGTTTGGTTTTGTCGAATCCCTAAACTTGCATGTTCTTGATCCAAGTTATGTTTAGGTTTTCGTTTTGATTGTTCTTGCAAGTTCATTGTTGATCGTGAAAGCAAGAAAAGGTTTTGATTTTCTGTTTGGTCAAGTTATCGGACAAAAGGGCAGAAGACATCGGACAAGTATTGTTCGATATCGATTATAACACAAAAGTGGTTTTGGTTTTTGCTGTGATCTCGGACAGAAGTAAAAGACAAGTTTCTTGGTTCTCTTTGTTCGTGGTTTGTTCAAGTATCCAAAGGTTGATTGGGTAAACGTTCGCGACTAGCTTTATCGAACGTATTCGTGGTTAAGTGTTTGTGTGTGGACTCGTAGAGGTATTCGTTTTGAATACTTGGTTTATTGTTCGTTAATTACTTGCGGGTGACTACGAGGGTTAGTTTTTTTTATCCCTTTTATTTATTATTGTTTATTAATTATGTGTTAACCTAATTGCATAAACTAGATCCAAATTCCGATGCGTACTCGTAGTGTTACTTGGTTAACTAGATCTAAAATCCCAACATATCTCAGATCTTTACCGGATATAACATTCTTATGCATGAATTTGTATTTGATGGTGTCGTACTTTCGAACTATGAAATATATGTTGGCTTTGTGAATAGTCTTCAAAAGAAGTGGTTAAATTTTAATCAAGGTCTCAGAAACTCCAATCATGTCAGTGATCTTAACCTAGACACTCTTTATGGAAAATACAACTATGAAGAATGCTTGATAGCCAAAATCTATGCTTCTAAAAACAAGAAAGCCTTTACCATCTTAACAATATCAACTGCATTTGTATCTAACTCTACTGTTCAAGACTTTCAAGATGATCCCGATGATGAAAAGGATGTGAGAAATAATCAAGAGTACCTGAATGATCTTAATGAAGAATTTCAGTAAAGAGCTTTACTAGCCAATTCCAAAAGATTCTTCAAAGAGAATTCATCTAGATTCGGTGAATTAAGGGTCATTGAAGAGAAATGCTTCAAATGTGTCAAATCTGGTCACTACATGAAATATTGTAATATCTTTTAAGAACCGCTGATGCAGGATTTCTGACTAGAATTTAATATGTATAAAAGTCTCGTCTACCTAAGGTCTACCTAATGCACTAACAGGAAGTGTACCCGGTCGTGTGTAGTGTGGTAATTGATAAAGTCGAGTTCGTCCCAAGAGCTATGCGTGTGGATCTAATTTAAGTTCTAGTGTCACTGTTTTAAAAGGGGGTTTTATAATTTGATTAATTAACTAATGAAACGAAATAAAATAGAAAGCGAATAAAAGTGGAAGGTGAATCAATAGAGAGAAATGTGCTAGCCTAGTTACTAATCTTGTTATGTTATGACTACGTTTTCTACTTAATGTGTTCTATCGTTCCACATGGGGATTAAAGTCACTAGACTCCTATGATCAATTTGTCTAGCCTATTTTCCATAGCGTCCTATTCCGTAACCTAATGATTACAAGATTTCGTGGGTTTACCCTATGGAAGAGTCATTAAGTGTGTAACACCTCTAAAATTTGGTACAACGGAAGACTTAATCAAGCTTTCGGGGTGCTACGAGCTTGGTACACAACACTGTATAGGAAAACAAGATAAGCATAAATCATTCACAATCAATCCCATAGTTAATTATTTGGTTACATTTATTCCAAAATATTCAAAAGTAAGGCCCAAAAGAGATCATAAAATATGTCCACAAATTATTATCAGAGTCTAAAGTGATCCTCCAACCATGCCTCTTCTGCCAAGCCTCCAAGGAACAAGTAGTCCAAACATCAGCTTAATTACCTGAGAAAACATGCTACAAAGGTCAGGTAACGCCGGTGAGTTCATAGGTTTAATTATAAATTCAATAATGGACCTGAAAATTTTATTTGCTATGCGAGACTAAGACAGATATACAATAAACATTCTAATCACATTCCATCAATAATCGAGATCTCAGCAGGGCCCCAAGCGACTCTAGCCAGGTACCATAATTATAGCAAAGATGACCTCAATGCTACCCTTGACTAGGTCGGAGTAGACATCTATTCTTAGCTAGGCTACACAGTTATAGCAAGGGATTGCTATCCTAGACTAAGTCAATATCTACCACATATCTATCCTTACTAGTCAACACATAAGTAAATCAAAAAGAGTAAAAGCAGGTCCAAGAAAAGATCAGCATGCTTTCTCACCCCAATTTAATTAAAACATAGATAAAAACGGGCTATGAAACTCACCTCGATCAAGCAAAGCACAAATAATTACTAGCAAAGCAGATAAACAGCTAACACGGCTCGAAAACTACTGACTCGGCATGACCTATTAATATAAACCCATTCTTAATATATTTTCCAATTCCAATATTCTCTATCCCGAATATATTCCAATTCTTATTTCCGAAAATATCTCGTTTCTCTATTTAGTTACAAGCGTTTGGTATCATTGTGTGAGGTATCAACTCGACAAGACTCCATGAATGCACTATATTTCTAGCAATGCGACTCAGAAGGACACAATGCAACTTCTAAGCAAAAAGCCTTGTAGTTTAACAAGTTTCAAAATAAATCATTAGATCTTTTCGAATTCGTCAACGCGATAAACTCAACTATTTATTTATTTCACTTATTATTCTCCAAAACTAGTCACAACCTAACGAGTCATAAGGATAATTTATTCATTAATATCTTTATCCTACGCACATAACGGGCTCTTATTAGATTCGTCAACCCAATAAGTCCGCTATCTACGTGGGTTAAACCTATTAATGGCAAGTCATCCGCAACCCATGCATAACCCACAATGATTATTAAACATTCATAAATGACACATTTTGGTAAACGTGCCCTCAAAACTTTTAATAACTTGTTTATTATAAAATCTTTCCATTTTTAAGTTGTTAGTTCCCTTTTAAATATCGAATAACAAGGTATGTCTTGTTAGTAAATATTTAATATAAGAACTTACTATTTTCTATTTTTCTAGTTTATTTACATGTTTATATATATATATATATATATATATATATATATATATATATATATATATATATATATATATATATATATATATATATCTATACATTATATATAAGAGGAGGCATGCCACATAAAATGCCACTTGGCATCCCATAATGCCAAGTCATATTTCCATGTCATCGCCATTATGCCACATAATCACATTAAAGTCCATGTCATCACAATTTGTCCACCTAAGCAGTTATTTTCGAAGTAAAATTTTAAAAAATGACACTTGCATGATTCGAACCATGGTTGTTTTAATGAATAGCATGTATGTTAACCACTGAGGCAACATGTTGTTTTGGAATATATGTTACAAGTCCAAATATATAAATACCTGTAATTAATTATTACTCCTAATCTAATTATACATAAAATAGAAAAATGGTCAAAGGTGAAAGTGAAAATTGAAAGTTGAAAATTGAAAGTCAAATGTGAGAGAAATGTATAATGTAATTAATACTCTTATTAAAACACCTCATCATTAAAAGTACATTGATTTATTCATATTGTACAACCAACTAAAAGCATATCCACCAAATTAAATACAAACAATTAAAACACCTCATACTAAAAAGTACAATAAAATATTCACAATATACAATTTAAACAAGCTACAACAAAACTAATTAATGTTATTTTTAAAACACCCTAAAATGAAAAGTACATGTTATTATACACATTATACAAATTAATAAAACACACAAAGTTTCATACAAGCTAACAAGTTGATGGTACGTATAGTTTTGAAAACCGGACCGGACCAACGGGTTCAACCGAGAACCGGTTTCGCCACCGGTTCGACTAACCAATAAAAGTCATCCGAAAATGAACCAGAGAGGACCCGTTGAAACCGATACAAACTGGTAAATCAGGCCTCATCGAGATCTATTTCTGTAGTTAATCGTCACAGGGTACCCGCGTATACTATATATAAAGGAAAAAACAAAAAGTGAAAAGTTGAAACAAAAAATAGAAATGTTGAAAACATATATTTCAAAAGGAAACTATTAATACACATCGAAAACCGGGTTGACCCGGACGCTTCAAACCCGACGGGTTGACCCGGTTTAATTTCATCCGTGTTCAACCCAACCCGTCGGGTTGACCCGGTTTAAATCGATCCATTTTTCGACCAAAACGGTTCAACCAGTTGAACCACCCGGGTCGACCCGAGTTTCAAAACAATATGTTTAATACCCAAATCTTCAAACTTTTATTATTTTTCGTTTATAACCCACAAACATTTTTTATCACTAAACGATCTGTCGTTATAAAATCCTGTTGCTATGCACGGGTACTCGTCTTTAACTATATGTGTATATAACTACCATTAAAAATTCAAACTAATATTAAATGAAAACAAATTTGGCATATTGAATGTTGGAAAGTACAAATTTTTTTTATTATTATACATACAAAGCATGTATCCATTCAAACTAAAATTTCTAAAATTCCTTTCAAACTAAAATTTTTACATAAAAATTTAAAGAATTTGTCCTTAATGAAATAAATACCATAACAATTCACACCTAAAATTTCAAAGAAATGTATGATAAATTTTGAAAACTTTTACTAATGTAATTTCTCAAAATATATATATATGTTTTTAAATTTATTTAATCTTAACAGTAATAATTTCTAAAAGTTTATCAAAATATTTTATTTTACTAGACGAATACCCGCGCCTAGCGGCAGCGGTTTCAAGCGGTAGATAATTAACAATAGACGAGTACCCGTGACTATATAATAAATCGCATATTGTTAATTATCTAACGCTAGAAACCGCTGCCGCTAGGCGCGGGTACTCGTCTAGTCTAATTAAATACAATAATTAATGAAAAGAACCGGCCCAACTCATCCATGTCATTCTACGTAACTTTCTACAACCATAAAACAAATCCATTCTACACCTTAGAACACAAACAACAATCAAGGTATCACGTTCGTCTTGAATTTTAGTTATGCATGAAGCTTATTTACGGCTTTCTTTGTTTTCTTGATCACAGGTTTGCAAGAAACTATTAATTTTTATGTTTATAAGAGTCCTTCTTTAAGTTTTTGATGTTTCTTTTAGATGCATTGGTTGTTTATCGTGTTTTTTATGCAGGAATTGGTATTGGATTGAAATCAAGCATGACAAATATGATAATCAGGATGTGCAGCAATTCAATCATGGTCAGTTTATTAGGTTAGTTTTGTGAGTCTATGCATGCCCGTGATTATTTCCAGATAAACATTGCCCATCTTTTGATTGCAAGAAACATGTTATGTTCAGGTATTGTTGTCGAAACTGGAGGTTAAATGTATGTACAATATCTATATTTTTATAGGCTAAAATTTTGTATTGTTTCTGTATTCAAAGTCAGTTATTAACATGTATGTCAAGTATATAATGAGATTTTTTCTAATCAGTATATATTCTAATTACTGAATTATGTCAAAAGGTAGAAAATAAGAGTTATTAACACTCACCTGATCCACAAACTTCATGAATGGATTGATGTAGCCTTTGCAATCATGGAGAGGTTTAGTTGATGGTAAGTTTTTGTTTCTACCAAATTATGCACTGCTATTATGCAAATGTTTACAGGACTGCATTCAAACACTAGAAAAGCTTACGAAAGAGAACCTATTTTATTTGTTCAAAAAAGAGATTCGTGATCCGTCATTCTAAGTTCAATATCTTTTGCCATTATATAGCATTCAAGAAGCTTTGCTTCAAATTATAACATCTATATTTTCTCTTTATGGTGTGAACATTAGACATAGAATGATGCTTTGCCAACAATTTTGAGGAATCAATGGCATCTGTGTTTAAGTTTATTGATGTTGAGAAGGTACAATTCTTTGTTGATGATTGTATTTAGTTATTATTTATCGGATTTATAAAATTATTTTGTTTTTGATTTAATTTTTAAGTTTATTTTGTGATTAATTTATGTCCATTTGTGATATACTGTATATAGTTATTAATTTCAGGACGATGCTTAGGTATTGGAGCAAGACATCATGTGCTTAAAGAAATCTTGAATAGGAAAAATAAGCAGAAATTGAACCTGATCCTGATATTGATGCTTTTATGGACGGGTCTGTTCCAGGCCAAGAAACTACTTTGATCACTGATTATATCATGATTGGGTCTATGAGATTATGATATCACAAGTACAAGGATTAATATAAGAAGCTGAAGATACCCGTGTGATAGATACTTGGCTTGGAAACGTGTGTTGATGCTATGGTCGGCGATCAAATGATAAGAGGTATCTCTGGTGAAGAAAAGAAATGTGTTACTACTGGTATGCTTTTTATGCATTTATATCTTTTATACAATTCCTGAAATGGAGATATCTTAAACCCACATAATTAATTTTTTCCACACTTGGCTGTTGTGGCATTCTGTGAAGGGGTTTTTAATGGGGTCTACGTTTGTTTTTGTCTCCACACTTGGCTGTTGTGGCATTCTGTGAAGGGGTTCTTAAAGGGGCTACGTTTCTCAAGCGGATGTGTCACAGCTTGTTCAAGAGAATCAGATTCCAAAACTCCATAAGAGTATCCTGATCGTGAATTCATGGTTTGTAGAAAAATTATATTGTAAACACTCATCTCTTTGGAACCATATTTCCTAATATATCTTGTCTCTTATCGCAGCATGTTACTTTGACGGTGATCAAAAGAGATAAAAAAATGTATGGTTACATGAACTGGACAAAATAACTTCTGGTACTGAAGGTATGCATTTGTGATCTATATTATCAGTTTATACTTTATATATTTCCGTGTTCTCTAAGATTAAACAAACAATTTCATTGTTGGTAAAAGGACCTAACAGTTGGTCCGTCGATGAGAATGGGAAGGTAAATATTTGGTTTACACTTCTCGAACCCAATTTCTGAGGCGTTTTCAAAAATTTAGTAAATATGCAAAGGTATAGCATATTCAAGGTGGAGTATGTCCATCCAAATTGGTTAGAAAGAAAGAAGTGCCCTTAACTAATAAAAACACAAATTCGGGCCCCAACTAACAACACATGCACAACAGTTGGCTATGATAAGTATGGTTTTTATGGTAATGGAGGCTACAACGGGAACAGTTTATGCACCATTTCACCCATATATCTGCTCTCACAAGAAACCAACAATGGCTTTGTTTGATGTTGCATGAACAGGGGAGCTACTTAGCAGGCCTTCTGAGGATACACAGATCATCAAAACGCTGCAACATTAGATGTTTATGAGATTCCTAGAAGTTTTACGTCCTTATCCAGTTATTTATTTATTTATTTTATTATTTTTTATTATTATTATTTTTTTTAATCTATGTTGTTGTTTTTAGCATATTGGAAGAAAGGCTAAATTATATTGTTGTTTGCAGGACTTGCAATGGAAATAATGAAATCCCTGTTGAAAAGCAACAGTTGGTGTGTTTTGGAATTCGGACTGATAAATGAACATGACCTAAACTTAAGCTGATAGGATCAGAGAGTGACTCAGAGAGTAATATGAATCATAGTGGATATGATCTGGGAATAACTCGGGTCAACTTGGGTCATCTCAGGTCTACTGATGGTTGTGCCACAAATCATTGACGTACATCAAGGAGTGATAAAAAATGGGAATTTCAGTTTGTGTTGAAGATTAAGCTTATTAAGCTTGTGATTCTGGGAGTGATACGAATTTGAAATAGGTTGATTATGTGTACTCAAGGTGGAATAATACCATGGACGTAAAAGATCAGGGTGTGGTGTTTGAATCAACGGGTAAGATATAAATCAATAGGCTGTACCAGCTGCTTGAGGAATCACTTATGCAAATCAGTGAGTATAATGAATCAGATGGTATGTTGCGTGCATCAGAGGGTGTTAAGAAAAGTTTGGTTTTTGGTCTGAACCTTGGCTCATCAGAGAATGTTAATGTGTTTTTCAGGTAGATGCCAGGGGTAAAACTGAATCAAAGAGTGGTGAGTATCAGATAATTAAAAAAATTAAGGTATAACAGTTATTCCTATTAAGAATATAGGATATTTATCTTTTATTAAAAGACGTTGATTGGAATAGGGTTTTTATAACCTTTAGGGTGTTTGGGTTAGGTTATTTGAACATCAACATGTATGATCTTCTAATTGGTGGCGTCAGTTGTTGACCTTCATTAGTTCTCAAGCTTACCATTGGCCATTCATTTGCGGGAACCAGTTGGAGCAGCCGATTGCTGCTGCTGCCATCAAAGAACCTACTTACAACATTGTCCACAAACAAGGGAACGATGACCTCTTTTGTTGTCCTTCCATGGACACACATGTGGGACGCCCGTTTACGATACCATCCTCATTTGAAGGTTAGAGTTATACCATATTTTGCACCATCTTAGTTGGCTACTGGTGGGTGTCTCATTTAATTTCATTTCATTAATCCCAACATCAGGTTACCTTAATTCTTCAGATAGGAGCTCTTTTGGCATTACCCGTTTTTGCTGATTTTAGTATATTGAATTCTATAACTGTATCGTGATTGTAAATTTCAAATTACAGCCAAGGACTGGAGTTCGACCAATGGTCTGAAAAGGAGGTTCAACGAACCACCCATATTGTCAAATCTACAGTAAACCTACCATGCATTATGTGGCAAGTTTTCTTACTTTAAAATAGTTCAAACTTTGCTATTTACCTTTTCATACAACCGATGTTTACATTTATAGGCAAATGGCGACGAGCGAAAATATTGATCCACTCTCAAAAGATGCTGACAAAATGATATCTCTACAACGAGAAACGTGTTATTTTGCAGATCTTAAATCAACCGAAACCAATCAGGCAATTGAAGTCGGAATGTATCGAAAATGGACAGCTATTCAAGCTCTGAGCCTTACTCTGACAGCTTTTTGTTGCATCACGTCCCTATGAAATGAGTCGCAAAGTCAGTACACATGAGTAATTGGCATATGTGGGTAATATAAATTAACTTGCACCAGCCTTCATTTATGTGATGGGATAAATTAAAATAAAATTTTTAATTAAATAAATTATAATATAGTTCCCCGCCCCCTTTAGATGTGACATTGAAGTAGTTGAAGGCTGTAGCTAGAGGCTTATTGGCACTTCCAATTGGTTAGTCTCTACTCTTACATTTTTTGGTGGTTGCATATAAATAGAATTGGCAATACGTATAAGCTCATGGTGGGTATGTTTTAGTTAACTTCTAAATCCATTCAAGAGTTTGTCATTAAAAGACACATTACACTGAATTTGATCACCTATATACTTTTTAATCGCACATGGTCTATGTGCAAAATTTCATCTTTGATCACTCACATCTTAATTTTGTATCTATAAGCACACCTTTTGTGGGCTGGCCGCAATAATTGTATGACAGATGTATTAATTCTTCACTCATGGGTATACTGCCATGCATATATTGGAGCTTGGAACCATGCTTGTCAGCATATAGACGAGATAAGTTATTTGCTTGTGAGTAGATGAAAAAAAATGCATTTTGGAGATAGTGGTATTATTTGATTTTCTTGGAGGTGACACTTCTCCATCTGTCGAGTATTTGAAGACCATTCTTGGTTCAGGTATGCTAAATTTCTGGTATAATTAGGGTGTGATATTATGGGATTGTGGGTGTTCTTAATGGTTGTTTGGGGCTACTGTGAAATAGGAGTAGCAAAGGGGTGAACTGGGTCATTTTTAATGGGTGTAATGGTCAAGCCGTCTTTTCAATGGGCAATTGTATTTGAGGTGAGGGACACAAGGTATTTTTCATAATAGTTTAGTATGCAATTTTGATGGTTGTGATTTTGATATTTTTTTCAATTCAATGTTCAGTTTCACTTTTCCAACACGGTTACATTAGTGTAGTGGGTCGAATATCAAGACACGTATAAATATAACTCAACCCACATCAGAATTCATCATCTCTTTCTTTAGATCCAATGTATGCACATCTATCATCTATGATACCTTTAATTATGGTTCTTTTTTTATGATTGTTTATTCGGCCTAAATGAGTTTTTATTCGTCCTCCTTATAAGGCCCTTTTTGAAGTATTGATATTATGTTTAATGAAATTTAATGGTACTAAAAAAAATCTACCATTATGCAGTCTACCTCGCTGCAAGTCGACTCTTCATAAATATTTTATCGATATGGAGATGTTGTTCGTTACATGCATTTACATGGTGCTCGTGAACATAAAATAGACCGACTGCTATTAGATTATTTTGCCATGTTGACCCATTACACTTTTAACTGCATTTTATAGTAGGTGGGTGGAAATCGCCAGCTACACCCTTCATTGTCAATGTACTAAGAGTTGTAGAATAAAACTATTAACACAATCACAATAGGTCTAACGCCATGATCCCATAAAGCTTACTTTTCAGTTCTTGGTTTTCTTAAAATGCACTCTTATTTCATACGATTCAGTTATGTATATCACTTACTTTTTGTTATAAAAACTATCAACAACTGATGCTTCTGTGTACATATTACAGTCTAACCAAGTAATTCCATTATGTTCTATCTCTTCTGCTAATGTTAAAAGTTAAAACTACTTTGCTGAAAATTCAGATGTGTTTGTAACTGACTTTGATTATTTTTGTCTTTTAGATTCAAAGCAAGTACGGAGCTTCAGCTAAACCAAACATCAGTATTTGATCACTTCTCAATTTTTCATAATGACTAATTTCTGTTGCAAGATACCCTATTTAGAAATAATAAGGTGATTCTTATGTTAATTGCAGCATTTACTAATAAACTATTAGCATTTACTGATAAACTATTTTTGTAGTCATTGAAAAGATCTACTAAAGAAACAACTTTGTGTGGCTTATTGGAAACGTAATTGTCTGTTATTTAAATCAAGCCACAAAGAAAAAGGTATTTACTTGAATTCCAATGATAATTGGTATTTTGCTTATGATTTTGTCTAATTATAATAAAGATGTAAACTTTATGCATGTTATATGATTCTTTAAATATGTGTAATTGTCATTCACTCCATATGGTATTATTCTTAGACAATTGTTAAATCCACCAAACATCACAGCCATGTACATTGCACCAATTATAATAGTTAGACCTGTAACATAGATTGAATGATGTGCTACCATCAATATGATCACATGCAACTATGATTTCGTAGACACCCAAAATGCCAGGTAAAAAGTAATTTAATACATGAATTTCATAGGGCTTGGTTCTTTGAACTGAATCAAAGACCTTCGTTTAGATTGGCACTGAAGCAAGTATATATCTGACACACAAAGGCATATAATTGTAAAATTAGCTTTCACTTTACTATAAAATGATCCACACAGTTCAGGAGCCCGACATCTACGGAGCAATGAAAAGAATGACTAAAATGCTGCGATACGCCCTGTTACGCTTCTATGCGGGTCAAATTCAGGCGAGTCCTGTTGCAACTTCTAAAGGAGTATGCAAATGCTTACGCTGCTGCAAGGAATGCTGCTAATTTTGCTGTTGCAACCCTTTCAAAATACGACCCGTTCGACCAGTTTACACACACACCCATGTCACCAACCCGCCCCTTTTGCAACTGTTTGGCCAACCTAATAGTGGGCTCAAACCCCGTAGATTAATCAGCCAAAAGATCGGAAACAACGATACCAAAGATCTCAAGTCATCCGCCAAAATAAGCTTAAAAAAAATATGTTCTTAAAAATGGCCACCAGTAATGGGTTTAAATTAGATAACTCTTTAATTATCAATAAGCCTATATTTTTAGTCATTACCATCGTGTCATTTAAACTTTTGCAATATTCACTTTTTATCTTGCCTGGTCTAGAATTTAAACAGTGAGGATGAAGCTAAATGGTGGAGTCATGGTGGTCATAAGGATTGGAATCAAAATTATATTTTTGGGTTGTTTATGTGTCGATTATCTAGGCTCTGTACATGGGGCCTACCGCATTGGTCAGATGGTTGTAGAGGGCTGCAGAATGCGGGTGCTGGAGCATTATGGCGAGGTTGATCTTTTTTCGCCGGACATGGGTAAGTCTGCTTCTATTCATTTGCTGATATAGCATTAGCTATTTAGTCAACTTTTTTTCCCTTATGATAATTTATGATTAGCAAATTTTCATACCTATTTAGTTTACATTTATTTCCTCTCTTAATACATTCAATAAATATGTTCATGTTGATTTTAACTAAAAAGGTCCAATGTATTGTGGCTTTAGGGTTGAAAGGCGGCAAGTGTTTCCTGTTGGCTGTCGATTAACGATATTGACCTATCACGTTATTTGGGTCTCTAATATCGATAAGCAAGCTTCAAAATTGAGATTTTTTGGGTCTTTGACAGGTATGTTTGAACATGGCCCCAATGTACTAGATAGTATGAAAATCCGTATGCATTTCTTGATCCTATTTATGAGTCTGTTGCCATAAGCATGATGCGTGGGGTATTTGGAATTGCTTACTTACTGCTTAGAAAATAAGCATATACCACAATACCTAAAGATTACTCATATGAGAATTCAGAAACTGTTTCTTAACACTACGCCAAACACCCTTGGAAGTTTTCTTGATTAGGAAATGTGGTAAGTCTATTGGAAATTTTGAATGTAACCTGGTTAGCATTGTATGATTGTGTTAACCTTAAAGGTGCTATTTACAAATTAATGGCTTGAATTGGAAGATATTAAAAGACCTTTATCGAGACGTTCTTAAGAGCGTTAACCTTCAAAAACATTGATGAATAGGTTACATAAAAGTTACAAGTTGCTCTAGGTATTATACTTTTCATTACTTCTATACAAGGTTACATATACAGGTCTGAAGCATATAATATACACACATGTCACGAGTACTTATTTGACACAACTCCAGGAAGATGGGGAAAATGGTATAAAAGATAATCCAAACAGCAAGGGCCATTTGACAATTAACTAACGCACAAGGGTCGAAGAGTAATTAGATTATTTTATATTCTTGGTCAGCAAGTCATACATTAGTTTAAATAGTTATAGATCATCGATGTTAGGGTTTATCAATAGTTTTGTGAAGTCTTAAATGATTCATTCATCGTATTGATTGGCACAACCTGTTATACAAAATCAAATATTTATAACACAATGTTATATATATATATATATATATTTATATATATATATATGTCGCCAATGCGTAACCATTATTTTGCATGAACTTTACAGAACCACTTTGGACCAATAAGAATTTAGTATTATTAAATATTTTTATTTAATTGAAAAGGGTATAATAGTAAAAACATATATTTACTTTATTTTTAAATTTTTTTTTTAATTAAAAACGATTTTTAACCCTTAATTTTCGGTTTTTTTTTTTTTTTTTTTTTGATTTTTACAGCATGCATGTTTTCAAAAAAATCTGACGGAATATATGTTTTTTTCAACAGACATGTTTTTTAAAAAAATCAAGTGCATACGTGTTTTTTTTCTTTAAATATAGTAAATTTACGTGTGTTTCTTGCATTGAGACGTCAAACTTATTTGCTTAAAATGGTAAGCACATATGTGTTTCAATTGTACATTATTTGATTATCGAAATTCATGACCAAAAACATAAAAATACACATGTAACCTCTAACAATTTATCATAAACATATACATGTAATCTCTACATTTATAACAAAGAAAAAACATAAATACAATACACATAATTTGATATAAAAAACATATGTAGCAACGAGCGTAACGACTTCCAAAAATATATGCACGCTTACTTTCCTCAGAACATAGCTTGAAACACTATGCACGCTTCACTTTCTCAGCTCATTGTAACATTAGCCCGAAACATAGCTCGCTTCGTGATCGATTTACTAAACATTGAAAAGAACATACATGATCATCCGTATGGCTAATATATCAATATGAACTGCATCTTCATATTTTTGTCACAACTCATAGTACGATACGGCTACCGCGACCACGACCGACAGGATACCGAACATATTCACGTCCGGTCTCGCTTTAAGTAAACATTGTACTAAAAACAAAACCATAACTTTATGACCAAGATCCAGATATGATACGACGAAACATCTGGAATTTCGGACTGTCCTCTATAGTTTTTTTCTAGACTAACCTGAACCACAACACAACTACCTGAAACATGTCATCATCCACACTACGACCACATCCGAAACTACCAATAACTAAAGAGATCGGCTTAAAACCAATGACTTGTTGTTAGCGAGCACATGAACCATTCTCAAGCATAAATGTAAATCACAACTACCTTTCTAAAACCCATAAACACCAAAAAACTATAAGTGAATGAACACCAAGACCTCAAGATATATTACCTGTTGGCGGCGTTCTGTATCAAGACTTCAAACCATGACCACCTCCACCTCAAACAAAAACTATCACAACTTGAACAACGACCACTAAATACTCGAAAAAATTGTCGAAAAATACCCATGACATTGAAACCCTAAACGAAAATTCATACGACCCTAAACCACTATCATCAGTAGTCAAAATCCCCTTGAATAACAAATAGGAAAAAAATAAAACACCAAATCCCCTCGAACACCAAATAGAAAAAAATAAAACAATAGAGAAAACCTGGATGTTTGGTTAATGTATGTCGACATAAACCCCAAAATCCCACCGTCGTCACAGTCGCTGTCTTCATCCTCCACCAGCCGCAGCCGCCGTTGTCCCCTCCTCTTCCAGCAGCAACCACTTTGGTTGTCCTCCATAACACACCCTTCGACACAAACCATAATCTATGCCTTTAGCTCAACCACCAAACCATTTCCAGATATGAATTTGAATAGGGTGCGGCTAGGGTTTGGGGTGAGGAAGAGATAGAGAGAAACTGAAATGTTAATTTGATTTTATGGATCACGTAAATTGTGTTATCTTCAATTCATACGGTTTAATAAATAGATTAAATACAAAATACCTAAATTACCCTTTTGGTTTTAAAAATAAAAGTTTATAAGTGCATAAAAACCCTCATGTTTTGTTTAATTGCAGTTTTGGCACTTTTGATCTTAACCTTTGATCAAAGTCATCTAATGGGCTGATTCGCTTATATGGCTCAGATAGCTACACATAATATATATATATATATATATATATATATATATATATATATATATATATATATACTATATACGAATACCCGCGTCACGGCATCCACGTCTAGCTTTCTCGAAAGTCCAATGACCATAAGTTTCTTTCAACAAATCAGATTGTAGCATTAGAGAATCGGTTTAATAACTACAATTCATGTGTGTTGCAAGATCATAAATATATAGTTTTAAAAAATTATGCGGAATGGTCTAAGTGTGTGAGTATATTTTCTAATATGATTGTTTTAAGTTATTAAGATTTTTAGTAATAATAGATTCAAACATTAAAAAAACCAACGGTATTATGTAGTTGGCAATATTATATTGTAGTTTAGAGGTATAGCCAAATGCAAAGACCGCTTTTTCTTGTTTTGTCAGTAATTTAGGCGTGATAACTATTTTTTTACATGTGTAACGCTATCATTTGGTGTGTGGCTTTTAAAATTGTAAATTTGCAAATTGGATATCACCATATAAGATTATTTTGTACTATCAATTTGTATAGATATTTATGCATTGTTCAAAGCTATTTGTTTGAGGTACAAATAATTATCGCTAAAGATAACAATAATATTTATTTTTGTGATTTTAATAAACTTACATAACATTATTGATATATTGGACAAAGGGCTATACAATATATATTAACTTTTAAATGAACGATTCATATATGCTAGTCCTTTAAATGGTGCAAGAGCAACATTTTTTAATATAACATTATACAAATGACAAATTACATGTGTCAAAGCAAAATAAACCAAAAACTACAATTACTTGGTCTCTCCTTTCAAAAAAATTGTCACGGGTTCCACAACTACTTCATCATTTCTCATATAATTTTGTCAAATTTGAAACCCGATTTCACCTGGTTCAACTGGTTGAACCGTTCGATAAAAAACAAGTCGATTTAAACCGAAGTAAACCCGATAGGTTGGTCGAAAAATGTCAAATTAAACCGGTCGCTCACGTTTGAAGCGCCCCGTCAACCCAGACGGTTTCAACAGTCAACCCTATCGGTTTTAACGGGTCAACCCGGACGGTTTCAATTGGTTGTTTTAATTTGGTAGATGTGCTTTTAATTGGGTGTACAATGTGAATAAATTATACTTTTTTTAAAAGTAATGTGTTTTAATAAGAGTATTAATTATATTATTTATTTTTCTCTCCATTGACCATGTTTTCAACATTTTTCACTTTTTCCACTTTGACCATTTTTCCATTTTATATAGTATAGATATATATATATATATATATATATATATATATATATATATATATATATATATATATATATATATATACTAGTAAGTCAAAACCCTGAACCGATGGACGGGGTATAACTAGGGTTTTATTTTTAGGTTTTAGTAGAACAAATATATACTAAACTGTAATTTAAAAGTAAATAAACGGTTAAGATCTATAATTGATGTTACTTAATCTATAAAATACTAAAAAAGTAGGTAAGTATTTTGATTTTTGGGTTTTATTTTTAGGATTTAGTTGAACAAATATATACTAAAAAGTTATTAAAAGTTAAATGAAACGGTTAAGAACTATAATTGATGTTACCATAATCCATAAAATGGCTAAAAGCAGGTAAGTACTTTGATTTGTGGTTTTTATTTTTAGGATTTAGTAGAACAAATATATACTAAAAAGTTATTAAAAGTTAAATTAAACGGTTAAGAACTATAATTGATGTAACCATAATCCATAAAACTGCTAAAATGATGTAACTATTTTCTAACATTTTGTTCTAAACAATATTAATCATGAACATTTTTTACTTATTGTATATAGGTGCTTCCAGCTGATTTTTTTTACCAAATTTAGATGATGTTGACGAATTTGAAATATCTGTGAATGGATTTATGGTTTGGTTTGATGTTCGTTGTGATGAGAATATGTATGTATTGTCGGGTGAAAAGTGAAGTTTCGTTGTTGAAACCCTTTGTTTGTTAAGTGGTAATGTTTGTGTGTTTACCATGAAAGCAAAGGAAAAAGGTTGTGGTTATATGCTTTTGATAATGATGGTAGAATCCTTACAAAGGTGATTTTCAAAGGGGCGGCTTCTTTAAGGAGGCTCCAACTACCATTTACTAAGTTAGAGCAGTGTTAGTGTTTTTCTTCAGACTTCTTAAATTTACTGTTTAAAATTGATTTCATTATTTGTTAGTTTACATTATAATTATATTATGTTGTGTTATGTTGTGTTATAATTATAATTAACACACATTTAGCTTCAATGTCACCATACCAACATTGTTTGTATTGCCTATGCATGATAAAAGATTATACTTTTTTATATGGGTTAAAACATGGCATGTCGGGTTGAGCCGAAAACGCCTTTTACCTTACATAAATGTTGTAAACAATCGATGTTCTTGATATAAGGGATAATGGTTAAAGAGGTAATCCAAGTGTATCTCTAGGTTCGTATATACCAAATCTCATAAACAATATATTGTTTGAAAAAAAAAGATTATTTCAACATTTTAAGTGTTAGACCAAATTACGTAGTATATGTTATGTTATTTCAACATTTTAAGATGGTTAATTGAAAAATTAAACCTAGTTAACATGCTTACCAATTCGGTCGTCGTTTAACATAACCTGGCACAAAACGTTTTCGTAGAAGTTGGGTTTTACCAGCCTGCCCATGTTATAGGCTCACGACCTCATCAGGAATGTCAAATTAATCAGCTCATTGATTGATTCTCTAGAACTTTAAGGTATATTGCTACTTGAAACATGTCACTGGACCAAAACATACTTGAACTGAGCAAGGGAAAACAATCACATTAGTTCTTAATGATAAGTATAAACTAAAGCAAGAGAACAATGTAAAGGTAGTAATGATAATAAAAGAAACACATCAAAAATACAAGAATTCAAGCTTTTATTAGGCATGTGTTCATAGATCAACATTCTCTCATCTTCTTCAATGCAACACCCTAAAAGCTTTACAGGTTTAAAGGTCAAGTTTAGCAATACACTAAACTTCGTTTTGGAATTCATCTAGTCCTTGTTTTGATTTTTGTGAGTGCCTCTTCACAGCTATTGATTTCCCATCCTCTAACTTCCCATGAAAATCATGCAATTCTTATATTAGTTTATAGCCCCGGCGATGACAATATGTAAACTCTCAATCTTGAGACAACTGAATCTGTTGCTAGAAAATGATCATTCTCATACTTACTCATTTTCTTGTTGGTGGTATAGATGGCAATTCCAAGCAATTTAGTTACAAATGGGTTGATTTGGATTGTTTTTATCTCAAACAGGTCAAATAAGCCTACAAAAAGAGGGAATAAAGTAAAACACTTTCAATCATACGACCAGAATCAGTCCTTAACTAAAAATTCATTTATAAATAACAATGCCATTGCATACAAATCGAAACATTTTGTTCCACGTGATCCACCACTAATACCATTACCGTTAGCATTTGCACCAATATCTCCCCACTTGTACCTTGTGATCCACCACCGCGTACTACTACGGGCATGACTTGCAGGAATACCACCCTGAATCGCAGCAATACCACCTCCTCCACCACCACAATATTTTGATCCTCTCGTTTTATAACCTCGCTCGTTATAAGCCCTGATAAAATAACCAAAATTCCCTGAGAAAATGTGAGGGTATAGCGATGCGTGTGTAGGTAGCCACTCCACTGAGCCACCGCTTAGGAATGTAGTGCGAAAAGTGATGCCCCGGGAAAAGATCCTCCTCCAACCTTTTACTCGCCAAGAGCGTGAATCAACATCTTCATCTTCATGCTTGGCATCCTTATCTCCATTTTGTTCTTAAATTATAAAATATAGTCAGAGGGTGAGATCGAGTTTTGAAACACGACACTAACACATTATGATCCTCGAAGTTAAGATCAACCTTGTTATGTCGATTTGTTTTAAAGCAAAAGTTTTTATTAGGAGGACCTTATTACTTCGATCTTGTCATGAATAAATAAAGCCACCAACTTAAAGCAAGAAAATACAATAAATATAGAAAACTCGAAAATTTGATATTTTATTAAATACGTAATATTTCGGTTTTATTATTCTGATGTTTTATTAATTTTGACATCAACATTTATATGCACAATAACACAAATACATAGCCCGCTAAGTGCTAACAAGTATGTTCATTTCGAATTGAAGATGCAATCAGCACCCACAAAATATAACATAAATAGGTTAATACAATATATACTAATGATCATAGGTTAGATGTATTAAACTTGCTTTGATATTGATAATCTCCATGGATTTTGCTTTTACCACAAAATATACGAGAAGCTTTAAAATTTTCACCTTCCGACGCTTTTACTTTTATTGCACCATATCTACAAAAAGCTCTTAATATGTTCAAGTGCCTGCCAAATAAATAGGCACATATATGAGGAGTCTTTATATGTTATATAAAAAGATGAGAAATATGAAAGAGATGAAAGGACCTCAATAGAAATTTGAGTTGGAGTAATACTGCATACATCATCAACGTCCAACTTGGCTGCAATATCTATAGGATACTAAGTTGGTAATGTAGAAGAACAGTGATCGGTGAAGTTAAATGGACAAGGAATTATAACTACCATTCTCCACCACTGTTTCTCCTTCTGCTTCCACTTTTTTCTCATGAACACTGTCAACATTACCCTTTTGATCCTCGGTGCCTCCATCTTTCTCAGCCTCAACGACAAGGGTTTCTTCTTGGGTCGTTGAACCATTGGCTTCGTGACCATCAGCTACTTTGTCATTCTTCGCTTCATGGGCATTTTCAACAGTTTTCTCTTCAGATGTCTTTTTGTTGTTTTTCTCTTCAGGAGCCATTTCATTATTTTTCTCTTAGGAAATTTCACCATTTTCCTCATGTTTTTCACCATCTTTCTCATTCTTTTCATCTTCCTTCATTTCAGCATCTAAGTCGGTGATTACTTCCGGGGCCTCTTCTTCATTCTCTTTTTTACACTTTTTTAAACTTGAAGACTTTCTGACCCGTTTCTTGACTGGCTTAGTCTTCAATGATGGCGGAGTTGACTTCACCTTCTCACTGATTCTTGATGACCGCCTCGGTGTTTGAAATTTCGAGAGTTTGGGCCCACCAGGGTTTGCTTTTAGGTACTGCTCCTACTCCTTTCGATTGGTGATCTCTTCCCCTATTGGTGTAGTGAACACAATTGCATTCCTCTTTGGGGTCCCTTCTTCCTTCGGCAAAAACTACATGTGAATTCCGTTCAAAAAGGAATTAGAGGTGGAAAATTGGATGGCATTGTTGGAATTCTAAGTCAAAGAAGGGTTGTTTACAGCTTCTAGAAATCACAGCCTTCTAGATGGCTGTCATCATCTATGTCATCATCTGTGTGAACCCATTATCAAGACTTAGTGTTCCATGCAGTCAATCAAGACCCACAATGGACTACATCAATATACAACTATGACCATTCAGACCAGAAGCTGCTGGGTTTGTTATGGGTATAAATAGGGGTGTTTAGCAAGAGGTTAGATATCACAAACACATACAAGCAATGTATAAACATGTAATAGGTTTTGAGTAATTTTCCTATTATCAATCAAAGAGTCATTTTGGTTATCTGTGTTTATACATTCAAATCTTGAATTGGTATCAGAGCCTGAGAGAAGGGGCTTTTGAATTCATACCTGGTGTTTCCTTGAACCATGTCAGATGTTGAAGACGCAGCAGGTCCTCCACCGGTGAAGGTGAAGGAGGTCGGAACAACCACCGTAGCATGTCCAATGCTCACATCCACCAACTACACTGTCTGGGCCCTACGAATGAAGGTTGTACTCAGAATTCATAAAGCTTGGTTAACTATTGAACCAGGAACAGACGAAAGTGAAGAAAAGAACAACCTGGCGATGGGTTTGCTGTACCAAGCAATCCCTGAGACTCTGATAATGCAAATAGGTGATGTCGATAGTCCGAAGGTGCTGTGGGAATCGATCAAAGCTCGATATGTAGGAGCTGATAGAGTAAAGGAAGCACGTCTGCAAACCTTGAACTCTGAGTTTGACCGATTGAAGATGCACGAGACCGAGACCATTGATGTTTTCGCCGGAATCGCTTCGAAGTCCGCGTCACTGGGAGAACAATTGAAGAAGCGAAGCTTGTGAAGAAGCTGTTAAAGGTGGTGCCCAGAAAGTTTATCCATCTTGTTGCCTCCCTCGAGCAAGTGCTCGATCTGAAAACAGTTGGGTTTGAAGATGTGGTCGGCCGTTTGAAAGCTTACGAAGAGCGTATTCGAAGTGATGATGGAGGTGATGAGCAGCAAAGGGTGATGTTTACTCGTTCGAGTGGTGGCGGATCGAGTGGAGGTAGTGGCGGCCGGAGTGGTGGTGGTTTTGGTGGTCCTGGAGATTGGTCGAAGAAAGAGGTGAAGGGGAGATGGGAAAAGATTAATAACCGGAGTGTTATTAATAAAGATGGATCCGGGTCAGGCTATTCATCAGGAGGATCCGGTTCTTCTAGTGGGTCAAAAGCCCAAAATAATTATAAACCCAATAAGCCCAACTCCAACTCAAACCGAAACCGAAAAATCATCCAAAAATTATTTGCTACAGATGTGATAAATCAGGTCATTACGCGTCTAAATGTCCAGACCGACTCCAAAAATTCCAAGAAAGCAATTTTACGGAGCAAGAAGATACTGATGAAACTGTGTTTTTACACGAGACAGTATTTTTGAACGAAAAGAATGTGATACCGTCTCGATACAACGCACAAGAAAATGATGTGTGGTATTTAGACAACGGGGCGAGTAATCATATGACGGGAAATCGATCGTTTTTCTCCGAACTCGACGAAGGAATAACCGGAAAGGTGAAATTCGGTGATAATTCGTGTGTCGAAATTAAAGGGAAAGGATCTATTCTTTTCCAAGGAAAATCGGGGCAACAACGGTTGATGACGGAGATTTATTTCATACCGGATTTGAAAAATAATATTTTCAGTCTCGGACAAGCAACTGAAGTCGGGTGTGATATTCGGATGAAAGGTGACTATTTGACAATGCATGATGCTGACAACTGCTTATTGATGAAGGTACAAAGAACTCCAAACCGCCTTTATAAAATAAATTTAACAATTGGAGTACCTATTTGCCTTCATTCAAGATTAGGTGAGAGACACGTGCGTGGCATGCAAGAGTTGGGCACATCAATTTCGAGTCAATGAAAAAGATGTCCAAGAAAGGTCTAGTCAAAGGGTTACCTCATTTTAAAAATGAGAATCAATTGTGTGAATCTTGTTTGGTGGGCAAGCAAACAAGAAAGTCATTTCCATTGATGACGACGTACAAAGCAACACGACCATTGGAGCTCGTTCACGGTGATTTATGCGGTCCGATCACACCGTCAACGAAAGGTCAAAATCGGTACATTTTCACACTAATTGATGATTTTTCACGATATATGTGGACTTTTCTTTTGAAGGAGAAAAGTGGCATTTTTACACTTCAAGAAATTCAAAGCTTTGGCGGAGAAGGAGCTCGGAAAGTCTTTGAAGATGTTTCGAAGTGATCGAGGTGGAGAGTTTACTTCGCTCGAGTTTAATTCCTTTTGTGATATAAATGGAATCAAACGACAGCTTACCGCCCCATATACACCACAACAAAATGGAATTGTGGAACGAAGAAACCGAACACTCATGGACATGACACGAAGTATCATGAAGGCGATGCATGTTCCAAATTATCTATGGGGAGAAGCTGGGACACTCTACAAATTTGATCAACCGCGTTTACACAAGAGTCCTTGGCGATACAACTCCGTACGAGAAGTTGTATAAAAGAAAACCAAATTTGGAGAATGTTAGGTATCTTTGGGTGTCTAGCATATGTGAAAGTTGAACCGGTGAATCTCAAGAAGTTGGATGCAAGATCAAGACCACTAGTGCATCTTGGTTCCGAACCGGGTACGAAAGCTTATCGGCTTTTTAACCCGGCTACACAAAAAATAATTGTAAGTCGAGACGTTATTTTTAACGAGACCAAATGGTGGGATTGGGACAAAGAAGCCGGTACCAACAATGAAGAACCGGGGTCATTCATAGTTCCATGGGACTATCCAGAAGATAAGGCTATAAACCAAGGAGATGATGTAAGCAATGATCAAACTGAACCGATTGAATCGGATCACGATATTGAAGACGGAGTGCAGGTTCAAGACAACGAGCAACCAAGTTCGGTCAACAATAACGTGAACAATGTCCAAAACCAAAGGCCCACGAGAACAAGGAAACTTCCAACTCGACTGCAAGATTTTGTGCTTAACCTTAATAATCTTGATGAACTTCTCCTCATAACCAATGACGAACCAAAGATCGGTTGAAGAGGCGAAGAAAGAACCAGAGTGGGTCAAAGCCATGAATGCAGAAATCAATTCGATCAACAAGAATAACACTTGGATTCTTGTGAACAAGCCTATGGGGTAAAGGTGATTGGACTCAAATGGGTGTTCAAACTGAAGAAAAATGCAGACGGCACCATCATCAAATACAAGGCAAGGTTGGTTGCTAAAGGGTACGTGCAACAACCTGGTATTGATTTTCAAGAAGTATTTGCACCGGTAGCTCGAATCAAAACCATCCGGTTTCTCATTGCCTTAGCCGCAACAAACGGGTGGGAGCTTCACCACTTAGATGTCAAAACGGCTTTCTTACACGGAGAATTGAAGGAAACCGTTTATGTGTCACAACCGGAAGGCTATATAAGGAAAGGCAACGAGCATAAAGTGTATCTCCTTAACAAAGCACTTTATGGTCTAAGACAAGCACCTCGAGCATGGAACACGAAGGTTGATGGAATTTTGAAGGGGTTGAAATTTCACAAGTGCTTGAAAGAACCATCGGTGTACCGGAAGCGAGAAGGAACTAACTTGCTAATTTTAGCAATTTATGTTGATGATTTGTTTGTCACAGGTACAAATTTGAACATGATCAAAAGGTTCAAATTCGAGATGTCCAAGAACTTCGAGATGTCAGATCTTGGAAGATTGACTTACTACCTGGGCATTGAAGTCAAGCAAGAAGCATCGGGGATTACGATAAACCAAGAAGCCTATGCTCGACGCATTCGAAGGAAGCCGGATTACAAGATTGCAATCCAACTCACATTCCATGGACCCGGAACCAAATTGTCAAAGGCGAAGATGAACTGAAATTGACCCGACACAATATCGAAAGGTGGTAGGATGCCTTAGATATCTCTTGCAAACAAGACCCGATATGGCATATTCGGTTGGAGTTGTTAGCCGATACATGCAAAGTCCAAGAGTATCACATGGCCGTGCAATTAAACGCATTCTGAGGTACTTACGGGGAACAACGGGATACGGAATTAAGTATGAGAGGATGGGTCAAAACAGAATCATTGGTTTTAGTGATAGTAGTCACAATGTTGATCCAGATGACGGAAGAAGCACAACTGGTCACATTTTCTACTATGGGTTATCTCCGATAACCTGGTGTTCGCAAAAGCAAGATAACGTTGCTTTATCATCTTGCGGAGAGTTCATGGCAGCTACCGCAACTGCTTGTCAAGCAATATGGCTTCAGGATTTGCTTGGAGAAATTATGAACAAGACGCAAGAGAAGGTGGTTCTTAGGGTTGATAACAAGTCTGCTATCGAACTAACGAAGAATCTCGTTTTTCACGGAAGGAGTAAACACATTCACACAAGGTTTTATTTCATTCGCAATTGTGTTGAAAACGAACAGGTGGAGGTGGAGTATATTCCCGGAGAAACGTGAAGCGGACATACTCACGAAACCATTGGCACGAATCAAGTTCAAGGAAATGCGGAGCTTGATTGGAATCAAAGATATCTCTAGAAGGACTTAGAGATTCGGGGGTGATTGTTGGAATTCTAAGTCAAAGAAGGGTTGTTTACAGCTTCTAGAAATCACAGCCTTCTAGATGGCTGTCATCATCTATGTCATCATCTGTGTGAACCCATTATCAAGACTTAGTGTTCCATGCAGCCAATCAAGACCCACAGCTGTACTACATCAATATACAACTATGACCATTCAGACCAAAAGCTGCTGGGTTTGTTATGGGTATAAATAGGGGTGTTTAGCAAGAGGTTAGATATCACAAACACATACAAGCAGTGTATAAACATGTAATAGGTTTTGAGTAATTTTCCTATTATCAATCAAAGAGTCATTTTGGTTATCTATGTTTATACATTCAAATCTTGATGTTCGGTTGGCTTGACCCACAAACAAGTTGTCCTTTTTTAATTCTAGAAATTTGTGTGTGTGTTCAATGTTAATTACATATTTAGAAGGGGATCTTTTCTAGTCAGCAGAGCATAAAAAGAGGACCGTTTGTCTAGTATATGGGTCTAAATGTATAGGGTCATTTGTGGGTCTAAAAGGAATGACTGTTAAAGCATGTAACAAACCACGTAACAGAACAAATTAAACAGAGTAGCACTTTTATTTACGATTTCAATAATTAAAGTATTACAGCTTTACACAGAATATATAGATACAAAGAATTACATAATGCAAAAGTATCAATCTCCAATACAAGCATGCAACCTAAGTCAGAAAATTCTAGTGTGATCACTCTCTAATGGTCTTAAAGATAATACCATGGTGTGTCTCAGGTTTCAACTCCTAGGCTAATCATTCAACTTCTTTAAGTTTACCCATAATCTAAAAACAGTTTGGAACATCTAAGTTTTTCTACGAAAGATCCCGGTAACATATTACAATGCGAGCAACTCTAGATTATTCTTCCATTTAACTTGTTGATTGGCATTTTAAATCTCAATCAACCTCATATATGCATGAATATAGATGAACAATGTGATATAAAATCAAAGCATCCTTTACATACTCTCCAATCAAATTTTCACATGCGCTTTGGTGTATGCTTCGTTTCTTTCCTTCCAAAGCATAGACAGTTGATTATAAATCTACATGTATTGCAGCAATGAGGTACCGACTTAATATACGCAACACACACATATATTATACATATGCTTCGATATAAAATATCCACCTTTAAATAAGCGTGATTCAGTTCCTACTTCGGTAATTCGTTGTGCCAACACACACTTCCAATGGTACGTCTAAAAAGACAGTAATACCCTTGTGCATGTATTTCCTGGTTATAAAAATGTTTAGAATTAATAAACTCACTAAAATTTCTAAGTAAAATAAATATAATTCCAATTTAAGATGCCATACCAGTTAATAGGCTGAACAACAGCACCCCCACCCGTGGATATTACAACTCGATGCATTGATGACAGCTTCTGTAACACCTCAATCTCAAACATGTATAATACATGGAACCAAAAACTTAATCAAATGGTAAATGCTATATTTAGACATCTAATGCATTTTGTGAGTAAATAGTACTAACCTCGTTTTCTCGAAAGAAGCTCTCACCATGCAGATGTCAGCAACCGAAGTCCCTTGAAATGCCTCCTCTATTAACTTGTCACTGTAGGCATAACACACGAGTCAAATCAATATGCAGGGTGTTTGGGACATTGTTTACTAATAATATTATTTATGAATGAAATGCACGATTTTGAGTAGGCAATTTTAGGGTCAATTGCATATATACCTACTAAAACTTGCATAATTGCATATATACCCAAATCATGCTTAAATTGCATTGTACATCATGCATTAAAAACTTGCATTATGGGGAAATATGCAAGTTTTTAAGTTTTAATGGGTATATATGCAATTCCCCCGCAATTTTAATAAAAAATATTCCCAAAGATCCCCTAAAGTGGCCTTATGGACCAAGAAGTGATGTCACAAACCTGTCTAAGAAAGAATAGCCAAGAACTTGAGATAAGATTCGGCCAATTGTTGTTTTTCCAGACCCCATCATTCCTGAATTCTTATTGAGGCTATTATGAACAACTAACATGTACTAAACTTTACATACACATCATGTTTTTGATGGAACTGACTAAAAGAGGACCTGGTGAAAGACCCAATTATCCCTTTCACCTATACACAATATCAAAGTGCACGATAAAACATAAACCATAAAGACGTACTTATCAAAGGACGTACTGATCAAAAAGACGTACTCACGTTTAAAAAGTGTCACAATATCATATTATACACATCATGGTTTTTCTAGTAATTTGATCGGTTTGATATGCTTTTTCGGTATGTTTTCACCTGATAAAAGACGTACTTATCAAAGTGCACGCTGACAATGTGTAGTTGCAGTCCCAATATTATCTCCAATACTTTTTCTTCAATATGCATCTTTTTTCTTCTGTTATATTGTATTTTAGGGTTTGTGTGATATATGATGGATCGATTATGTGTGTTTTAGGGTTATAGAAGAGATAATTATTTAATTATAAATACAATTAAGGAATAGATATCTCTTATAGAATTTTGGAGATAAATCCATTACAATTTTAACTTATCGCTGCATTTAAGGTTCCACGTAGTTTTATATATTTGGTTTTGCAAAATATAATCAAAAAAATGTGTTGGTCTAGTGGTTATCATGCTTGTTAATGTTACAAACACCCTAGGTTCAATCCTTGCAAGTGGCAAAATTAAAATCCGAATTTTTTTAGTAAATTTAATAATTCCGAATATTTAATTAAATTATTTTATTAAAACAAAATTAATAAACAAAGTGTGTTTAGGTGGAATTATGATGACATGGAAATATGACGTGGCTTTATGGGATGCCAAGTGGCATTATATGTGACATGCCTCCTCTTATATATAATGTATAGATATATATATATATATATATATATATATATATATAGACAAACGTTCAAATGAGAAGTCTATTTTTTGTTAGAACGCGAGAAGAGATTTGGACCGTTAGATCAAGTGCATCTCATATTAATATCAGTTTGGGCGGAATGGCATTTTTGTAATTTTTGCCCAAAAATTAGAGGGGTCTAACTGTATTATTCTCATTTGCTTCCCACCTAAAAAAAATATTCTCTGCAAAGACCAAACACACACCCACCACACCTTTCTTCATCTCCGTGGTTTTTACTCTCATCTTGCCGGTCATCTCCTATCATCTCTTTGCCGCCAATAATCTCCGGCGATGACTGCGGTGTTGACTGCGGGTTGACTTTTTAACTGATTGATTTCCGATTTATTTGGGTATAAATTTCAACTTTTCAAAAATTTTCTTAAGATGATTCCTTTTGTTAATCAATTGAAACAGTGTTATGTGGATTTGAATTCTAATATTGGTAATTAATTTTCAACTAATGAATGTTTTTACTTTTTGTAGTTATAAAATATGTGTTTGTACATCTTATCTATTGCGTCACATGTCAAGATGTTATATGATGCTTTGTGTAATTGATTGATTGATTGTATGCGTAGACTAAGTGTTTGGCAAAATGCATAACTATGTTGTGGATTGCATGTGTAGACCAAGTGTTCGACGAAATGCCTTACTTAGTTATGTGTATTTTTGGCTATAATTTTCATGGATATATGTGTAGACCAAGTGTTCGACGAAATGCCTTACTTAGTGATGTGTATTTTTTGGTTGAAATTTTCATGGATATATATAAGAGAATAATGTGTAGTACTCTAGTGTTGATTTAGAGGCGATTATTTAAGTTTAGAAACAATATCTTCACTTGTGAAGAAATTCATCTAGGAATGAGTTAGTTTGCGTAAAAGATAGATTATGAGAATAATGTGTACTCTCGTGTTGATTTAGAGGCGATTATTTAAGTTTAGAAACAATATCTTCACTTGTGAAGAAAATCATATAAGATTGAGTTTAGAAGGCGATTATTTAAGTTTAAGAAAAAAATATCTTCACTTGTGAAGAAAATCATGTAAGATTGAGTTTAGAGGCGATTATTTAAGTTTAAGAAAAAATATCTTCACTTGTGAAGAAAATCATATAAGATTGAGTTTAGAAAAAATATCTTCACTTGTGAAGAAAATCATATAAGATTGAGTTTAGAGGCGATTATTTATGTTTAAGAAAAAATATCTTCACTTGTGAAGAAAATCATATAAGATTGAGTTTAGAGGCGATTATTTAAGTTTAAGAAAAAGTATTTTTCACTTGTGAAGAAAATGATATAAGATTGAGTTTAGAGGCGATTATTTAAGTTTAAGAAAAAGTATTTTCACTTGTGAAGAAAATGATATAAGATTGAGTTTAGAGGCGATTATTTAAGTTTAAGAAAAAATATCTTCACTTGTGAAGAAAATCATATAAGATTGAGTTTAGAGGCGATTATTTAAGTTTAAGAAAAAATATCTTCACTTGTGAAGAAAATCATATAAGATTGAGTTTAGAAAAAATATCTTCACTTGTGAGGAAAATCATATAAGATTGAGTTTAGAGGTTTCTTCAAGTAAGATAGCTTAAGCAAATCATTCTTTGATATTGTACATTCATTTTGGCCCTACTTACTTTACTTATCCTGTGTTTGGCACAGAGAATTCGATGAGAATTTGCTAAGGAGACTTTCCGAATACTTTTACGAAGACGAAGCATCAAATCTACCATCAGCACCTGATGTTTCCAATTTTCTAATGTCAGAGGTGAGTGAATTAGACATCTATGGGTGTTAGTAATATCTTTGAGAATGTCTTACTTATTCTACGAAGACTTGGTTTTCAGGATGCCAGTTTTGTACCAAATGGGAATACAAATGCCCCAGAAGGGATGAATGGTCCTGAAGTTGCGCAAAGACTGAATCAGCAGGTAGCCTTTCCTAATATATGTGTTACTTTCGTTTGTTATGCATGTAGGTGTTAATGGGGTTTGCTTATTTTTTCTTATCGCTTATTTAGGTAAAATAAATGCATTCGCTTGAGCTTTTCTAACAAAATATTATATATGACTTTTATTACATTTTTTTACAAAATAAGCAAATCCAAACACTATCTCTTGAAGTGCTAATTTTAAGCACTTACAAGTACTTATTTATTAGCGAAGCATAAGCGGAAAAACTAAGCAACCCCAAACACACTCGTAGACCGTTTCTTTCACAACAAGCTCTACCACGAATATACTAATTTTCATTGCTTTCAATTTTAACCTTTCTCAGATTCCGAAACGTGGACCTAAAATCTGAGAGACCCCCATGTATCAGTTCCAAATGCAAGTATCCACGGGCCACCATCTTCCAGACCATTGATTCCTTTAGAAAGTATGTATTTGTAAAACTTTTTCTTCACTTACACACAAGAGTATTTAAGCTGGTTGATCTTTTCTTAGTATAGTTTCTTTAATTTTTGTGCAGAGCCTAGCTTACTTGGCCCCATTCAAGCACCTGATATATTGAACAAACACCGACCTGGTTTCAATCCTCTGTCTCCCGGTACAACTAGCTCTTTCTCTCAGGGATTGACCATTACTACCTGAAGTAAAAAATGTTGTTGAGGTATTACAGATTCACCAATATCGTCTAAAAACTTGTATATTTTCGTTAAGGATTCTTTTACTGCTAGTTCTGGACACATACTACGTTTTTGGATTTTTTTTTATTTGGTTCAGTTATCTATGGAGGTGGCTAAACAGGTCATTTTCAATTGCTTCTCGAAATGGGTTGGCCTGACATGCACATACTTACCTTTTTCCAGTTTTTAGTTTTTAAATAAAGAATGTGCTATTTAAAAAATGATCACATGAACCACATTAATAAGTTATCACAAAAATGATCTAGCAAGTTCTTCGGCACTTGCGGATACTCGTATTAATTATCTTAAATCCCTATGTTCAATAAAAAATGATCTAACCCGTGTAGGATGTTTGTATGCATTTGTGTATATATTTCGGATGTTTTTAACCTGTTCCTATTTTTGGGTAAATCAGAGATAGAGCATAAGTAAATAAGTAAATGTTTCAAAAGTTGCCCCATCCACGTAATTGATATTTTCGTGCCAATTTCAGGTATCCCATGGGTATGGATTGCAAAAGAAAAATTTACCGCAAACAGGCCCGCCAACAGGTATTGAAAAGAGCTTCTATTGTAACAATTTGTGTTCAAATTAATTGCTTTCTTATTTCTTTTTCACTTTTTTGGAAGACGTAGGACCCCTTCAAAATCCACCATCCTTTAACAACAGAAGAGGGCCTACTGAGAGCGGAAATTCAAACCAGCCACAACCTTCGTTATCCATCGGAGTGCTGCAGGAAATTGGACAAAGATGTGGCTCTAAGGTATGCTAATTTGATCCAGTAGGAAAACAAGCTTTTGTTATGTGTTATTCTTATCGTGCATCATGTCATCTTTATTTTTATTTGTAGGTTGAATATAGATCTATTATGAGCTCCAACAGAGATTGGCTGTTCTCTTGTGAGGTGAGCAGAGTACACCGTTACAGTGATTGTTTAAGCTGAAATTCCATAATATGGTATGTGCTAAATTGGGGTTAATGATGATGCAGGTCTTGTTCACGGGCGAGAAAGTAGCTATTGGAATGGGTAACACGAGAAAGGATGCACAACAACAGTGAGAATGCCCTTCGTAGCTTGGCTGGTAAGAGTTTTATTCAATCAATAATATATGTGATGGATCGGTACTATGTGAAGTCCACATGATAAATTATCCCTGTTCTCGTGTTATTACAGATAAATATGTAGCATGCATCATCTTCCGAGCAAAAACATTAAACAAAGATCCTGATAACCAATCTACGGAAATGGAAAATGGATTTTTATGGGAAACCGATTCGATGAAGAAGTCGAAAACTCCTCCGAGGTGGGACTCAATATTTTATCTGCTCCTTCTTATATACGGTTACACTTAAGAATGTAGGCTGTGCTTGGATAAAGGGTATATATGGCCAGACCACCAGATAGCTTTTGTGCTTATCTTGAGCTGCCGTTTGGTGTTGCTTTCTTGCTCCACTTAACAAAGGTAATAATTGGTGGTCGGTCCATTGTTTCTTCTATAGGTGGCAAAATGGGCTGGTTGGGTTGATCCGAAAAACTTTATTGCCAAAAAAAATATTTGATGTGTCAAATATATAACACGATTATGTTACTTGGTAATGTTATAATTAAAACTACACTTTTGGTCAACTTTTAACCCGTATCGTGGATTTATAGTTTACCCGTTTTACCCACTAGAAAAGAACGTAAACGAATTGAATCATTTGTAAGTAAATGAGGTGAAATTGCCACCTCTAGTTCATATCGATTATCCAAGTACTCCTTGCAATTAAAGGTTCCAGTTGATGTGTTAATTATACGTTAATATGTCCACATGGAAAAGTTTATGTTTAGATCATTCAGCCACACTGTATCCATTTGTAGAATCTTTTCTGCATGGGTCTTCTTTTGAAACAACTTTAAAGCTCGTATCTTTGATTGCTTTATATGGTGGTGAAAGGAATGTACCTTTGTCCCTATTAAAATTCCATGCAAATAATGCTTTTGAAGGTGTGCCGATTGCATCAAGATTTGTTCTTGATTGTTTGGGTTATATACCGAAGGAGTTTCAACGATTTGCAGCAGAGTTATTGGTTTACGCACCGTTCAATTATCATAGATGCTCAACTGGCGATTTTGAGTGAATGTAAAAGTAAAGAGGATCATATGTTGGTTCATGAGCTTGGGTTATCATTAGGCATAGTGGAGTGGTTTAATGATAATTGTTCATGTCTATCAGAATCCAAAGAATCTCTTGAGAATAGAAGACTTTCTTCAGAGTGAAACCAACCAACCGAGTGAAGACGGTAAAAGAGATGGTGTAATGACTCTTACAGTGCAGTCTTTGATGATGGTTGCGTTCAGCCCATGTTAGATTCGAGAGAGAAGAATGCGCTAGTATTATAGAGTCTATTAGAATTGAAGAATTCGGTTTGGATCCAAATATTTCAATCTCAGAATGCATTGAAAAACAGCATGCTCGTTTAGGAAGAGCACTTCATTGTCTTTCTACAGAGTTATATTCCCAAGACTCGCATTATATTCCCAAGACTCGCATTTTCTCACGGAGCTTGTAAGTTTCTGTCTTTATCCTTTGATGTGGTAATTTTAAGTTATTTTGTTACAATAATGACATGTTTGTGTAATTTTGTATGTTTCTATAGGTTCAGAATGCTGATGATAATGTCTATCCAAAACATGTGGAGCCGACTCTAACTTTCATTCTTCAGGAGAAGAGTATTATTGTTTTGAGTAACGAAGGGTTTTTTCACTGAGAACATCGGTGCTTTGTGATGTTGGAAATTCTACCAAGAAGACAGCTAGTTCCGGGTACGTTGGCAAGAAAGGCATTGGGTTCAAATCAGTATTTCGGGTATAGGAATTTTTCTAATATTAGTCAAATAAATTCTTTTATTTTCTACGATGTATTCAAAACATTCCTTTGATGATTATGCGGTTTCGATGCTCCAGAATCTATTCTAATGGATTCCATATCAAGTTTGACATAACCGATGGTCAAATCGGTTTTGTTTTGCCAACAATCGTACCTCCTTGTGATATCAACTATTTCACAAACCTGGTCTCATTTGACACTCTTGATCAAGTGAGCACCCACGACTACAACACATGCATTGCCCTTCCTTTAAAGTCAAAGTCAATAGAAACTTCTGCCGAGGAGAACATCAAATCTATGTTTTCAGATCTTCATCCATCTTTGTTACTCTTTCTTCATCGTCTTCAATGTATCAAGTTTAGAGATGTGCTTAACGATTCATTTGTCATCATGAGGAAACAAATAAGTGGAAATGGATTAATCAATGTTTCCATTGGGAATGAGACATTGACTTGGTTTGTTGACTCTCTGGAACTTCAGGCTAACGGTATCCGAAACATGTCAAAACTACTGAAATTTCAATTGCATTTGCTCTTAAAGTATCAGGGAATCGTAATTAGATTCCAAAGCTAGATTAGCGGTTTGCATTTCTTCCTCTTCGAACATATGGTTTAAAATTTACAATTCAAGGTGATTTTGTTCTTCCTTCATCAAGAGAAGAAGTTGACGGTGATAGTCCATGGAACCAGCTTTTGCTATCGAATTTTCAAACTTGTTTGTGAGTTCACAAAGATCTTTTTGCAGCCTTCCTGGTTTCAAGGATTGTCCAGAAAAGGGCATTTCCGTCTTTATGAGCTATGTTCCTCTTCTCGGCGAAGTGCATGGATTTTTTGCTTCTCTTCCTAGAATGATCATATCAAAGCTATGCACGTCTAACTGTTTACTTCTAGAAGGCGAAAATGAGAAGTGGATCCCACCGTTTCGGGTACTAAGAAATTGGAATGAACAGGTTCGTACTCTTTTGCTCGATAGCTTGATTCAGGAGCATCTTGGTCTTGGCTACTTGAATAAGGATATAGTACTATCAGATTCACTTGCAAGAGCATTGGGTATCGAGAGTTATGGACCTAAAATCTTTGTTAAGATGCTATCTTCTTTATGTCGTACAAAAGATGGTTTAAAAACAATAGGCCATAAGTGGTTATCATCTTGGCTTAATGAATTACATTCAAAGTCCATCCAGAACACTTATGCTTTCAAAGTCGGCTCTGATGTTATGAATACCCTGATGGAAACGCCTTTCATTCCACTTTTAGGCGGTTGTTACAGTTCAATTGAAGTGGGTACGATTTGGATGAGTTTAAATGGTTCATGGGACATTCTCGAAGCCTTTACAAGATTGTTTTCCAATCTTCGAATTGTTGACCCCTCAATTTTTGATGGCCCTGTTACCAATAACTTAACCCAAATGCTTTTGAAAGTCGGTGTCAAATGGTTATCCGAACATGAGATAGTAAAGGCACATGTTTTACCAGCTATTTGCGACAATAAAAATACAGTGACTACTGATCTCATGACAGAGTACTTATCGTTTATAATGGTTCACTTACAATCTAGTTGGTCAGAATATGGGACTGAATGGGGGGACATAATCTCTGAGGTTTATAATAAAGCTTATATTTTAACCAATCATGGTTTTGTACTACCATCTGAGGTTGAAATCCATTTCTGTAATGACTTCGGGAATCATATTGATATAAGTAGGTTGATCAGTGGCATTGATGTAAAATGGTATGAGGTCGACAATACTTATATGATGTATCCACCTGGTGTGTCTATGCTAAGCTGGAGGAATTTTCTGAAAGAAGTAGGAATAACTAATTTTGTGCAAACAGTTCGAGTTTAGTATACCGCTCCAGTTTCATCTCAAGTTGTTCTCACAAATATGATGTGGGAGAAAATGATCATTCCACCTGGATCAACTATCACTGATTGGGAGTCTAGATAATTGGTTGATTTACTAGCAAAAGTGTCGTTGAGCGGTGATTGTGAAAAATGCAAGCATCTTTTGGAGGTTCTTGATGAAATCTGGGAATAATATCATAGTGATTTTGGATGTTTTATGCAATATCATTAATGTTGGGTAACTTTCTAATTGGGGCCAAAGAGCAGGAACTTGATGAGGTAACATGCAAAGGACTAGCTTGTCTTCACGAAGAATGATATATTTTACTAATTGCTATCATCTTCATGTTCGATATAAGCTTATATTGATTTGGGATGTTCATGTTCATGCAATATAATTAATGTTGGGTAACTTTCTAAGCTTATGACCCGTCGTAGCTACTTATTTTTAAATAAGATGGGTTTGATTTCGCTTGTTACTTGACACCAACTGGTAAATAGATGTGTACAATTTAGGACATACAATGTTTAGTGTAAAACTATCAAAGCTAGGAGATCTACTAAATTGGATTTTTTAATTTTTAATTTTTAAAATTTTTTTATTATTTTTTATTTTTAATATTGATCGTAATCTCATTTTTATGGATAACATGAGTTACTTTTCTGGCTATTTGGAAAATTATCGCATGTGACCGACTTGTTCGAGCATCTTAAAAAGCTACAAGACATGTTTTCACATGTGACCAATATTTGTCTCGAGAATAAACTTTTTCCTTCACGCATGAATAAATTTCGTCACTATTGAATACACGTATTTTTAAACATTGATGATTATTCAATTTTTGTAAGAATATCTTCACATGTGAAAATTATGAGCAAGAATTGAAACTTTTTAATGACATCTTCACAACTTGGTCGCATACTCACATGTGAAAAAAAAATTGTTGTAGCTTTTTAAGTGCGTAAAGAACATAGTCACATGTAAAAAGTATACGCTCATTTATGATTGTACGTGTATTACTAGTGAAATAAAATTATCTAATCTTTAGTTCAAAATTTGACTTAGTGTCAAGTTAGTAAATGTTCTGTGTTCAACTTCAAAATGGGTTAGTATATAACAAGAAGATCATTACACTTCGACATCATGTGCTCTCCTTACTCGCCATTATACACTTCATTTTAAAGTTAAATTAAAAGCTATTAAGCTGCTATAGTACTATAGGATTAGAAAACCAATCAGCCATCATTCAAACGTCATAAAAACAGTCATAAAAATCGATATATGTGGTTGTCTAAAAGTATTAACAAAGGTTACCATGAGTGGTTCATAAGCTTGCAGAGATATCGTCTTACAATAATTTAACCAATTAACAAGAAACAAGAGTTATACCTATCAATCTTTTGTTGGTCAACAAACTTGTCATAACTGAAGTTCATACTATACGAATCAATGATATACCTATACATCTTGTTGTCAAAAGAACTTAAGCAAATCGGATGTTGTTTCGCTAGTTTCAAATGCATGGGTAGAATAATTCCATTTCATGCACAAAGTACTCAGCCGCACTTGATTTTTCTCCCACATTACATGAAAAAACAGTACCATTGTTAGTAACCAGTCCCTCATGAATATAGCCACAAACACCTCTTCATCACTTATATCATCTCCAATCCCCAACACAAAATCTGCACTCCTGCCTACCTCTGCCATCAATTGAAATATATTCGCCGTTGTACCTTGTTTCACACCCTACAATAGTACCTTAAGTCAGTAACATATTCAGATTGAGTAACAAAATAACGAAGTAAACTTTTTATTTATATTTTATAGGTCTATATCCATCGACTATTCTTTTTTTCAAGATGTTCCAACATGTCCTTAGCATGTTCGTGCCCAAATTTCCCTGCATTCTCGTAATGCCAATCCATCGCACTCCTTTATCTTTCAATATAAGAGCCATCAGAATCAGCTTCTCCATAAAAGTTCATTATCAACTCAGCGTTCTCCATGCATCCGACACAATTATTCCATCCACATGTACGTTTTCCATTTTGCATCTCCAGGCCCCTCATAAAGTATCTGTGCTCACCTACAACTGCAAGTTTCTCACACGAGTCAAACCACATGCCAAGACCTTCTTTACCACACCCATCGATACAGACACCATGTTTTGGGATCATCACAGAGTTGTTTAATGACTAAGATTAAATTTTCACTTGGTTGTGTATCTAAAAATGGCAAAAGAATTGCTCTACTCTTAGGCCCACAATAAGCATTCTGCAAAATATCCATATCCATCAACCTAAAGTTTCCATCTTAACAACATTTAACAGCATGTTCAGTACATGTATCAACTAAATTTGTAAAAAAGCTTGTGACCAGTTGATAACATCATGGGACCGAATGTACTATTATGCACCTTGTTTTAGGAGTGATAAATGATACTATCGAAAGCTCTTTTTTTTAGGAGTAAAACGATATTATTGAATTAAATGAATAAAGTTTTCATTAATGATAGAAACTGAAACCCAAATGATTGATTACATGCATAAATAAAAATGCAGTATGTACTGGGCATAGAGTAGTAAAGTAACAAATTAGCTTTGTTAGCATACTACATCATCAAGTGTTACACTTGTTCCCCGTCGCCAAACCAAAGAAAAAGACAGGCGAAATAAACTTGCATTTACGATCATGTTTTCTCTAATATCTAGTTTAGAGAATGTAAGTTATGGTTTTGTCTTGTATTGAGTGCTTACGAATGTTCTTTTTCTATGAATTTTGCTAATGTAGCTTATTGTAGATGATGTTGGGGAATTTTCATGTGAAGCTAAGTGAATCAGTTATGATTGGTCTGCAGTTGTGTCCACTTAATCTATCAGAGGTATGTGGAGATTGAGTGTTGAATCTGCTCTAATAGGCAGCCAGGCGATTTGGAATTCTAAGTCATCTATACTCTAAGCTAGTGCTTTTTCTAACGAAGCTTTAGCAATTCTAATGATGTAAGCAATCAAGATCCCTGTCATCACATGAACCAACAAAGGTGAAAGAGTCATTATTAGTATTCCAAAACCATAAAGACAGTGGGAGTGTATGAGGCTTTTAAAATGTCGTGTGGAGCGAGTAACAAGTCAAATGGGCAAGGTTTATTAATGTGTTAATTATAAATTATAAAAACAATATTATTACATAATATACTATACATTAACGATTTAGGATGTTGTATGTATACAAAATAGACTTTTGTTTTACTTCAAACTGTTTGACCCGTTTCCCTATTAGCTAAATTGTTTTCTCTAACCGAAAACTCATTCAATAGTAAATAGGTCAACTCTACCACCTCAAATTTTCTGTAGCTTTTATTTAAGCCGATGTCAGGAGCCCGAAGCGTTAATAACTGCAAAAACAGTAACAATTGATCAGTATGCAAAACGAATACCATATGTCATTTTAAATGTACACGTCTTTCTTTTTCTGTTTCAGAAAACCAGGCTATAAAATTTGATGTATAGCACATCGACGGGAGATGACATTTAATTTTTGTTATGAATTAACATTAATATGACAAACTGTCACTAAACATTCTATATAGATTATTACTTAAACTATATCAATTTGGTAACATGTTTGACACAATAACCATCTGACATGTTACCAAACATGCTCAAAACGAGTAAAACATAGATATAAAACAATAAAAAATTCATTAATGTAGCCTTCCTAACCATTTTTTAATCTTTAACTGTACAGTTCAAGAAAAGGTAAGACAGAAAGTGTTTGTGAGTCAACCGGACCCATTCTAGTTTTGACCCATTTTGAGACCCACTGAATCAGCCCGTTTCACCACCTTTTCGGCATGATCGTGATTCATGCTGGGATCAAATATCCTTCAAGGTATGGTGGGGGAAGAGTCTAAGTATCGAACAGTATAGTACATGTACGGTGGCACACAAGAAAAGCTCTGCTGCAACCTCCATTTGGTGTTGTATTTATTTATTTTGTAAGATTGGTTTTCGACTTTCACATGTCAGCCTTTAGCTTCGTAAATATTGAGTTATATACCAACATTGTAAATGTGATTGTTTACATACGTTATCAGCAAAATTAGTCATATGTCAAACGGTCTTCTAGGTGCTATAATAAAAGATAATTTTTAGGACCATTGTCATCCAAAATCTAAATAATCATATGAAACAAGTGATTAATTCACCTTATTTATTCTAACAAATAAAGATAAACAGAGTGTAAAATGTTCAAAATTATGGTTGATTGGTTGTATTTAGCACAATGAAAACAAAGGTAACATTGAACTCTTGAATAGTGGTAGTTGTCTTGGTTATCTATTAATCTTATATACCAAAAGGCAAGAACATATGACAATTGAAGACCACTTACAGTCAAATGAGAGGGTACTCCACAAATGGCGGTTAGTGTTGCAAAGCTAAGGGTGATCATCAGTACATGCCATTCCAAATACGGGTGATAGGTGTATTTGGGCTACACGCACGCTTGGCTCAGTTTTTATGGGTTCATATAAGTTTGAGCCTTGGCTTGCATCAAACAGAATTACAAACAGACCATATCAAGACTTGAAGATTAGTTGAATAAGAGTATGAATTTCACTGTACCCACTCGTATAGGTTCAATGGGCCAGGAAAGCTTGGATCCTACAAGTGTAAGTTGTTCACCAAGCTCATTGGTAACTATTTATAATTAATTTGTCGCACTAGTGCATTCTTGAGCCAACTAGTTAATGGTTATTCAAGATCCTAACATGGGTGTTCTAGTTTCTCTTCTTACTATCCTTAGTCCATGTAAACTAATTTGTTCCTATTAGTACAAAGGTCAAGGATAGCTACTTGGTAACAAGTAGTGTAACAAAGCTTCTCAAGTAGCAAAAGCTAGCTCCTGGTCCCTAAATATCAGCTATTACTTATATTTCAAAAAAAAATCCTAAGACTCAAGTGATGCATCAAGCTTGAGGACATTCTCGGTTTTGACAAATCTGCAACATGTTTTTCGATCACGACTCCCAATCAAGGTTGAATGCATCACTTGAGCTTAGATTTTTTTTAAACTAATAACTAGCTTCACCATTCGAACCTGCCTAGATTTATGCTACTTGAGAATTTGTTACACTACTAGTTACAACTAAAGAGCTCTGGATCTTTTACTATATATCGAACAAATTAGTATATAAGCACTAACATTCAGAAAATTAGAACACCCATGATGACTATCGCAAATCTTGAATAACCATTAACTAGTTGGCTCAAGAATATTGCCCATGGTGCAGCAAATTAATTGATAAATAGTTACCAATGAAAAGCGGTTGCAAATTTACTTAGGAATCACACATACCACTATCAGACCCATTTGCCTCATTTCGGCTAGTCAGTCGGATGCAAGAAGAGCTCAAAATATAAATCAGTCAACTTTTACTTCAAAATGTTTTATATGTGTTGTAAACTATGATGACTATGCATTACACTAACCGTCTTAAGTGCTTGATCTTTCATTTCTGATAGTGATCAACAAGTGGCGCTAAACTCTAACTTACATCACCAAACTACAGCTACAATGAATAAGAGATTTAACCAACAAATGAATAAGAGGTTCGTATATGCAGATGTAACGTGTGTAACATAACATCACATGTCTATGTAAAAATTAATATTTATAACTCTATATGCTAAGTACTATCACAAAATCTCTCAGAACAAAACATTAATATTAGAAGGTCAAAGTTGGTTCCTCATTTATGACAGTGTGCCCATGATATATGTTCCTAATATACCACAAAGGACTGCATAAATGTGGTTGAACGTCGACCTTGGCTTGAAAAGGGGATGAGTAAACTTATTGCAGATGAAAATCTAAAGCAGAGCCAGAAAGTAAATATGACTCCCTACTCTAGATGACGGATCAAATACACATAAGAATTCACCATGGTTTAGTACTATGTTTTCAGGCATTAAAACATCCTAAGGGGTACAACAGGCTCATCCACTTTTGAAAAATCAATTTGAAATAGCCTAGTTTCCTCTTTTGCAAGAACCATAAACTTCTAGGATAAGATAGCCAAACACCCCTTAAGTGTAACATGTATCCAGTATCCTCATGCTCCAAATATTTTCACATGTGACGAAGTTGTTCACTCACCCTAAAAAGCTACAAGACGTATATTTTCACATGTGATGAAATTGTTCACACGTCTTAAAAAGCTACGAGACGTATATTTTCACATGTAAAGAAGTTGTTCACACATCAAACGTATATTTTCACATGTGACGAAGTTCTTAAAAAGCCATGAGACGTATATTTTCACATGTGATGAATTTCTTAAGAAGCTACAAGACGTATATTTTCACATGTGATGAAATTGTTCACACGCCTTAAAAAGCTACGAGACGTATATTTTCACATGTAGAGAAGTTGTTCATACATCAAACGTATATTTTCACATATGATGAAATTGTTCACACGTCTTAAAAAGCAACGAGACGTATTTCACATGTGAAGAAGTTGTTCACACATCTTAAAAAGCTACAAGACCTATATTTTCACATGTGACGAAGTTTTTAAAAAGTAACGAGACGTATATTTTCACATGTGACGATATTCTTAAAAAGCTACGAGACGTGTATTTTCACATATGATGAAATTGTTCACACGTCTTAAAAAGCAACGCGACGTATATTTTCACATGTGAAGAAGTTGTTCACACATCTTAAAAAGCTACGACTTATATTTTCACATGTGACGAAATTGTTCACACATCTTAAAAAGCAACGAGACATATATTTTCACATGTGAAGAAGTTGTTCACACATCTTAGAAAGCAACAAGACATATATTTTCACATGTGAAGAAGTTTTTCACACATCTTAAAAAGCTACAAGACCTATATTTTCACATGTGACGAAGTTTTTAAAAAGATTTGAGACGTATATTTTCACATGTGACGACATTCTTAAAAAGCTACGAGACGTATATTTTCACATGTGACGAAGTTGTTCACGCACCTTAAAAAGCTGCAAGACGTATATCTTCACATGTGACCAGGTTCTTCACAAATCTTATAATACTTGTAGTTGTAAATGTGCTTATTGAAGTCGTTCACCTATACCTTTTTCGAGTAAAAACTAAATTTTTAGATAAGAAAGCATAACCGTAAGTACTATCAAGACTACTAAAACAATGAATCAACAAATAAAATTCACAGCTTGCATGATATTGGTTCAGGCATTTCATCAAACAGTTGATATGCATCATAAACTTGAATCAATTTGTTGCATTGATAGCGATAAAAGTATTAAATGAACAACTATTACAAGCAATCGTCAAACTGAACATCAATTACAAACATGTGAATGATGATGAAAGTGTAAGAATTGAACCTTTTATAGAGAAAAATTTAACCTAATAACCTCCAATGGCGGTTTATGACAACCATAAGCTCAAGGAGATGATCGATATTAGTGATAGAAAGGTCTTTGCTATGGCGGCGATTGGTACTCCAATGGCTTGTCTTGTTGTGGTCGATGGAGATGGAAGTGATGGTGGTTCAGTGTGAGAGCTATAATTGTGGCGGTTTGAACGGCGTTGATCCGACGGTGTAGTGGTGGTTATGATCAGAGATTATTGAAGGTAGTTGGATTGGAGAGGATCGTATTGTTTTTCACCTTAGGTGTGTGAGATATGTGTGTTTTTTCTTTTATATAGTAGTTGTGATGGGTTTTAATTAAAAAAAATATTTTTGTTTAGTATATGAGTTAATCTAGGCCATTAGATCTAAAAAAAAAGAGGGATTAGATGGAGGGCTAGGATCTCTTCTCGCGTTCTCACCAAAATTAGACTTCTCACAAGAAACACCCCCTATATATATATATAGTGTAGCGTTCAATGCAGAACCATTTTTTTGTACAGAACTTTACAGAACCATTTAAATGGATTTGGGCCATTAGATGAGTTTGATCAAATGTTAGGATTAAAAGTGCCAAAATTGCAATTAAACAAAACATGAAGGTTTCTTTTTTAATTAAACAAAAGGCTAAAAGGGTATTATTGGTATTACACTTTAATTTCACAAATACCCCTTTTAAAAACCGTCACAATTAAACTGCTCATTTTATCTCTCTTCTAATTTCTAAAACCTAGCCATCTTTTCACAGCCTCCATCCAAAAAATCCAGATCCAAAATCGATATATTACTATGTATAATCGTTGGCTATTAAAAACAAGAACACTGAAAACAAAACCATGGCGTCAATCTCTACAATTGAAAAGAACATCAAGGAAATAAAACGACGGCGTCAATCTATCATCTTCATCAGATTGTTGGGTTTTAATAATGGTTTATTGGGTTTTAATTAGTCTTTGATGCAAGCATGTAAGTACTTATACTTTTCTTATATTATCTAATGATATTTATAATTTTTTAAACGAAACAGAGGATGGAAATCTAAAAAGAAATCATCGCCTTTTTTAGTGTATTTGTTCTTGTAGTGGATGATTGACGTGTGATTTGCAGTAAAATGGAGACTTTTAGTTGTGGGTATTGGAATTTGGGGTGTTTGGGTAAGTTTAAAAAAAAAGTCGAGTTGGGTAAACGAAGCAAGTCGGGTTGGGTAAAGCTAGCCATTTTAAAAACAAGTCAGCTGGGCATTTTTTCCTTTTGTTTATTATTGCTGAAAATAAGTTGTAGCATTAAAAGTATTATAATTACAATGGCGATGTCTTGGGCCAAAGCTTAAAACTATTGGTTGCTTACAGCCTCTGTTGGATTGTTTTTTACAAAAAAGTTGTGTTATTTAATCATATTTAGTACTTTGACTACTTACAAAGTTCAAAGACAAAGAATTACATCCCAATTTTGACTAAAAAATCTCCCCTGTTCTAGTTTCAGTCCACTGGGACCTGGTGAGTAAATGACAGTAGGCTTTAAGTAGTCAAGTCAATCCAAAACATATATTGTATTAACTCGTGATCAACTAATGACTTTTAAGCAGTCGAATAATGTTGGGCCTAAAGTATAAAGGAAGTAAAAATATAGAAAAGCTAATATTTATTATTGAGTTGTTGTGTAGTAGTATAAAAAGATTTGTGGATTGTAAGTTGTTGGTGAAAGTTTTTATAATTATAAACTTCATCTAGATCGTTTATTTGATAAAGACAAAGATTATGCATATATGTTATTCTAGTTGTTATGGTTTAAAATTGCATTAGCTAATGCTAATACTCCGTATGATTAAAAATTTAATTTTTAGTTTTTGTTTCGAAACAGGTATTGTGTTTTTGGTGCCTTATAAATACGCCGTTGATTGAAGTTTATGTGGCCACCGGAAACATATATGTTTTGGAAGGCGTGCACCTATGTTCTAAATAATTTGATGAGAGAGCGCATCGTGTACATATGTTTTTGGAAGTCGCGCACATATGTTCAAGTGAATTAGACGAGAAAGTGAAGAATGCACACATGTTTTTAAACGGCGTGCACATTTATATTTAACAAGATACTTGTACATGAATTGCATGTATCTTATTTAATATCAAATTTTGTGTATGCTATATATGTTCTTGGTTTGTTATAAATTTTTAGAGGTTACATATGTATGTTTATATTTTTGGTCATAAGTTTCGAAAATTAAAGAATGTACACTAAAAACATATATGCAATTACCATTTTAAGCAAATAAGTTTGATATCTAAACGGAAGAAACACATGTAAATTTACTATATTTAAGAAAAAAAAAACACTTAATACACTTATTATTAAAAAAAAAAATGCATGTTGAAAAAAAAACATATATGCACTTGAGATTTTCACAAAAAACATGCATCTTTGTAAAAAAAAAACGGAAAATTAAGGGTTTTAAAAAACGTTTTTAATCAAAAAAATTCAAAAAAAAAGTAAATATAAGTTTTTACTATTATACCCTTTTCAATTAAATAAAAATATTTAATAATACTAAATTCTTATTGCTCCAAAGCGGTTCTGTAAAGTTCTGTACAAAATAATGGTTCTGCATTGAACGTGACCATATATATATATATATATATACAAAGATTCGATACCTTTGATGAAAATATTAGACAAACAGAAACTGATATTGAAAGTAACCATAAAAGAAAGACTAAACAAACTCATGAAATGCATGTCTCGAAAATATAAATGAGATGATGAGTATAAAATGTGTTAAAATTAACCTATAGTAGATGCCTATGATTGCCTAATTGACAAATACTGTAACACAACTTTGAGTCAAAGCATTACATGCATAAAATGCATTTAAGAAAAAAAAATGATTATTAAATAAAAGAATTTGGATATAGTAAAAAAATAATGGCAATAACAACACTCATTGGTAAAAAAAAAATAAATAATAATAATAATAAATAAATAAAAATAATAAAAAAAATGTGTAAATATGTTTATACAACAATTTGTTTAGAGTTTCAAACAAAAAACGGCAATAACAACACTTATCGGTCAAAAAAGTAACAATTATAAATCGCTTATAATGTTTATTGTGTTATAATTTCTAAATATTACATAATACTATCCAAAGAATAGTTACAAGTCATGGCCGCCCGATCTTAACCGTTTCATTTAACTTTTAATTACTTTTTAGTACATATTTGTTCTACTAAATCCTAAAAATAAAAACCACAAGTCATACCCGTCCAACGGACGGGTTTTGACACTAGTATATATATATATATATATATATATATATATATATATATATTACGTCAAGTTTCAATTCACATTTCGAGTTATTATCCGTCTCGAGTTCACAAGTCCGAGTCATGACTCTCGGCTTTTGATATGTTATATTGTCCAATAAATAATATAAGTCCATGTTACGGCGTTTTCGGGGGTCAACCGAGACTAGAAAGTCACAGTAACATCGACGTTGCGCAAAGTTCACATATATAATATCAAGTCCAAATAAACAATTCCGCTCGTTACCGGCCCTAAACCTATGGCTCGGTAACGCATCCAACAATCTCCATTCAACTCACATCGTTCCCGACATCCAATCAAGTATCAAACCACACCCGAAACCAATGTCGAGACCCTAGTGGTCTCGTCTTGGTCACGGTAAGACCACGCGAACCAAACGGACCCTAAAGATCTTGGCTCCTCGTGTCTCGACCAAACTCAACCCGACCGGAACTTCTTAGTCCCGGTCACTTCTAACGCCAACAAAAAACTCCAAACAACTTACCACATCAACTCAACCCGAATCATTTGGTCCTTGTGGGCTCTCGGCTATGCTCCACACAACACCAAACCGGACCAAAATGGTCCTTGTGGTTCTCGTTCACTCCTCAACGCAACACTAACATCATCCAACCTCCATTTTCATCACAAATCCACAATCAAAAACATCAAACAATAAATAAAATGCACAAACACGAGACCCCGCATGACACACTCGATACCAACACACATTATCACGTTTTTATTATGTTTAAAGCTAGTTTTATGTGTTTTGTCTATCTAGACCCAACCCAAATCGGATGAACGAGACCTAAAAGTCTCGTACGAGGCAACAACACCTCAAACGAGGGTACAACTCGTTTCTCATTAATTTTCTTTCTTCTTCCAGATCTATATTTGTAACAAGAAAACACAAACAAGAATGATGTTTAGGGCACGTTTGGGTGGTGAAATGGGGGATGGATGGCACGTGCTATATACCAAAAGAAAGAGGAGATCAAGAGGAAGGTTTTGGTGGTGGTGGTGGTGAGACACCACTCGCGGCGGTGGCGGTGGAGGGTGCCGGAGAAGGTGGCGGCGGTGGAGGGTATATAGAGAGAAAGTGGGAGGCTAGGGTTTTGAGTGGAGAAGATGTGTGTGTGTGTGTGTGTATGTGTGTGTGTGTGTGTGTTGTGGTATTTATATTTTTGAGGGAGGGAGTTAAATAATAATTATTTTGGGACAAAGGGCGCCGACCACTATTAAACAAGTGGGACCAAAACTGTAATTTTTGTAATCTTTCCCGAACTACTACTCACGGGCTCGTATATTTTATATTTAATGTCCAACTATTTTTAGCAGTAGCGTTATTGTTTTTAATTACCTTTTCCATGAGTTTTGATTACTAACACGTCTTATTCCCACGTAACGAGTTAAAAGTTACTTTTTCTCCTGCTTTAGGTTTTTACTATGCCGACTCAAGTAGTGCCTAACATTACGGGCCATAACTCATACCATAACTCATCAATACCAAAATCAATCATAAAAACAAATAAAAGATTTCAAGTCAAGTCACGGTTATCCTTAATAGCTCCTATAGGCAATCTACTTGATCTACCTAGCCTAATGCGGTTACCTAAAAGGGATCCCTAATTTGCCAATTGTCACAAAGTGCCGCTACGATCTAAGACTTATTTAATGAACCCTGTCCGGTCGGATCTTAGGTCTCCCATAACTTCTTAAGCATTTCCGTTTGGAAGGTGATCGTTGGGTAAAATTCTCACGCAAGAGTGATAGTCTTATGGTCAATTCTTACCACTACTCACAACCTGATTCACTGGGGTCATATGGTCAATTCTCCTAGCTTCCTAGATACTACCCACACTTCCATGCTACCAAAACGAGTGTGTCTCAAAATAAGCAAATAAATTATAAATATAAAGCGATATGAAAACGAGAAAACTACACCATAACAATAACAATTTCATAACTAGGCTAACACCAAAGGCGTTTAGCCAATCATATTAAAACATGCAAAAAATTCAATGTTTAACATCATGAATGAAGACATGAATTAAATACAAGAATGTAATATGAAATACTAAAACTTATGAAGTGTATGGCGTAAATTCTCCCTTGGAATTGACTTGTATGTTGCTGGGAATCTTCCTCCCTGAAGCCCTGAATCATTATCTGGTTTTTGTGTGTTGAGAAGATATGTAAAAATGCAGAATTAGGGCTTGTATTTATAGTACGGCATAACCTCTAAGGTTAGTTACGCCGTAACCTTTGAATCTAGGACGATCTTATCCTCAGTGATGAAACTACGGCATAACCTAAAGGTAAGTTACGGACATAGAATTCTCGTTAACCTCTTTACGCCGTAACTATGAAAGTGGTTATGTCGTAACTTCTTTTGCCCACGAAATTCTTCTAAGTCTTGGAAATATATATACGGCGCAACTTGTGTTAGAGTTACGTCGTAACCTTAGTCAGAGTTGACTTTAATCTTCTAGTGTTAATCTTTGTTACGACGTAAGTAGAGTAAGGATTTACGCCGTAACTCTTGCCTGGTCAGCATACTTTTGTGATTTTCATGTATTACCTTTCAATGCCGCGTCTCTTCGTTCATATGTCATTATTAACCTGAAAACGAAATATTATCGAATAAGAGTATATATTCAAGTAAAATGATACAAATGATGAGCATATTAGGGGGAAATTGACATTAAAATATCAGGACTATTTGATGTTATCCACTGCGCAAGGTTCAAAGTGGTGAGATAGAAGAACATCTATAATAAAACAAATTTTTTATAAATAAACACAATTTGCATATATTTTATGATTTAAGATCATTTGAGGACAAAAGATTGTTTAGATACCAAGGGATCAATCTCCACCCTTCGTTTTTATTTGATCTAATGGATGAGATTAATCCCAACAATTTAAAAAACTCACTTTCATTCTTTTTTTTCAAATATTAATATCTTTCAAACCGTTAATCGTTAAGCGAAAAAAAATATATCATTTCGACGAGCATTTAATTATCTTTCTATAGATAGGCACTTTGATATACTTTCGACAAAATTTTTTTTTCGTATTTTTCATGTTTTTTTTTTAAAGTTTTTTTCTTTTTTTTTACGTTACTGAAATTTATATTAAAAAATCATATATGATAAAACACTAATTTGAATATCACATATGATATTAGTGTTAAATCATATATGATATCCAATATCACATGTGATATTAGTGTAATATCATATATGATATGTAATATCACATGTGATATGTAATATCACATGTGATATTAGTGTAATATCACATATGATATTACATATCATATATGATTTAACACTAATATCACATGTGATAATCAACTTAGTGTTTTATCATATATGATTTTTTTTTCATGCAAATTGATAGCGTTAAAAACGAAAAAAAAAAAACGTGAAAAAAACGATTTTTTTCTTTTGAAAGTATATCAAAGTGTCATCTCATAGAAAGATAATTAAATTCTCGTCGCGACGTGTAAATATTTTAAACAACGATTAGCGGTTTAAGCGATATTTAAATTATAAAAATATGTGAAATAATAAAATGTTTTTAATCTCAGCCATTGATTTCTTTTTAAGTGAATGGTGGAGATGAGTCCCTTAGTATTTGAGAAAAGTTTTGTATGTAAAATAACTCTCCTCATATTTTATTACACAAAACCGATTCTGTAAAACTTGTCCAAAAGTTTAAATCCATTCCTAAAATAGATTTACAGAATTTGCAGCAAAAAGATTCTCAAAGGTGCATTCGTGTCCGCAAGTTGTGCAGGCTCACATGAATTCACAATGCTTATTTCTATGTTTGGAGTAGAGCTTTTTGGGGCAATGAGCTTTTTGATTTTTATTATTCGTTTGTCAAAAGAACGGTGAGCTTTGCTACTTTTTTTGGAAAGCTTGTTTTTTCAATGCTTCTTTAAGAAGCTGTGAGCGGTGCGCGGTGAGCTGTGGCTATTGCTCAAAATTATTGCCCACAACTCACTGCTAATGCTCATTGCTACTGCTCACAACTACTTTTAACAAACACAAACACACCCTATATGTCCCGCACTTACAGTTCATATTGGTTTGTGAAGTAAGTACTTATAATTACTGTCATTTGCGTGCTTTGTAGTTTACTTGAGGTACATACACCTATCTGGTTCGTATCATTATTTCATTCTATTGTATACCTGTAACACTTTAAAATTTATTGGAAGTTTTATTCCTATTACTATAGGTGACGTCATTTATCAAGAACACATGATGGAAGCTCTTCGATTGGTTAACTAATGGTAAATGGGTATTTCCTCTACACATTATGCACTTGTTGAGAGCATTATGGCAGACATTGGGCTATTTTGCTAAGGTGAGTTTATGTTCATAAGTTATGAGGAACTATTGCAATGGATTTATTTTTATGTTCATAACAGCACCCGGTGTGGACGATTTCGTCCCTCGCCGTGGCTGAGCTGGAGGCTCGCCGTGCCCCGCCACCACACCGGGGTGGCTTGCCGTCGCTCGTTGTGGGACTTGAGATCGTGGGGACGACGAGGCAATGCTTGTACTTTTTTTTTCTCTCTTTTTTTTTAAGATAATGATATGTAAAGTTTTTAAAGGTGAAGGTGAAGTGTTATTGATTTCGAAAGGTTCGTAGAGGTGCTTGAGCTACCGTGGTTAAACATAAAAAACTGAAACTTGAAAAATTAACTAAAAACATGAAATACATAATAAGCTTAAACATAAAAACTACAGAGGGATCCCTAAAAACAACATAAAAACATGAAATACATAAGAAAACTACTAAAAACTTAAAAAAACGAGTCATCCGAGTCCCAACCATCATCACTTGTTGGCGGAGAATAAAACTCCCCATTCATGTATCGACTCTCCATTATGTAGAAATAGTTGTCTTGGAGAGTCTTGAGCCTCGTGCTTCTTGCTCACGGAGAGCGCCTCTTAGCGTGCACTGCTCTTCCATTATCTCCACGGCGTTTTCTTCATCTTGTTCTAGTTGCGGAGGAAAGCCTCACTTAACCCGCTTGGTGGTTTTGAAAATCCACGTGGACTGTTCACAGTGGACTTGGAACAATTGGGAGGTATGGGATGTTTTCAAACCCCACCGGAAAGACATTTTCCGGTGGTGTTAAGTAAACTTCAAACTCTGGCAGAGTTGGAAAGTTGGTTTCCGGCAAGTGATTTGGGGACGGAAAGCTGGTTTCCGGCAACTTCTCTGGGGAATTCTTGAGAAAAGTCTTTTGAGACATTTTTTTTGTGTGTGAATTGTGTTATTTGTGTGTGAAACTAAGACTGGTAGGATACTATATATAGAAAACTAAACCGTTTGAATTTGAATTTGAATTTAAAATTTGAATTAGAATTACCCCGCCCAACAGTACTCGGTTTTTGAATTTGAATTTGAATTACCCAGCTCAACGATGCTTGGTTTTGAATTTGAATTTAAAATTTGAATTTCAAAACCACCTTTATAAATAACATCTTATAACCACCATTTTTTTTCACATCTACATCAATTAAAAAAAAACACACAAATGTCTCAAACTCTGAAGTGGAACAAGTTCGAAGAAATCTTGCTTAGCAAGTTTGGATAGAAATTTCGCAAACTATGGATATGCAAAATAACCGTTCCGAAAATATTTTTTGGAACGGCGTTATGCATATGTTCAATAATCAGACAACCGATGACCATCGTACAAAAAATTCAATCACGGGTAAATGGACAAGGATTAACGTCGATTGCAAAAGGTTCAACGCAATTTACAAACAGTTGCGGCGTCGAAGTGCTCAAAATGACCACACTCATCTCGAAAATGCGAAACTAAGCTTCCAGCAACAATTTGGTAGAAAAGAGTTCAAATATGTTCACGTTTGGGAGATTTTGAAAAATTGCCCAAAGTGGGATGTCGAAGATTAAATCCGTGATGCGTGTTGTTTTTTTTACTCGCGTTGTTTTTTTTTCCGTATCGTGTTGTTTTTTTATTATTGTGTTATGTATTGTATTTTTAATTTGAATGAAATGAATTTATTTAGTTTTTATTTGGAAATGAAAATTGAATAAAAAAAAGATTGCACCGTTGGTCCTTAACTGTAACACCCCCAAATTTGTTTAGCGGAAGCATACGTGTTATTCGGGAGCGTTACGGAGTTGGTAAATCACAACACAAGTAATAAAGAACGGAATACATACTCCGTTGATTTTATAAATAGTTTTAAAATGCTGTCTTACAACATAGTTTAAATAAATGGGTACATCCCATTAGTTATAGTGGTCCCAAAGTAAAAACATCATTTTTGTGTAAAAACACTTCTTTAATACTACTACGACCATACTTCCGTTTCTTGCCTTGCCTTCATGAACAATTCTTAAACACCTGAGAAAATATGCTAAAAGGTCAGCTAAAAGCTGGTGAGTTCATAGGTTTAAATTAAAATAGTAAGATTGGACCATAAGCAAAGGCATATAATCATTACAACGAATATAATGATATATGTATGAATGTCTATTACGTTAGCTCTAAGTTCACGCAACCGATACTACGACAGTTTCTGTATGCTAAAAGATGTCATACAATATAGGGGCCCATAGCAAGTGTTTTGTCCCTCAACACTTGGTTCCGACATGGTATACGTTTCGCTTTGGCCTAAGCATGGCCAACCGAGCGGAGGAGTCACCCTCAATAGATCTATTTATAACATTCGCGTTTCCCAATGGGGAATTGGCGGTTCATGAAAAAGGGCATTCTCTAGGGACATAAGGGCTTAGGCTAAACCACGTAATAGTAATCATGTAATAGTTTTGGTCCATAAAATGTTTTGCATATTTCTCACCCCAAGATGTATAAAACAATTTATCAAGTAAAAGTGGGGCTATGAAACTCACCTTAACAAAAGTGCAAATCCAAATGTGGGATTAGTGATGGTTGTGGGCGGCACCGACAGCGACCTAGATAAGGAGTGAAATGTTTCAGTTCATTGCTTTAAGTATCACTTGCTTAAACTCGTTCAATTGTTTTTATAATTGTAGCGAAAATAAACTTTTGGTTTTAGAAAAATGATTTTTACTAGTAAGTATTCAAGTATATGTATACATTTTTACGTTGTCATTATAATGGTTTTAGAACTCGAAATTTTGGTTTGAATATAACAATTTACTAGTAAGTATATAAAAGTGTATATACTTATTTAAGTTGACACAAAATGGTGTTGTCAAAAATGTATATATACATTATTTATTTTTTTTATTTGAATTTAGAAAATGTGTAAGTTTGATGATTTTCGAACTTAACATATGATAGAATGGCATAGCGGTGTCTATATTTATCATAACTTGTTCTTTATGTATATATAGTTCTAAACGAGGAATTCACTTGACATACTTTTGTTCTGATTGACGTTAAACGTTGACGTAGGAATTATTAAGTGAATCATGTTTTTAAAACATTTGTTGTTTATGTCAAACTTTAAGCCCATTTTTCGTTAAATTAAAACTAGTGTTCACAATGGATGTTAAGACGATATGTGCAAGAGGTATCTATGGAGGCGGGTTTTTAAATGTTTAATGCACGAATAGCTCTTCCGATTTATTTCATGCGAATCACTTATGGATCCTTGGAACGACTATGGGCTGCGGCCCGATGATGCTTGTGGATACTTGAGTTGGGCCTGGGCCCGAAATGGTTTTTGGATGCAGAAAAAAAAGAAAGGGGCTGCGGCCCAAGAGTAGTTTGGCATGGAGTTGGATTGAGATCATGACCTCTGAGCAAAAACAGTTCTAGGTTGCATAAAACTTCACTTAAGATACCAAAACGTTTTACAACTTGACTTAGTTTTTCCTCGCTTCCCTTTTATCTCGACAGGAAGACCAATCGACCCATTTGAACATGACGACTCAAGATTCACGATTACACATCAAGATTCTAGTATCTAAGTTACTTGTTTCCTAGACATTTATTTGGTTTATATAACTTGAGTTCTTATTTCTTGGTTTATAAGGTTCGACAGGAAACATGTTTAGCAAAACAACACTACTACTAACTCAACTTCTTTTTAACACGAAAATTATATAGGCCGACAATCTTAAGTCGAAACCCATTAAGAATATTAAATTTCGAAAGCATGTTAATCTAGTACATGGTACCCTTTATTGTTCAAGAAATTAACATAACCCAAAAGAATCATAATCTCAAAAAATATCAAGATTCTCGGAAATAAAAAAATATCTGAAACAATTAAGTAACAAGCTTCTACACTTTCTCACAACTTAACATTAAAAGAAAGAATATCATAACATCAAGAAGGAAATAAATAACCTTAATCCGAAAGTTTATGAGCAAAAGGGACGGATGGTGATTCTTGGTTTTGGACCAATTGAGACTTGAATTAGCTTCTACTCTCCTCCAATTGCAAAACCCCCAATTCAATTTTTAAAAACCCTAACTTTTGCAACCCTAATTTTTTTTGATAAGATTTGGTGAGAATCTGATTTGGGGCTTTTGCAATATGGATGGAGATATAGAAATAATTTGAGAAGGGCTTGGGATAACTTTCTCTTATGACCATTTGTGTTGAAGCCGAAAATGGCTAGCTTCCAAACGAATCTTAAGATGGATTTTGAAGAGATTTGCTTCCTTGAGATTCGATTTGCTTTATCTTTTCTTGGATTCCTTGTAGCCGCGACATAAGAGATTTGGGAAGGAGATGAAATCTTTCACAAAATAAGTAAAAGGGGATGAAGAATCTTAGCATTTGAGGTGTCGGTTTACCCATTTTAGAGAGAGAGGCGATTGAGAGATGTGTGTTCTTGGATTGACTGGATAATAGGTGGAGATGAGGATGGAAGAAACCCCAGTCTTTTTGGTTACACGATTTAGAGAGAGAGAGAGAGAGAAGTAATATATTTTGACTCAAATTCATTTTCCAATACAGATAATAGGCGTGGGGGCAAGAAAAGACAAAAGGATAGAAGTGCATGTACTTACCATTTAATACAATTGCATTAACTTGAAATTAATAAAATTAGCATGCTTAAGTAAAGAGGAAACAATAAAAAAAAAGGCTTTAATTATTGTGTAAGTTTTGGGTACGGTAAATGTATTCATTTATTTATTTAAGTTGCTTACTTATAATACTTATTGTTCAAATAAAAGCGGTTTTGATTATTTGGTGTCTCGTGACTTAACGTGGTGACCGGGGTATCATTGTTTGATAACTTTTATGACGTGGTGTCTTATTGTTACGTGCCTGGAATATTTTATCTTTGTAATATTCCAAGTTGTTGACATTTGTTAATTGTTTTAGCGAGTCCTTATCATAGTGTCGGTACGCGTGTAGTGTCGGTCACTGGGAAGAACGAGATAACCTCTCGTCTTATAATTTAAATCATAAGACAAAATAAAATATTCATAAAATGATATGAATGAAAAAGTGGTGCAGTTACCTACTGTATGCGAGTTAGCTACTCAAATGATCGGGCAAAGCTTATGCATGCTTAATAAATTTGGCTTAGTAAAATGAGTTACTAATTATCAGTTAAATTTTGGTGAAAATTTACCGTGTGTCACATCCTCCCCGTCTTGGAAAAGAAAACCGTCCTCGGTTTTGTTAGGATGCTTTGTGAAGTAGAGAGAGGTGTGGGTACTTGCGTTTGAATTGGTCTTCGCGTTCCACGTGTATTACGGACCTCTTTGAGAGTTCCAACGGACCTTGACGATCGGGATGCGGCTTTGCTTAAGCCGTTTGATTTCCCTATCCATGATCTCAATGGGTTCCTCGACAAAATTCAATCTTTGATCGACTTGGATTTCTTCCAAAGGAATAACAAGAGTTTCGTCGGAAAGACATTTCTTTAAGTTGCACACGTGAAACACGTTGTGCTGAAGCTGAGGTTCTTGTGGTAATTCAAGGCGGTATGCTACCGGTCCGATTCTAGCAAGAATTTTGAAAGGTCCAATATAACGAGGATTTAGCTTTCCACGTTTACCGAAACGGATTACGCCCCTCCATGGCGCAACTTTGAGCATAACTTTATCTCCCACTTGAAACTCAAGTGGCTTCCTCCTTTTATCCGCGTAGCTCTTTTGGCGGTCACGAGCTGCTTGTAGTCGGCTTTTGATTTGTACAATCTTCTTAGTAGTTTCTTGGATTAACCGGACAAGATAAGTTGACTTTCTCCAACTTCGCCCAGCCACAGGTGATCTACATTTCCGACCATAGAGTGCTTCATATGGTGCGGCTATGATACTTGTGTGATAGCATATGTGTAAGAAAACTCGGCTAATGGCAAGTGTTTATCCCAACCATTTCCAAAGTCTATCACACATGCTCTTAGCATATCCTCTAGTGTTTGGATTGTTCTCTCGCTTTGTCCATCAGTCTGCGGATGGTAAGCGGTGCTCATGTCGAGGTTAGATCCTAAAGCATCTTGAAGTGATTTCCAGAAGTTTGAGGTGAAACGGCTATCTCTGTCCGAAATGATGGAAATTGGTACACCATGGCGTGCGATGATTTCTTTCAGGTATAGTTGAGCTAGTTTTTCCATTCCATCACTTTCCTTCATCGGTAGGAAATGTGCTGACTTGGTGAGACGGTCAACTATTACCCAAATAGTGTCGTAGCCTCTAGAGGTTTTAGGTAACTTAGTGATAAAGTCCATAGTTATGCGTTCCCATTTCCACTCGGGAATTTCGGGTTGTACTAGTAGACCGAGGGTCTCGATGTTCAGCTTTAACCTTTGAACAAGTTAAACATCGGCTGACATATGTTGCAATGTCGGCTTTCATGTTGGGCCACCATTACAATTTCTTCAAATCAAGGTACATTTTGTCGGATCCTGGGTGGATGGAGTATTTAGACTTGTGGGATTCATGCATAATGATGTCGCGAATTCCTCCATAGAGTGGTATCCAACTTCGCTCTTTGAAACACAAAGTTCCGTCCGACCTTTTTACGAATCCGTTTTCACTTTCGGCATCCGTAAAGGCTCTCCTTCGGACGATTTTCTTCCTTGAGTGCTTCAAATTGAGCCTCGAGGATTTTGGTTGGAAGGGGTGAACTAATTGTCATACCCAAGGATCTGACTCTAAGAGGTTTTGGTCGCTCTTTTCTACTGAGAGCATCAGCAACTACATTCGCTTTACCCGGATGGTAACGAATTTCGCAGTCGTAATCATTGAGTAATTCTAACCATCGGCGTTGTCTCATGTTCATTCTTTCGATCCAATATGTGTTGTAGGCTTTTGTGATCAGTGTATACGACACACTTTGTGCCATACAGGTAGTGTCTCCAAATTAAAGTCTTGAACACAACTGCTCCTAACTCCAAATCGTGTGTCGTGTAGTTCTTCTCGTGAGTCTTCAATTGGCGCGAGGCGTATGCTATCACCTTCTCCCTTTGCATTAATACTGCTCCGAGCCCCTTATGTGAAGCGTCGCAATATACAAAAAAGTCTTCACTACCTTGGTAAGGCCGAAGCAGGTGCACTACACAACTTTTCTTTAAGGAGTTGAAAAGCTTCTTCTTCTTTTTCTCCCCAGTCAAACTTAGCGTTTTTCCGGGTTAGCTTGGTTAAAGATTTGGCAATCTTTGAGAAACCGTCAATAAATCTCCTGTAGTACCCAGCAAGTCCTAAGAATTGGCGTATTTCGGTAGGAGTTGTGGGTGTCGCCCAATCCTTTATTGATTCGATCTTAGCGGGGTCTACATGTATGCCTTGACTGTCGATTACATGACCTAAGAATTGCACGGTAGGTATCCAAAATTCACACTTGAGAATTTGCATACAGTTCTTCCTTCTTCAACAATTCTAAGATTAATCTAAGGTGCTCTTCGTGTTCTTTCGCACTCTTGGAATAAATCAGGATGTCGTCAATGAATACGATCACAAATTTATCCAAGTAGGGTTTACACACTCGGTTCATGAGGTCCATGAACACAGTTGGTGCGTTGGTTAACCCAAAAGGCATGACTTGGAACTCGTAATGTCCATAACGAGTTAGAAGCGGTCTTGGGAATGTCTTCTTCTCGAACTCTTAGTTGATGGTATCCGGACCTTAAGTCGATTTTTGAATAAACACTCGAACCTTGAAGTTGATCGAATAAGTCATCGATTCTCAGGAGTGGGTAACGGTTCTTGATGGTTAGTTTATTCAACTCACGATAGTCGATGCACATCCTGAAGGTTCCTTCTTTCTTCTTGACGAGCAGGGTGGTGCTCCCCATGGCGATGAGCTTGATGCGATGAATCCTTTTTCCGCAAGTTCGACAATGGCTGGTTTGATAACTCCCGAAGTTCCGTTGGAGCTAATCGATAAGGTGCTCTTGCCCAGTGCGGCACCGGGCACTAAATCGATCGAAATTCAACCGTCGAGTCGGCGGAAGTCTGGCAAGTCTTGGGAAAGACTTCGGGAATTCTCTTACTATTGGCACGTCCTCCAGACGTTTTTCTTCTCCTTCGTCTTCGTCCTTTCCGGTGACTTGTGCTAGGAAGATATGACATCCTTCCTCGATACACCTTAACACCTTGGTACAGGAAATGACATGCAATCTTGAAGCGTTTCTTCTGTCACTTATGTCTCCTTCTATTGTTAGGACTTCATCTCCATAGGGTACTCGAACGAGTTTCTCGTCGCAAAAGATGGTAGCATGGTATTTTGCTAACCAATCCATTCCGACAATAACATCAAAACTACCCAATGCTACTGGTATCAAGTCGATATTGAATGGGTGGTTTAACAGGTTAAGGGTGCAACCTCTTATAATGGTATCTACTCTTTCTATGTTACCGTTAGCTAGTTCCACGTTGTATGCATTTCCTAAGGCGGTTGGGGTAATATCGAGTAGTGGACTAAATGTATTAGAAACAAAACTCCTATCGGCCCCCGTATCAAACAATATGGATGCATAACGGTTATTTACAAGGAGATTACCCGTCACAACATTCGGGTCTTCCTGAGCTTCCACTTTGGTTACCGCATAGACTCTCCCACGAGCTCCTTCTCCATTTCCCTGATTACTCGTTTGTCCAACATTTCCCTGAATCCTGCCATTCCCATGGCTTCCTGGATTCCCTCGGTTTCCTGGATTTCCTTCACGACCTTGGTTTCTGGTCTTTCGGCATTCATTCTTATAATGCCCTTTTTCACCACAACCAAAGCAAGTTGTATTAGCTTTTGGGTCTGGCTGGAGCTGTTTGAACTGTCGCCAATGATTTGGACCTGCAGTTCCTGTTAAGTGTCGATCTTGACAATTACGGCACTTAACGGTACACTTCCCCTTGTGATGCAGTATGCATCGATTGCACAATGGTGCAGTCCCTGAGTACGGTTTTCTTTCTCCGACATTCACTGCATAAGCTCTAGCAACATTTTGCCTTTTGTTTTGGTTGTTGTGGTTGCTCCTATTGTTGTTACCACGGTATTCATAGTTGGTGTAACCTTGAGAATGGTCATCCCATTTCCTCTTACTGTCAACCACTTTTTCCATGGAATCCTCAATCACTTGGTCCATGAGTTTGTTGGCTACCTCGATGGTTTCATGGAGATCAATAGCCTTAGAAGTGGTTACATTGCCCTTGATAGGTTGAGGCAATCCTCCGATGTATCTCTCCAACAATCGGGTCTCGGTGGGAACCATTTCAGGACACAATAAAGCTAGCTCTTGAAATCGTGATTATAGCGCCATATTGGTGCCTTGAACCTTGAGGTTCCAAAACTCATGTTCGAGCTTCTTGATCTCATTACGAGGACGGTACTTTCGAAGTACCATTTCCTTGAAGTTTTCCCATGGCATGGCATAGGCAACATCGATACTAGCGGATTTAAGAAAATTGTTCCACCGGTCAAAGCGGCATCCGTGAAAGTGAATGATGCATACTTAACCTTAGAATCTTCTTCACAATTGCAGATTCGAACACGTCTCGAGCTTTTCGATCCATCTAGTCAGACCGACAGCTCCTTCGGTTCCACTAAAGCTTCCAGTCATGGTTTTACGAAAGTCTTGATAAGTACAAGTGCGGTTGTGAGTGGGTGGTCTTGAAGTTCCAGCATTTGTAGACGAGTGGTTTCTTTGCGCAGCTAAAGCGGCGTTTACCCGCTCATTGACTAGTTGGTCGATCATGGCTTGATTCATGATAGGGTGGATTGGAGTAGCCCTAGCGGCGGAGTAGTGGCTTCGGCAGTCTGATCGGGTGTGACTCTGTTTGGAATAGCAGCATTTGCAGCTTGGTTGCGAGTGACTCTCGCTGGAATTGGAGCATTGGAGGCTCCACCAGGGTTGGTACGTTTAGATCTTCGTTTTGGCGGCATTTCTGCAGTAAGAAAGGTGATGAGATATAGGACCTTTTAATCAAGGTGAGTGCCACGTAATAGCGTGGTCATCGTAGATAGATCATATGTGCAATCTATAAAAGTAAAGACAATTGGGTAAGAAAATAAGTTTGACATAGATAGAATTTCGGTTACAAGGTTCCTGTGGTACATGATGAGATACTAACTGGAGTACAACCGAAATACAACGGAATACAAAGGAAATACAATGGAAACATACAACTGAAATACGATGATAATGACTAACACTAACTGTTATAGCTCAGTTTAGTGTACTACAATCATGCAATGGAATCTAAGGATGATCGGTACGTAATCGCTCTATGATAGCAATCAGTCTTTGTGTCTCCTCTAAGCTCGCGATCCGCCTCATCTGAGAGGCGGCATGGACTCCAATCCTGTGGTCCTCTGCCACTCCTCTCAGCGGTATCTCGGCCATCCACTGGACACGCTCTAACTCCTCTAGCCGTCCGTGCATCAGGCTTGGCCTCTGCCCAAAACTCGTGTCCTGCTATCCAACTCTCTAACATCCTCGATCTGAGTCTCAACCCTAAAACCCAGTCGCATCCTCTCATGTCTCTCGAGTCCCATGCTCTCAAACAACACATCAGTGACTCTGTCTAAACCCTCAACACGGCGCTCAAGCTTGCAAGCGTGTTAGGTCGATCTCGCGGCGATCGAATGGACTCCTAGCAATGTCTCATGAGAGTCCAACTGAATGAATATCCTCTCGGTGAGGGTCGGATCGCTTCGGAGATCCCGACAAGTCGGCTCGATCGTGCCTCAAGTGCAGCTTCCTCAATGGTCTCAAGCTGTCTAGTGGTGCGCTCAAGGCGCTCCATGTCTGCTGCAGATGGTACAAACGAAGGTGATGACGGACTATAGCTCGGACTAGTGACAAGTGGTACTGAATCGATCAAGCAATCAATATCTCTCAATCAATCTCACTACTCTCCTCACGTGGAGAAAAGCGGCTCCTGCGCTAATCCGAATGGTGCATCAATATCCATGTCATCGTCTAATCTGAGCTATCCGGAGCTTTGTCCTAGCTCTGTATACTCTGGACAATCTCCGACCCTGTGTACTCACATCTGTGCTATGCTAACATAGCCGGGGACACTCTCGGTCGGTATAGGCTCTGGTAGTTCCTCTTCGGGATCCTCTTCGGATCTTCTTCGGATCTTCCTCGAGTAAGAATCAGTAGATCTCCGAGTCTCGATGAGGTGGTGACTCAGTGGGTGCGGTGTCAATGACTCGAAGTAGTAGAAGGACCCATGTAGCGGCGGGTCATCAGAAGCTAGTGCGGCACATATGAATACCGCTCTCGATATCCGGATACTCTCACAATCATACGGGGCTTTGCCTGCGTGTCAACGAGTGATGGAGTGGTGGTGAGGGTAGGTATAAGTGGAGTAGGTGCAATAGCTGGCTGGACTGCTAGTGTGCCCTGTACGTATGGATCGATGGTGAGTGTGCAAGCTGGCGGATGGTCGGTGAGTGTGCTAGTAGGATGTCTTCCGAACATCGTGAAAGGCTGGGAAGGCATAGTCTGTGACAAGACGGTGCATATGTGTAAGTATGCGGAAAAATATGCTCATGATGGATATGGAATAGCGTATAAGTAAATAGGAAATAAAACATGTAATCCTATTAAATGAACTTTAAGTAAAATGGCAAGTAAGGCAAGCGGCAACCGGCGGTCGTAGTATGATGTTTTTGGTGAAAAGTAGTTATAGTTTAGGGTTTATATGTACCTAGTTCTCTATAACTTAGGCTCTGATGCCAATCTGTAACACCCCCAAATTTGTTTAGCGGAAGCATACGTGTTATTCGGGAGCGTTACGGAGTTGGTAAATCACAACACAAGTAATAAAGAACGGAATACATACTCCGTTGATTTTATAAATAGTTTTAAAATCTTTGTCTTACAACATAGTTTAAATAAATGGGTACATCCCATTAGTTATAGTGGTCCCAAAGTAAAAACATCATTTTTGTGTAAAAACACTTCTTTAATACTACTACGACCATACTTCCGTTTCTTGCCTTGCCTTCATGAACAATTCTTAAACACCTGAGAAAATATGCTAAAAGGTCGGCTAAAAGGCTGGTGAGTTCATAGGTTTAAATTAAAATAGTAAGATTGGACCATAAGCAAAGGCATATAATCATTACAACGAATATAATGATATATGTATGAATGTCTATTACGTTAGCTCTAAGTTCACGCAACCGATACTACTGACAGTTTCTGTATGCTAAAAGATGTCATACAATATAGGGGCCCATAGCAAGTGTTTTGTCCCTCAACACTTGGTTCCGACATGGTATACGTTTCGCTTTGGCCTAAGCATGGCCAACCGAACGGAGGAGTCACCCTCAATAGATCTATTTATAACATTCGCGTTTCCCAATGGGGAATTGACGGTTCATGAAAAAGGGCATTCTCTAGGGACATAAGGGCTTAGGCTAAACCACGTAATAGTAATCATGTAATAGTTTTGGTCCATAAAATGTTTTGCATATTTCTCACCCCAAGATGTATAAAACAATTTATCAAGTAAAAGTGGGGCTATGAAACTCACCTTAACAAAAGTGCAAATCCAAATGTGGGATTAGTGATGGTTGTGGAGCGGCACCGACACGCGACCTAGATAAGGAGTGAAATGTTTCAGTTCATTGCTTTAAGTATCACTTGCTTAAACTCGTTCAATTGTTTTTATAATTGTAGCGAAAATAAACTTTTGGTTTTAGAAAAATGATTTTTACTAGTAAGTATTCAAGTATATGTATACATTTTTACGTTGTCATTATAATGGTTTTAGAACTCGAAATTTTGGTTTGAATATAACAATTTACTAGTAAGTATATAAAAGTGTATATACTTATTTAAGTTGACACAAAATGGTGTTGTCAAAAATGTATATATACATTATTTATTTTTTTTATTTGAATTTAGAAAATGTGTAAGTTTGATGATTTTCGAACTTAACATATGATAGAATGGCATAGCGGTGTCTATATTTATCATAACTTGTTCTTTATGTATATATAGTTCTAAACGAGGAATTCACTTGACATACTTTTGTTTACAGATTGACGTTAAACGTTGACGTAGGAATTATTAAGTGAATCATGTTTTTAAAACATTTGTTGTTTATGTCAAACTTTCGCCCATTTTTCGTTAAATTAAAACTAGTGTTCACAATGGATGTTAAGACGATATGTGCAAGAGGTATCTATGGAGGCGGGTTTTTAAATGTTTAATGCACGAATAGCTCTTCCGATTTATTTCATGCGAATCACTTATGGATCCTTGGAACGACTATGGGCTGCGGCCCGATGATGCTTGTGGATACTTGAGTTGGGCCTGGGCCCGAAATGGTTTTTGGATGCAGAAAAAAAAAGAAAGGGGCTGCGGCCCAAGAGTAGTTTGGCATGGAGTTGGATTGAGATCATGACCTCTGAGCAAAAACAGTTCTAGGTTGCATAAAACTTCACTTAAGATACCAAAACGTTTTACAACTTGACTTAGTTTTTCCTCGCTTCCCTTTTATCTCGACAGGAAGACCAATCGACCCATTTGAACATGACGACTCAAGATTCACGATTACACATCAAGATTCTAGTATCTAAGTTACTTGTTTCCTAGACATTTATTTGGTTTATATAACTTGAGTTCTTATTTCTTGGTTTATAAGGTTCGACAGGAAACATGTTTAGCAAAACAACACTACTACTAACTCAACTTCTTTTTAACACGAAAATTATATAGGCCGACAATCTTAAGTCGAAACCCATTAAGAATATTAAATTTCGAAAGCATGTTAATCTAGTACATGGTACCCTTTATTGTTCAAGAAATTAACATAACCCAAAAGAATCATAATCTCAAAAAAATATCAAGATTCTCGGAAATAAAAAAAATAATACGAAACAATTAAGTAACAAGCTTCTACACTTTCTCACAACTTAACATTAAAAGAAAGAATATCATAACATCAAGAAGGAAATAAATAACCTCAATCCGAAAGTTTATGAGCAAAAGGGACGGATGGTGATTCTTGGTTTTGGACCAATTGAGACTTGAATTAGCTTCTACTCTCCTCCAATTGCAAAACCCCCAATTCAATTTTTAAAAACCCTAACTTTCGTAACCCTAATTTTTTTTTGATAAGATTTGGTGAGAATCTGATTTGGGGCTTTTGCAATATGGATGGAGATATAGAAATAATTTGAGAAGGGCTTGGGATAACTTTCTCTTATGACCATTTGTGTTGAAGCCGAAAATGGCTAGCTTCCAAACGAATCTTAAGATGGATTTTGAAGAGATTTGCTTCCTTGAGATTCGATTTGCTTTATCTTTTCTTGGATTCCTTGTAGCCGCGACATAAGAGATTTGGGAAGGAGATGAAATCTTTCACAAAATAAGTAAAAGGGGATGAAGAATCTTAGCATTTGAGGTGTCGGTTTACCCATTTTAGAGAGAGAGGCGATTGAGAGATGTGTGTTCTTGGATTGACTGGATAATAGGTGGAGATGAGGATGGAAGAAACCCCCTGGTCTTTTGGTTACACGATTTAGAGAGAGAGAGAGAGAGAGAGAAGTAATATATTTTGACTCAAATTCATTTTCCAATACAGATAATAGGCGTGGGGGCAAGAAAAGACAAAAGGATAGAAGTGCATGTACTTACCATTTAATACAATTGCATTAACTTGAAATTAATAAAATTAGCATGCTTAAGTAAAGAGGAAACAATAAAAAAAAAGGCTTTAATTATTGTGTAAGTTTTGGGTACGGTAAATGTATTCATTTATTTATTTAAGTTGCTTACTTATAATACTTATTGTTCAAATAAAAGCGGTTTTGATTATTTGGTGTCTCGTGACTTAACGTGGTGACCGGGGTATCATTGTTTGATAACTTTTATGACGTGGTGTCTTATTGTTACGTGCCTGGAATATTTTATCTTTGTAATATTCCAAGTTGTTGACATTTGTTAATTGTTTTAGCGAGTCCTTATCATAGTGTCGATGCAGCGTGTAGTGTCGGTCACTGGGAAGAACGAGATAACCTCTCGTCTTATAATTTAAATCATAAGACAAAATAAAATATTCATAAAATGATATGAATGAAAAAGTGGTGCGATTACCTTTTGTATGCGAGTTAGCTACTCAAATGATCAGGCAAAGCTTATGCATGCTTAATAAATTTGGCTTAGTAAAATGAGTTACTAATTATCAGTTAAATTTTGGTGAAAATTTACCATGTGTCACATCCTCCCGTCTTGGAAGAGAAAACCGTCCTCGGTTTTCATTAGGATTGCTTTGTGAAGTAGAAGAGGTGTGGGTACTTGCGTTTGAATTGGTCTTAGCGTTCCCGCGTGTATTCTGGACCTCTTTGAGAGTTCCAACGGACCTTGACGATCGGGATGCGGCTTTGCTTAAGCCGTTTGATTTCCCTATCCATGATCTCAATGGGTTCCTCGACAAAATTCAATCTTTCGTCGACTTGGATTTCTTCCAAAGGAATAGCAAGAGTTTCGATCGGAAGACATTTCTTTAAGTTGCACACGTGAAACACGTTGTGCACGAGCTGAAGTTCTTGTGGTAATTCAAGGCGGTATGCTACCGGTCCGATTCTAGCAAGAATTTTGAAAGGTCCAATATAACGAGGATTTAGCTTTCCACGTTTACGAAGCGGATTAACGCCTCCATGGCGCAACTTTGAGCATAACTTTATCTCCCACTTGAAACTCAAGTGGCTTCCTCCCTTTATCCGGGTAGCTCTTTTTGGCGGTCACGGTGCTTGTAGTCGGCTTTTGATTTGTACAATCTTCTCGGTAGTTTCTTGGATTAACTCCGGACCAGTAAGTTGACTTTCTCCAACCCGCCCGGACAGGTGATCTACATTTCCGACCATAGAGTGCTTCATATGGTGCGGCTTTGATACTTGTGTGATAGCTGTTATTGTAAGAAAACTCGGCTAATGGCAAGTGTTTATCCCGGCCATTTCCAAAGTCTATCACACATGCTCTTAGCATATCCTCTAGTGTTTGGATTGTTCTTTCGCTTTGTCCATCGGTCTGCGGATGGTAGCGGTGCTCATGTCGAGGTTAGATCCTAAGGCGTCTTGAAGTGACTTCCAGAAGTTTGAGGTGAAGCGGCTATCTCTGTCGAAATGATGGAAATTGGTACACCATGGCGTCGCGATGATTTCCTTCGGTATAGTTGAGCTAGTTTTTCCATTCCATCACTTTCCTTCATCGGTAGGAAATGTCTGACTTGGTGAGGACGGTCAACTATTACCCAAATAGTGTCGTAGCCTCTAGAGGTTTTAGGTAACTTAGTGATAAAGTCCATAGTTATGCGTTCCCATTTCCACTCGGGAATTTCGGGTTGTACTAGTAGACACGAGGGTCTCGATGTTCAACTTTAACCTTTGAACAAGTTAAACATCGGCTGACATATGTTGCAATGTCGGCCTTCATGTTGGGCCACCAGTACAATTTCTTCAAATCAAGGTACATTTTGTCGGATCCTGGGTGGATGGAGTATTTATACTTGTGGGATTCATGCATAATGATGTCGCGAATTCCTCCATAGAGTGGTATCCAACTTCGCTCTTTGAAACACAAAGTTCCGTCCGACCTTTTTACGAATCCGTTTTCACTTTCGGCATCCCGTAAAGGTTCTCATTCGGACGATTTTCTTCCTTGAGTGCTTCAAATTGAGCCTCGAGGATTTTGGTTGGAAGGGGTGAACTAATTGTCATACCCAAGGATCTGACTCTAAGAGGTTTTGGTCGCTCTTTTCTACGAGAGCATCGCAACTACATTCGCTTTACCCGGATGGTAACGAATTTCGCAGTCGTAATCATTGAGTAATTCTAACCATCGGCGTTGTCTCATGTTCAGCTTCTTTCGATCCAATATGTGTTGTAGGCTTTTGTGATCAGTGTATATGACACACTTTGTGCCATACAAGTAGTGTCTCCAAATTCTGAGTGCGAACACAACTGCTCCTAACTCCAAATCGTGTGTCGTGTAGTTCTTCTCGTGAGTCTTCAATTGGCGAGAGGCGTATGCTATCACTTTCTCCCTTTGCATTATCTTGCTCGAGCCCTTATGTGAAGCGTCGCAATATACAACAAAGTCTTCACTACCTTACGGTAAGGCGGAACAGTGCACTACACAACTTTTCTTTAAGGAGTTGAAAAGCTTCTTCTTCTTTCTCTCCCCAGTCAAACTTAGCGTTTTTCCAGGTTAGCTTGGTTAAAGATTTGGCAATCTTTGAGAAACCGTCAATAAATCTTCTGTAGTACCCAGCAAGTCCTAAGAATTGGCGTATTTCGGTAGGAGTTGTGGGTGTCGCCCAATCCTTTATTGATTCGATCTTAGCGGGGTCTACATGTATGCCTTGACTGTCGATTACATGACCTAAGAATTGCACGGTAGGTATCCAAAATTCACACTTCGAGAATTTCGCATACAGTTCTTCCTTCTTCAACAATTCTAAGATTAATCTAAGGTGCTCTTCGTGTTCTTTCGCACTCTTGGAATAAATCAGGATGTCGTCAATGAATACGATCACAAATTTATCCAAGTAGGGTTTACACACTCGGTTCATGAGGTCCATGAACACAGCAGGTGCGTTGGTTAACCCAAAAGGCATGACTTGGAACTCGTAATGTCCATAACGAGTTCTGAAGGCGGTCTTGGGAATGTCTTCTTCTCGAACTCTTAGTTGATGGTATCCGGACCTTAAGTCGATTTTTGAATAAACACTCGAACCTTGAAGTTGATCGAATAAGTCATCGATTCTCGGGAGTGGGTAACGGTTCTTGATGGTTAGTTTATTCAACTCACGATAGTCGATGCACATCCTGAAGGTTCCGTCCTTCTTCTTGACGAACGGGATGGTGCTCCCCATGGCGATGAGCTTGGTGCGATGAATCCTTTTTCCGCAAGTTCCGGCAACCGGTTTGATAACTCCGAAGTTCCGTTGGAGCTAATCGATAAGGTGCTCTTGCCAGCAGTGCGGCACCGGGCACTAAATCGATCCGAAATTCAACTGTCGAGTCGGCGGAAGTCACGGCAAGTCTTCGGAAAGACTTCAGGGAATTCTCTTACTATTGGCACGTCCTCCGGGCGTTTTCTTCTCCTTCGTCTTCGTCCTTTCCGGTGACTTGTGCTAGGAAGATATGACATCCTTCCTCGATACACCTTAACACCTTGGTACAGGAAATGACATGTAGTCTTGAAGCGTTTCTTCACACTTATGTCTCCTTCTATTGTTAGGACTTCATCTCCATAGGGTACTTTCGAGCGAGTTTCTCGTCGCAAAAGATGGTAGCATGGTATTTTGCTAACCAATCCATTCCGACAATAACATCAAAACTACCCAATGCTACTGGTATCAAGTCGATATTGAATGGGAGGTTTAACAGGTTAAGGGTGCAACCTCTTATAATGGTATCTACTCTTTCTATGTTACCGTTAGCTAGTTCCACGTTGTATGCATTTCCTAAGGCGGTTGGGGTAATATCGAGTAGTGGACTAAATGTATTAGAAACAAAACTCCTATCGGCCCCCGTATCAAACAATATGGATGCATAACGGTTATTTACAAGGAACGTACCCGTCACAACATTCGGGTCTTCCTGAGCTTCCACTTTGGTTACCGCATAGACTCTCCCACGAGCTCCTTCTCCATTTCCACGATTACTCGTTTGTCCAACATTTCCTGAATCCGCCATTCCCATGGCTTCACGGATTCCTCGGTTTCTGGATTTCCTTCACGACCTTGGTTTACGGTCTTTCGGCATTCATTCTTATAATGCCCTTTTTCACCACAACCAAAGCAAGTTATATTAGCTTTTGGGTCCCGAGCCGTTTGAACTGTCGCCAATGATTTGGACCTGCAGTTCCTGGTTAAGTGTCCGATCTTCTGAAAATTACGGCACTTAACTACATCGCCTTGTGATGCGTATGCATCGATTGCACAATGGTGCGATCCACGAGTAATGCGGTTTTCTTTCTCCGACATTCACTGCATAAGCTCTAGCAACATTTTGCCTTTTGTTTTGGTTGTTGTGGTTGCTCCTATTGTTGTTACCACGGTATTCATAGTTGGTGTAACCTTATGGTCATCCCATTTCCTCTCTCACAACCACTTTTCCATGGAATCCTCAATCACTTGGTCCATGAGTTTGTTGGCTACCTCGATGGTTTCATGGAGATCAATAGCCTTAGAAGTGGTTACATTGCCCTTGATAGGTTGAGGCAATCCTCCGATGTATCTCTCCAACAATCGGGTCTCGGTGGGAACCATTTCAGGACACAATAAAGCTAGCTCTTGAAATCGCTGATTATAGGCAGCCATATTGGTGCCTTGAACCTTGAGGTTCCAAAACTCATGTTCGAGCTTCTTGATCTCATTACGAGGACGGTACTTTCGAAGTACCATTTCCTTGAAGTTTTCCCATGGCATGGCATAGGCAACATCGATACTACCGGATTTCAGAAAATTGTTCCACCAGGTCAAAGCGGATCCGTGAAAGTGAATGATGCATACTTAACCTTAGAATCTTCTTCACAATTGCAGATTCGAACACGTCTCGAGCTTTTCGATCCATCTAGTCGCCGACCGGCTCCTTCCGGTTCCACTAAAGCTTCTAGTCATGGTTTTACTGAAAGTCTTGATAAGTACAAGTGCGGTTGTGAGTGGGTGGTCTTGAAGTTCCGGCATTAGTAGCGAGTGGTTTCTTTGCAGCTAAAGCGCGTTACCGCTCATTGACTAGTTGGTCGATCATGGCTTGATTCATGATAGGTTGGATTGAGTAGCCCTAGCGGTGAGTAGTGGCTTCGGCATCTGACGGGTGTGACTCTGTTTGGAATAGCAGCATTTGCAGCTTGGTTGCGAGTGACTCTCGCTGGAATTGGAGCATTGGAGGCTCCACCAGGGTTGGTACGTTTAGATCTTCGTTTTGGCGGCATTTCTGCAGTAAGAAAGGTGATGAGATATAGGACCTTTTAATCAAGGTGAGTGCCACGTAATAGCGTGGTCATCGTAGATAGATCATATGTGCAATCTATAAAAGTAAAGACAATTGGGTAAGAAAATAAGTTTGACATAGATAGAATTTCGGTTACAAGGTTCCTGTGGTACATGATGAGATACTAACTGGAGTACAACCGAAATACAACGGAATACAAAGGAAATACAATGGAAACATACAACTGAAATACGATGATAATGACTAACACTAACTGTTATAGCTCAGTTTAGTGTACTACAATCATGCAATGGAATCTAAGGATGATCGATACGTAATCGCTCTATGATAGCAATCAGCTCTCGCTGTGTCTCCTCTAAGCTCGCGATCCGCCTCATCGAGAGGCCGGCATGGACTCAATCCGTGGTCCTCTGCCACTCCTCTCTGGCAGTATCTCTGGCCATCCACTGGACACGCTCTAACTCCTCTAGCCGTTCGTGCATCTGAGCTTGGCCTCTGCCCAAAACTCGTGTCCTGCTATCCAACTCTCTAACATCCTCGATCGAGTCTCAACCCTAAAACCCGGTCGCATCCTCTCATGTCTCGAGTCCCATGCTCTCAAACAACACATCGGTGACTCTGTTTAAACCCTCAACACGCGCTCCGAAGCTTGCAAGCGTGTTGGGTCGATCTCTCTAGTGATCGGAATGGACTCCTAGCAATGTCTCATGAGAGTCCAACTGAATGAATATCCTCTCGTGAGGGTCGCCTTACGGAGATCCCGACAAGTCCGGCTCGGCCACGTGCCTCAACCGGTGCGGCTTCCTCAATGGTTTCTGTCTAGTGGTGCGCTCAAGGCTCCATATAACCTGCCGCAGATGGTACAAACGAAGGTGATGACGGACTATAGCTCGGACTAGTGACAAGTGGTACTGAATGGGCCGATCAAGCAATCAATATCTCTCCAATCAATCTCACTACTCTCCTCCCATTTGTGGAGAAAAGCGGCTCTCTGCCCTAAGCCAAATGGTGCATCAATATCCATGTCATCGTCTAATCTCGAGCTATCCCGGAGCTTTGTCCTAGCTCCTGTATACTCTGGACAATCTCCAGACCACTGTACTCACATCTGCCGCTATGCTAACATAGCGAGGACACTCTCGGTCGGTATAGGCTCGGTAGTTCCTCTTCGGATCCTCTTCGGATCTTCTTAGGATCTTCCTCGAGTAAGAATCGGTAGATCTCGAGTCTCGATGAGGTGGTGACTCGGTGGGTGACGGTGTCAATGACTCAAGTAGTAGAAGGACCCATGTAGCGGCGCGGGTCATCCAGAAGCTAGTGCGGCACATATGAATACCGCTCTCGATATCCGGATACTCTCACAATCATACGGGGCTTTTGCTGGCGTGTCCAGAGTCGATGGAGTGGTGGTGAGGGTAGGTATAAGTGGAGTAGGTGCAATGGCTGGCTGGACTGCTAGTGTGGCTGTCACGTATGGATCGATGGTGAGTGTGCAAGCTGGCGGATGGTCGGTGAGGTGTGCTAGTAGGATGTCTTCACGAACATCGTGAAGAAATTTTGGGAAGGCATAGTCTGTGACAAGACGGTGCATATGTGTAAGTATGCGGAAAAATATGCTCATGATGGATATGGAATAGCGTATAAGTAAATAGGAAATAAAACATGTAATCCTATTAAATGAACTTTAAGTAAAATGGCAAGTAAGGCAAGCGGCAACCGGCGGTCGTAGTATGATGTTTTTGGTGAAAAGTAGTTATAGTTTAGGGTTTATATGTACCTAGTTCTCTATAACTTAGGCTCTGATGCCAATCTGTAACACCCCCAAATTTGTTTAGCGGAAGCATACGTGTTATTCGGGAGCGTTACGGAGTTGGTAAATCACAACACAAGTAATAAAGAACGGAATACATACTCCGTTGATTTTATAAATAGTTTTAAAATGCTGTCTTACAACATAGTTTAAATAAATGGGTACATCCCATTAGTTATAGTGGTCCCAAAGTAAAAACATCATTTTTGTGTAAAAACACTTCTTTAATACTACTACGACCATACTTCCGTTTCTTGCCTTGCCTTCATGAACAATTCTTAAACACCTGAGAAAATATGCTAAAAGGTCACTTTAAAAGTCGGTGAGTTCATAGGTTTAAATTAAAATAGTAAGCTTGGACCATAAGCAAGGCATATAATCATTACAACGAATATAATGATATATGTATGAATGTCTATTACATTAGCTCTAAGTTCACGCATAACCGATACTACGACGGTTTCGTATGCTAAAAGATGTCATACAATATAGGGGCCCATAGCAAGTGTTTTGTCCCTCAACACTTGATTCCTACATGGTATACGTTTAAGCTTTGGCCTAAGCATGGCCAACCGAGCGGAGGAGTCACCCTCAATAGATCTATTTATAACATTCGCGTTTCCCAATGGGGAATTGACGGTTCATGAAAAAGGGCATTCTCTAGGGACATAAGGGCTTAGGCTAAACCACGTAATAGTAATCATGTAATAGTTTTGGTCCATAAAATGTTTTGCATATTTCTCACCCCAAGATGTATAAAACAATTTATCAAGTAAAAGTGGGGCTATGAAACTCACCTTAACAAAAGTGCAAATCCAAATGTGGGATTAGTGATGGTTGTGGAGCGGCACCGACACGCGACCTAGATAAGGAGTGAAATGTTTCAGTTCATTGCTTTAAGTATCACTTGCTTAAACTCGTTCAATTGTTTTTATAATTGTAGCGAAAATAAACTTTTGGTTTTAGAAAAATGATTTTTACTAGTAAGTATTCAAGTATATGTATACATTTTTACGTTGTCATTATAATGGTTTTAGAACTCGAAATTTTGGTTTGAATATAACAATTTACTAGTAAGTATATAAAAGTGTATATACTTATTTAAGTTGACACAAAATGGTGTTGTCAAAAATGTATATATACATTATTTATTTTTTTATTTGAATTTAGAAAATGTGTAAGTTTGATGATTTTCGAACTTAACATATGATAGAATGGCATAGCGGTGTCTATATTTATCATAACTTGTTCTTTATGTATATATAGTTCTAAACGAGGAATTCACTTGACATACTTTTGTTTACAGATTGGCGTTAAGCGTTGGACGTAGGAATTATTAAGTGAATCATGTTTTTAAAACATTTGTTGTTTATGTCAAACTTTAAGCCCATTTTTCGTTAAATTAAAACTAGTGTTCACAATGGATGTTAAGACGATATGTGCAAGAGGTATCTATGGAGGCGGGTTTTTAAATGTTTAATGCACGAATAGCTCTTCCGATTTATTTCATGCGAATCACTTATGGATCCTTGAGCGACTATGGGCTGCGCCCGATGATGCTTGTGGATACTTGAGTTGGGCCTGGGCCCGAAATGGTTTTTGGATGCAGAAAAAAAAAGAAAGGGGCTGCGGCCCAAGAGTAGTTTGGCATGGAGTTGGATTGAGATCATGACCTCTGAGCAAAAACAGTTCTAGGTTGCATACAACTTCACTTAAGATACCAAAACGTTTTACAACTTGACTTAGTTTTTCCTCGCTTCCCTTTTATCTCGACAGGAAGACCAATCGACCCATTTGAACATGATGACTCAAGATTCACGATTACACATCAAGATTCTACTATCTAAGTTACTTGTTTCCTAGACATTTATTTGGTTTATATAACTTGAGTTCTTATTTCTTGGTTTATAAGGTTCGACAGGAAACATGTTTAGCAAAACAACACTACTACTAACTCAACTTCTTTTTAACACGAAAATTATATAGGCCGACAATCTTAAGTCGAAACCCATTAAGAATATTAAATTTCGAAAGCATGTTAATCTAGTACATGGTACCCTTTATTGTTCAAGAAATTAACATAACCCAAAAGAATCATAATCTCAAAAAAATATCAAGATTCTCGGAAATAAAAAAAAATAATCTGAAACAATTAAGTAACAAGCTTCTACACTTTCTCACAACTTAACATTAAAAGAAAGAATATCATAACATCAAGAAGGAAATAAATAACCTCAATCCGAAAGTTTATGAGCAAAAGGGACGGATGGTGATTCTTGGTTTTGGACCAATTGAGACTTGAATTAGCTTCTACTCTCCTCCAATTGCAAAACCCCCAATTCAATTTTTAAAAACCCTAACTTTCGTAACCCTAATTTTTTTGATAAGATTTGGTGAGAATCTGATTTGGGGCTTTTGCAATATGGATGGAGATATAGAAATAATTTGAGAAGGGCTTGGGATAACTTTCTCTTATGACCATTTGTGTTGAAGCCGAAAATGGCTAGCTTCCAAACGAATCTTAAGATGGATTTTGAAGAGATTTGCTTCCTTGAGATTCGATTTGCTTTATCTTTCTTGGATTCCTTGTAGCCGCGACATAAGAGATTTGGGAAGGAGATGAAATCTTTCACAAAATAAGTAAAAGGGGATGAAGAATCTTAGCATTTGAGATGTCGGTTTACCCATTTTGAGAGAGATTGAGAGATGTGTGTTCTTGGATTGACTGGATAATAGGTGGAGATGAGGATGGAAGAAACCCCCTGGTCTTTTGGTTACACGATTTAGAGAGAGAGAGAGAGAGAGAGAGAGAGAGAAGTAATATATTTTGACTCAAATTCATTTTCCAATACAGATAATAGGCGTGGGGGCAAGAAAAGACAAAAGGATAGAAGTGCATGTACTTACCATTTAATACAATTGCATTAACTTGAAATTAATAAAATTAGCATGCTTAAGTAAAGAGGAAACAATAAAAAAAAAAAGGCTTTAATTATTGTGTAAGTTTTGGGTACGGTAAATGTATTCATTTATTTATTTAAGTTGCTTACTTATAATACTTATTGTTCAAATAAAAGCGGTTTTGATTATTTGGTGTCTCGTGACTTAACGTGGTGACCGGGGTATCATTGTTTGATAACTTTTATGACGTGGTGTCTTATTGTTACGTGCCTGGAATATTTTATCTTTGTAATATTCCAAGTTGTTGACATTTGTTAATTGTTTTAGCGAGTCCTTATCATAGTGTCGATGACGCGTGTAGTGTCGGTCCATTTGGGAAGAACGAGATAACCTCTCGTCTTATAATTTAAATCATAAGACAAAATAAAATATTCATAAAATGATATGAATGAAAAAGTGGTGCAGTTACCTACTGTATGCGAGTTAGCTACTCAAATGATCAGGCAAAGCTTATGCATGCTTAATAAATTTGGCTTAGTAAAATGAGTTACTAATTATCAGTTAAATTTTGGTGAAAATTTACCGTGTGTCACATTAACTGCGAGTGTGGTGGATGAAAATGAGATTTGAAAATGGATTTTATGTTTGGTGATAGATTATGGTGATAATGGTGGTGGTGGTGGTGAGATAATGATGGTGGTTTTGTTAGTGGTGTTGTTAGAATGTTTGGATGCAGATAGAGGAAGAAGAAGATGATGTTAAGAAAGAGATGATAAAAAGACCAAAATACCCTCATGAGGATGTCACATGGGGAGACTTAACAGGCGTTAGATGAGCCCCTTAAAGTGAGGGACCAACGCTGAGTAACGTTTCGCGGTTAAGGACCAACGGTGCAATTTTTTTGGTCAAAGGACGAAACTTGATGGTCAACGTATTACACAAGGACGAATGGTGTAGTTTACTCTAAAAAAAATAAAGTGGTAGTGGTGGGCCCCAAATGAAGAGGTTGAGGTTTGTTATGAGTAAGGAGGGGGTTTGTTGTGGTTAGTTGTGAAAAAATTGGATGCTGATGTGGCGCTGAGGTGGCACGACGACGAAGTTACCCTTCGTTATGACACCTTGTGCTCTAAGTTATGAGGAACTATTACAATGGATTTACTTAATCAACATCACCTATGGTAACACTTAAAGATGCACGCGATTACTTTTTCATGATATACTTTAATTAAAATAGGTGTAGAGTCACATTCCTTAAGAAAGCTTTGGCTAAAAAACGTGGTCACTATGTTGACCAATATGCGGAGGCCGTGGAGAAGGTAAGGTATTATACTAAGTATAGAGATGTCATGCCTACGTTGTTCATCTTTAATAATTTTTTCATTGGCAAATCGGCATAGGTCAAACTAAAGAATGGATTAAATATGGCGATGAGCTCTCTCGTAAAGGAAATGTATAATATGTTTGGTTAACATATGTAGTTCTTACTCAAACAATAATCAATGTTCTTGTTTGAGTTTAGTGAGGAGATCACACACAGATACTTGTCATTCAATCCCATGTGTTATTCCGCAAACACTTGGATAGAATTCTTTGATTTATAATCAGTAAAGAGTTTAACGTTGAAAGTTACATATGTTTGTTTTAAATAGTCCATTCACATAAGCTATTATAGTAAACTCATATCTTAGACATGATACTTACGTACTTGTATTTAACTAGTTCTTAGTTAAGTATCTTAGTAAGTGGGAACAACACTAGGTGTTTACTAAATCTATACTACATTTAATGGAGAGAGCACCCTCTCTCCATTAAATGCACTCAAAAACTTAAAATTAAGATATACAACCTATAGAGCTTTTGATACAAATCAATTAAACACACATTTTAAAATCTGAAAATTAATCTATACAACATTAAAACACACACAAAGCTTTATACAATTTATATGATAACAAGTTGATGATACATATGATTTTGAAAAACCGGAACCGATAAAAACGGGTGAACTGGGTAGGACTGGGATCATTTTTTTTCTCCGGTTAATCAGTTCTTCATTGTTACTTTGTTGGCACCTAAACTTTAATCACAGGGTACCCGCTGCTTCTGCAACGCGCAAGTACCCTGCTATTAAATATTATATATGAATCTCTTAATTAGACTCTTATAAGAGAAAGTGTAGTTTTAATGGGTCTTTCAATTAAGAGAGAGTAAGAGTTTTGGGCTCACTTTTCTCTTCACTAAGAGAAAAATAAACACCCCTAACACTTGGTTCAAGATTGATCTAAGGCTAATCGTAATGGGCGTGTCTTCCACCCGGTAAGGCCTCACGTCACGCGCGAAGACCGAAGCAAAAACCACATGTCACGCTTAAACCAAGCAACAAAGGTGACTGGCTCACCATTCGGTTTTCGTGCAAGCTTTATTTTATTTATTTGGTTTGTGAGTTTGTGTGGGGTATTTGTGGGTTATATTTGTATAAAAGTGAGTATTTTAATGAAAGGTGAGGGAAAGTGACCAAAACGGGTGAAAAGTGAGACGGAGTGAGGAGAAGTGAGAAAAGAGAGCAAGTTGAGATGACGTTGATGTGGATGATGAAGGGGTGATGACCACTCCCTTTAGTTTAAGACAAAATTTATATCAACAAGACGATTGACCCAATAAAAATTTCTGCTCAAATTGCCATATGAAATGCTGAGATTGTAATTTACTCCTTCAAAAAATTATCCAAAGCTTAATCTTTTTCTAGAATATCAAAAGTTGAACTTTACTGGATTGGAAGTTAAAGAACATTATCGGCTACTAGGGGTGTTCATCGGTTCGGTTATCGGGTTATTCGGTTTATTCGGTTCGGTTAGTTCGGTTAATTTTTTTTCTGGGTATAACCGAAAACCGAACCGAACCGAAATTGAATTTGATTCAACCGAACCGAAAACCGAACCGAATAACCGAAAACCGAACACCTATAACCGAAAACCGAACCGAATAACCCGAATTACATAATTTTAATTATTTTTTATTTAATTATATATATTTTTAGCACAAAATATTTTTTTCAAGCTTAAATCATTATATATTTATACTAAAAAAGAGTTTTAGTGATTTTTTTCATATATGTACATAGAAAAAATATATATTTTATATGAATTCGGTTTTCGGTTCGGTTTTCGGTTTTCATTGCCAAAACCATATCCAACCCGATAACCAAATATTTAGTTCGGTTCAGTTCGGTTTTGACCAATTCGGTTCGGTCACAAATTCGGTTCAGTTATTTTCGGTTCGGTTCGGTTCGGTTTCGGTTTTCGGTTACGGTGGATATTACCCAATCCGTGAACACCCCTATCGGCTACAAGTAATTATATGTTGTTCCAACTAATTCATATTATTTGGATTTTTCTATGTATGTGGTTTATTAAACAACATTATATCTTATGCATTGAAACTTGTATTTTGAGGAAAATATACAAATATTCAAGTTTTAGTATACTCCGTCCGTCTTAAAATTTATGTCCATTTTGATTTTTTCAACCAAACTTTAATCTTAAATATATAATTTTTTTATTATATCATAATTGATGAAAGTTATATCAATGAAAATACGTTTAAAACCCAATTTCATTTATATATTTTGCATCAAATATTATATAATACAAAAAAATATGTCTAAAGTCAAAGTTTGATTGAAAAAGTTAAAATGAACATAAATTTTGGGACGAAGGTGGTATATGCAATTCCCGCGATATTGTATATGATCTTGACGTGCATTTAGCGTTTTGTAAATATTAACAAGTAAAGTTGTTATGAAGCACAACTTGTGATTTATAATTTTGTTGTGTTTGGTTCCCATGAATAACGGTAAAGAACTGAATATATATTTGTTATGGTTTGAATTACGTCTCATTTTCAGTTTGTTTACAAAGATTTTGTGATGTTAACGTGGTTGTGGTGCATTTCAGTTTGTACTCCTCAACTAGGGGCGAGCGAAAAAACCGAAATGATCGAATAAACCAAAAACCGAAACCGAACCGAACCGAAAATAACTGAACCGAACTAATAACCGAACCGAATTTGCTAAAACCGAACCGAACCGAACTCCTAATTCGGTTCTTGGTTTGAATATGGGTTTGGCAGTTTGAATCGAAAACCGAATTCATATAAATATATATATATTTTTTAGAGTTAATTACATAATTGGTCCTTGTGGTTTGTCGGATCTTGCGTAAAATGTCTCTGTGTTTTTTTTGACGGGTCATGTCCTCGTGGTATGCACAAGTTACGGGTTTGGTCCTTTGACGGGTCCGACAGTTAGTTGACCGTTAACTTGGCAAACCACAAGGACGATTTATGTAATTAACCAAAAAAAAAATAATAAAAAAAATAAAAAATAAAAAATAAAACTTTAAAAAAAAACCAAAAACTGATTTAAAAAAAAAAAAACATAGGGACATTTTTTGCAAGATTCGACAAACCACAAGGACCAATCATGTAATTAACTCAAAAAATTTATTAAAACTTAAAAAAAATTATTAAACAACTTTTCTACGTCTAAAAAAAATTTATACGAATTAAAAAAGTTTTTTTATGCTTAAAATTTTTAGTTAATACTTAAAACATATTTTAATAAAAACGTATAAAAACTTATAAAACAGAGAAAACGCATTATAAAATGAATGAAAATATACCAAAATCGTACAAAATACGCCGTGAGGGCTTAAATTTTTAATGCTTATTTTGTAATTTTTTTATTTTAAAATTTTTTAATTTTTTAAAAAGATTATTATACTTAAAAATAAAAAAATTAGGCCCTCACAACGTGAGGACTTAAATTTTTAATGCGTATTTTGAACGATTAGTTTTATTATGGTTGGGCTTAAAAAAATTAGGCCCTCACAACGTGAGGGCTTAAAAAGTTTATTATACTCAAAAATAAAAAATGGTGAACACTTCTCACGTTAGATCGTTTGTAGAGTAATCGTTCATTTAGTTTTATTATGGTTGGGTCCCCCAAAATACGCATTAAAAATTTAAGCCCTCACGTTGTGAGGGTCCAAATTTTTTATTTTTAAGTATAATAAACTTTTTAAAAAATTTAAAAATTTTAAAATAAAAAAATTACGAAATTCGCATTAAAAATTTAAGCCCTCACGGCGTATTTTGTACGATTTTTGTATATTTTCATCCATTTTATATCGTTTTATTGTTTTTATAAGTTTTTATAAGTTTTTTTTATTAAAATATGTTTTTAAGTATTAACTAAAAATTTTAAGCGTATAAAAAAAAACTTTTTTTAATGCGTATAATTTTTTTTTTTTTTTTTTTTGACGTAGAAAAACTGTTTAATAATTTTTTTTAAGTTTTAATAAATTTTTTGAGTTAATTACATGATTGGTCCTTGTGGTTTGTCGAATCTTGCAGAAAATATCCCTGTGTTTTTTTTTTTAAATCAGTTTTTGGTTTTTTTTAAAAGTTTTATTTTTTATTTTTTATTTCTTTATTATTATTTTTTTTGGTTAATTACATAAATCGTCCTTGTGGTTTGCAAAGTTAACAGTCAACTAACTGTCGGACCCGTCAAAGGACCAAACCCGTAACTTTTGCATACCACGAGGACATGACCCGTCAAAAAAAAACACAGGGACATTTTACGCAAGATCCGACAAACCACAAGGACCAATTATGTAATTAACTCTATTTTTTATATATTTATATATATATTTATATATTTTTAAGTATTTTTATATATAAATAAATACTATTAAAAGGTTATCATAATATAATAAAACACTTTTTATGCTTGAAATTTATTTTTTGCTTTTTTTTAAATAGTGAAATTCGGGTTATTCGGGTCAACCCAAAAACTAAACCGAATTAAAATTCAACCGAACCGAACCGAAAACCGAATTTGAATTTGGTTTTGGTTTAGGTTCTCGGTTGACCTAAAAAAATATTTTAACCGAATTAACCGAATAACAGAATAACCAGATGGCCGAACCGATCAACACCCCTATCCTCAACTGATTTTTTAAAAACTATTATCGTGTGATTGGGCTAAATGGTTCATTATTTGCTACAGGCCCACTTGAAAACCCTAAATATAATATCTCATCTCCGACATTCTTTCTTTTCGTCGCTGTGTTTATCAAAGCTTTTGTCTTAAGTTTGACCCTCGAAAAATGGCTTCAATAGCAAGAAAGTTAGTGACAAAATCCAATGCAACGTGGCTTGCTCGTTTCCTGACGACTGTTCCACGACCCATTTCACCTAACTGCAAAGATCTCCTCCATGGATTTGATGGTAAGCATCCCTCCTCATGAAGGTTTGATTATAGAGGTCCTTGTTTAAGTTTATATTTTGGGCTTACCAGTGGTTTCCCGCAGGTGCCCGGGACCCATGGATTTTTTCATTGTAGTGTTAATATTTGAAAAAAAACACGGATTTTTCTAAAATGCATCGCAAATGCACCCGGTCCTTCGAAGAAATGTGTTTCCAGTATTACCGTTCAACAGATTTTGTGCACCCAGTCATATTTGGTCTTGGCTCCGTTCCTGGGCTTACTAGTTTATTTGATTTCGGCTTATGTTTCATAATTTACCTGTTTATTTTTGGTTTTTGTCAGAAAAATCAGTTAATTCCGAAAAAGCTTGAGAACTTTCTTAACGGTAAGAATAGCTTTCATCATCTAGTTTTATTAGTAATTTCTTTATCAGATTTGTATGTTAATAAAAATATGGGATTCAAAAATAGTTTTATTTGATAATCCACTTGCTACCTACTTTTGCAAAACGCAATTCTTGAAAAGAAGCTAACTTATTATCAAATGTCAATATTACCCCTCAAATAACCTTGTCTTGTTCCTCAAAGATCTCGTCGGTGATACAAAACGCATAATCTATTTTTAATAAGCAATCCCAATCATCCTCTTAAAGCTAATTTTGCTCATTGATAATCAATTTTTTTAAAACTTTTTTTGGCTTATAAAAAACTAGACTAATAACCTAGTTTTGCTTTTTCTTTTTATTACCAGTATCTCTTGTTCTAAGAGTTGTATGGATTGTTTTGATTTATAGAGTAAATTGCAAAAATTGTCCTTGTGGTAACCTAGTGAAAGTGCACTTGAATGTGTGTCTTTGTCAGAAATTTGTGTTTGGATATCGTTGGTGACCAAATTGAAATGTAAATTTTGTCGAAGGGACTATTTTTGCACTTTTTAAGGTTTAGGAATTGTGTATGGTTTTTAGAAATAGTCCCTTAGCTAATTCACTTTAGGTCTTTTAGGCGTTTAGTGGCCTTGTTCCTTTTGATTTGCCCTAGCTATAGGTCCCATAGCGTTGCCCTGCCTAGATCTTTTTTGTCTTTAACCCCCTTTTCTTTGCTTGCGTTTTTCTAGGTGCTTTTGCCCATTTTCTTTTATGCGTTTATGCTTTGTGCTTGTATGCTTTTGCGCGTGTCTTCCTTATCTCTTTAGCGCTCTATCTTTTCTATATTCTATGTTCTCTTGCGGCGTATGCTTATATATGTATATGTCCTTGTCTCTTAAGTTCTTTTGGTGTTTTTCTGCCTATTTGCTTTGTATGCTTGTTTTTTAGCCTTTTATCTTTTAGACCGCTTATCCTATCCTTGTTATCGTTCACTTTCACACATGCACTTATTTCTGAGCACTCTTGCCCGCACATACACTTGGGTCTCTACTCTCGGGTTTATCCTGGGGTAGGGGCACGATACGTCTACATTCTACCTCCCCAATACCTGCCCGGTTGAGATTGGGTATGTTGTTGTTGTAACACCTTTTTATAACATTTTCTAATATTTGACCTTATGTTTATTTGCAGTTGCTGAGGCGTTGCTGGGCAATGGAATAGGTTTTGTATCTAATAATAGTGTTTTTAATTAATCCTTATTGTCGTAAATTAAGTAAAGAATTGTTTTGTTTCAGGGTCCCCTGGTGATTTAATGCTCAAGCGTGAAGTTACTAAAGCTTCAAACCTGATAAAAACGAATGCTTCTCAGAAATTGTCCAATGATGGATTGGAAGTTTTTCTCGAAGCATCGGGCTTTAACAAACATAACTTACAGATGCTGGTGCAAGGTAATACCATGTACGTTATGGGGATGGCAGTGACTCCTTTAGGAAAAAGGATGATCCATGATGAAGTTAAAGTTGATGCCAGTTTTCTTTATGATGCACATAATGTCGTGGCTGAGTTGGCTAGTGGAATTTTGAAGGTTAAGTTACCTACTGGAACTAAGGAGACAATGATGGCTGAACCATTTCCTATCAAATGGGTATAAATAGGTAGACAATAAGTTAACTAAGGAGACAATGATGGCTGAACCATTTATGATGCACATAATGTCCTCTAACCTTAAAAATCGATATATGGTGTTAATGTATGATGTTAAGACTGTTAAATGTGTTATCTCTATCTAGCCCCAGTGTTCAAGTTTTAAAATCTTCATGATTAATTTACTGAACATTCTCCTTTAATAATCAATCAGTATAGTTCACCGAATGGCTTTGTTCCTCACCCTAATCTCTTCATTCTTTGGGTCTATTATTTTGGCGTCCCCTGTTATTAGTACCTGTAAAGGCCTGATAGGTTCTTAATTACAACGCTAATCCACATAACGGACAGTTTATCACAATGTAAATCAGCTGATAGCAAAATCAAGTAGCCACCCAAAAAAGATCTGCAATTTGACTTTAGTTTTTGCATTAAATCTGGATAACAACTATCAAAAGAAGCTATGTTGATTATAAGTTTAAAACAACCTTGTTGCAATGTTTTCTTTCAAGATCTTTGCTGACAAAATAGACTAACCAGAATTCTCACATCCGGGGAACATGAAGTTTGACAAAACATGTTTTATACTCGTGATACACTTGGTGCACTATAGTTGTGCAAAAATACAACTTTGATGAGGGAATAAGGAAAGGAATTAATTACAAATTCAATTGTCACGCTTAGAGCAGTCGGTGTGGAGGAACTCATCCCTCGCCACGGTGACATGGCCATTTTGCCGTGGCTCGCCACCGTACCGGCCTAGCTCGCCATCGTTCGCCAAAGGGCACCTCCTCACGCAGACGACGAACCAAATGAACTCACAATGTTTCGGTTGTGGGGCCCAAGTTTGTATCAAACGTTTTAAAATTTTAGTTTTATTCCTTTTTTTTTTTTTTTTTTTTTTTTTTTTCAATAAACATAAAACCTTGGTATTGTCATGTTTATTTTTAGTTAAATGAATGGAAACTTATTTTCGAGTACGAAGAACTAAAGTAGAAGACGAACTTATATTTATTACAAAAACAAAGCATAAAGTACTACATTGCAAAAAAATAAAAATTGCGCTACATAAATAAAACTGCGACACATAAAATAAAACACAGAGAATAATTTGTGTTATAACCCTTGTCGTAAGAAGTATAGCCCTCTGTAAACGTGCTCTCTTCCCACTCGTTGTACAAAATGTCAAACAAGTTCTCCTTGCGGTAATGGTAATGACATAATTGCACTTTAACTTCCTCTTACAACAAAACTATTTTTTCTTCTCCATTCACTTGACATTCCTTTATATTTGCACCCTCAACTTCTTCTTACAACACAAGAACTTATCCCTAGAATTACAGCAAACAATAACCCATAGCAAACAAATTATTGGTGTAATATATAAAGCAAAATCGATATATATAAAATAACTTAATAAACATTATTTCATTTTAAAGATAAACCAAATGTGTTTTATTGTAAACACAAAGCTGTTATTTGTAAACAATAATTTTTTTCGCTGAAAAATTAAGATTGTTTTTGTTCACCAAAACTTCGTTTATTCTATTGTTAACTCAATCTTCAACTAGAGAAATAAAATTTGAAACCTATCTAAGGCCTTGTTTGTTTTTTCAAAGAAGAGCTTTTTTCCTCTTTTGTCTGCAGGCGCGCAAACATTATCTTTGAAGACCGTTTGTTTTTTTTCAGACATAAGAGGATATAATCACTTCTTTCCTCTTCACCAATGCAGACATAATTTAGGTCTTTTTTCCACTTCTTTCCTCTACACCAATGCAGACATAAGAGGAAAAATGAAAGAAGTACTTCAATAGCACAAAAAACAAACGGTCTTCTTCTTGCAGATGAAGAGCTTAAATGTACCTCTTCTTCTGCAGACATGGTTTGCAGATGAAGAGTTAAAAGCTCTGAAAAAACAAATGACACCTTACATAGTAAGAATAGATAGAGAGAAGTAAAGGGAACAAAAACCTTGAATACTAAGGATAAAAAATAGATAAAGACGATGATGATGAGGTTATGTAAACAAGATGTCAAAATGAATTGGGGAAGGGACAAACAACAAAGAAGAACGATTAAAAATAGAGAATAGAAAAAGGCATTTTCGTCCGGTTTGTTAATCAAATCTTCCATTCTTACTCCGGATCTAAAATCCTCACATATCAATAGATGTACCTCCTTTATGGGATTTCAATTCCAAATTCTCTCCACTTAATTTCCAACTAAACACATAAGTTCATTGGATTTCAAATACAAAAACCATGAAATCCACCTTATGCCCTATCAAACAGCCCCTAAGCTAATTAAGTTTGTTCTTGTTGTTAGGCATGCTTTGGGTTGCTGGATTTTTTTTTGCTCATCACACTATAAAGGCTATCATGGGCCCTCGTGTCGTCAAGGTTGATAAAGTTTCCTCTACTGCCCCCGTTGCTCAGGCTGCCTCTACTCCTGCTGCTGCTACTCATGATTCATGTGTGTGGCAACATTAGGCATTCCAAGATGCAAGTTCCTTTTTGATGTCAGCTAGCTTTTTTATTCTAAAAACAAATGTTGCAAAAATCGTGAATCGGTAGTCGGGCGGTCGACCACCCTGCAGCGAGTAATCGGTCAAGTCGGGATTAATCGGTGATTAATCAGATTGGCATTTCCTGCAATTTTTTGGTATTTCTGGAGACCAAACTAAAAATTTTAACCGATTCCAAGCCTGCTGTGTTTCTAAACCTTAATAAAATGCTCCAATTCTGATTATGATGCACATAGTGCGTTATAAGTGAAATATACGATCCTCAAATTAAGTAGAATGCATAATTTTTTTTAAATGACCGATTTTCCCAATTCGGCCGATTTTTTACCGATTCGGCCGATTAATCGGTCGATTTGGCCGATTTTTTGACTTCTTAGTGTCAATTTTTTTCCTATGCCTATTTTTCGACCGATTTTCAAAAATCGATAAGGTACTCGGCCGATTAACGATTAATCGGCCGAGTTGACCGATTTTTGCAACATTGCTAAAAACATAATATAGTTGTGTTGTGGTCAACATCTTTATAAGGTTGTTACTGTGGGAAACGGTGTACACTTTATTTATGAAAATCATATTATAATTACAATAAATAAATTAACAGAAATAAATGACAGTAAATAAATAACAGACAGAATGGAGTAGAAGTAGAAGACAGACTCTATATCAATAATTAAATGAAAACAGTAAAGACAATGGTACGAGGCTCGTGTTGAACACGATTCCCTTAAAACAGATTCGCCATCTGTTTCCCAGGGTACAACGTACACAGCTGTTGTACAGCCGGACTAGACAACTTGCCTGAAAGATCACGAAAAACTTGAGCGTTTCTGATTGAAGAATTGTTGGAACTCGTCTGGTAAGGAGCTGCGTATTATCTTTCAAAACTGAATGAGGAATAGTTTATTTTATAGTGTAACATGTCTTGGTCACCAAGACAGTATATTGCTAAAAAATAACCCGATATGCAAATCTGTTATATTATAAACGTAATTTGCATATCTTTTATTTACACAAAATATATTCTGTAAACTCTGTTAACAAGTTTCAAATCTATTCCTTAAATAGATTTACAGAAAATTATGGAAAAAGGAAACTCGAATCTGCAGCAAAAAGATACGCACGCATGCGAGGCTTCGGAGCTACATTCGTGTCTGCAGGTCGCGCGGGCTCGCATGAGTTCAGAAGCTTCGAACCCATTTTGGCCCAGAAATCCTAAAATCTGCACCCCCCCTGCGCTCGCTCACGTAGGTGTTGGAGTAAAACCAACAAATCAATTTGAAGGTTCATATCAGGATACCTATATAAACAAGGTTTCATTTCTTGTTTTGGGCGATGTGGGATACTCCCACTTTTCAAAATTTTTTGTTTCAAGTGCCTCACTTTGAGACACGATATCTCATTCATATCAACTCCATTTTTGACACTCTTTAGCTCGTTGCGAAGCTCTCGTCAAGGAGAACGCAAAGCTACCAAGAAATATAAATATATATAACATATACATATATTAAATCGTGTCTAAAATTTTCAAAAACTCATTTTGCAAAACCAATTTTCCAACAATCCCCCACATGAATGGAGATCGGTCGAAAACACACGAAAGTTTCGGTGAAATTTCTGCGGTTAAGTCCTGCATAGGATAGGTAGGTGTGACCCTTTTAACCTTCCCTTGTGAGATGCACTTAGTCTCCTAGATCTGAGTAGACGCGATGTCCTTGAACTCAGCCTCTGTTTACGTAGACGACATTACACTTCACACAAGACTCTCCCTGACATTGTCAAGTCCTCATAGTCGTATTCGTTATGGTCATGAATACTAGCCTGGTTCTGCAAGAGGTCTTAGGAATTGCGCCCCCCACAATTCCCTTTGAAGCGACCCCACTTCTCTCTCACATAGGTGATTTCATCTTGAATCATTAAAAACATATGTTTTGTGATTTCATCTTGAATCATTATGCTTTATGATTTCATCCTGAATCATTAAAGCCATATGTTTAACCTCTCAACAAGTCACATTTGTTATAGGAATGGACTAGGAAGTTACAATATTTAGTAACTCCCCCACATTGACGTGACTTCCCCCACATTTCTATGATTAGGTTGTCCTATTGAACCCAGATCTTGGGATCTCCAATCAACTGGGTTATGTTTTCCTTCATAGAAACTCATTCCTTCAAGGGCTTTAGTCCCATTCCTTTAGACGACTTACTAACTAACTCTCTGCTTAAGCCTTTCGTAAGCGGATCCACAATGTTATCCTTTGACTTCACATAGTCAATTGAGATAACTCCTGTTGAGAGTATTTGTCGTATCGAATTATGTCGACGACGGATATGTCTAGACTTTCCATTATACATTATGCTATGAGCTCTGCCAATTGCCGATTGACTATCACAATGTATACTAATGGCCGTTACCAGTTTAGGCCACCTTGGTATGTCCTCTACGAATTGACGTAGCCATTCCGCCTCTTGTCCGCATTTATCTAACGCGATAAATTATGATTCCATCGCGGAATTAGCTATAACAGTTTGCTTGGAAGACTTCCAAGATATAGCCGCTCTTCCTAGTGTAATCACATATCCACTAGTCGATCTAGAATCCTTTATGTCAGATATCCAATTTGCACCACTGTATCCTTCGATAATGTTGGATATCGATCATAGTGCAGTCCATAATCGTGATCAGTATCTCAAATAGTGAAGTACCCTAGTCATAGCTGCCCAATGTGCAAAGCTTGGGTTACTAATATACCTACTTAGCTCGCTAACAAGCATACGCTAAGTCAGGTCGGGTACCTGTCATTAAGTACATTAACATGCCAATAATTCTTGAATACTCTAATTAGGCAACACTTATGCCTCTATTTTTAGATAGATGCTTACTGGTGTCAATTGGAGTTCTGGCTATGCCGGAATCCCCCGCATTATGAGTATTAAGAATTTTGTCCACATAATGTGCTTGACTTAACACACGTCCATTTTGAGTTCGTATGATCTTTATTCCAAGGATCACATCAGCCAAACCCATATCCTTCATGTCAAACTTTGATTTCAACATGTCTTTAGTAGATTTGATCATCTTGTCGTTACTGCCAACGATAAGCATATCATCAACATATAAACACAAGATTACGTATCAACTATTTGTGTCTTTGACATAAACACACTTGTCACATTCATTAATTTTGAATCCACTCTCTGGCATGGCGTGGTCAAATTTTTGATGCCATTGTTTGGGAGCTTGCTTTAAGCCATATAATGACTTAACAAGCCTACAAACTTTGTTCTCTTGTCCAGGAGCCATGAAACCCTCAGGTTGGTTCATGTAGATTTCTTCTTCTAAATCTCCGTTTAGAAATGCCGTTTTCACATCCATTTGGTGAACTTCCAAATTTCTTAAAGCGGCAATAGCAAGTATCATCCTAATCGAGGTTATTCGCGTAACAGGCGAATATGTGTCAAAGTAATCAAGACCTTCTCGTTGTCTAAATCCTTTGATTACTAATCTTGCTTTATACTTGTCAATGGTGCCATCGGCTTTCATCTTCTTCTTGAAGATCCATTTATAGCCTAGTGGTTTACAACCAGGAGGTAAATCTACGAGCTCCCAAGTATGGTTTTGTAAAATAAAATCTATTTCACTTTTAATGGCTTCTTTCCATTGAGCCCCTTTTGAGGAAGTAACCGCTTCTCGGTATGAAGTACGTTCGTTTTCAACCATAAAAGAAACAAAATCGGGGCCAAACGATTTCTCGGTTCTTGCCCTTTTACTTCTTCTAGGTTTAACCTCTTCTTCCTCAGTTTGATCTTGTCTCTCATCCTGGAGATCATTATCATCTCGTTGTCTCTTATCTTGGACAACTTCATCATCTATTCTAGATGAACTTCCAGTTTCCTTCGTTAAACAAGGAAATATAGTTTCAAAGAATGAAGCATTCCTTGATTCCATTAATGTACCCTTTTGTATATTAGGATTTTTCGAATCATGTACAATGAAACGATAAGCACTGCTATTCTTAGCATATCCGATGAATATAAAATCCACAGATTTAGGTCCAATCTTTTGGGCCTTGGGAGTCGGTATAGCTACCTTTGCTTGACACCCTCACACTCGTAAGTACTGATATGATGGTTTTCTTCCCATCCATAATTCATAAGGGGTCTCTTCTTTTTTCTTACGAGGTATCTTATTTAAAATATAAGTAGTCGTTAGAATGGCTTCCCCCCACATGTCCTGGCTTAGACCAAAACTTATCAACATGGCATTAACCATTTCTTTCAAGGTACGGTTCTTCCTTTCGGTAATACCGTTCTGCTGAGGTGAATAGGGAGCAGTGAAATCGTGTCTAATTCCATGTTTTTCACATAGATCAGCGAATGGAGACACATATTCACCTCCTCTATCACTTCGTACCACCTTGATTTTCTTACAAAGTTGATTCTCAACTTCGTTTTTGTATAGAACAAACTTGTCTATAGCTTTATCTTTACTTTTTAGTAAGTAAACATAGCAATACTTTGTACAATCATCAATAAACGTGATAAAGTACTTATTGCCACCTTTTGTGGGTAGTGATTTCAAATCACATATGTCAGTGTGTATCATATCAAGTGGTTCGGTTTTTCGTTCAACCGATTTGAAAGATGATCTTGTAAGTTTGGCTTCAACACAAGTTTCACATTTATATTTTAAGTCAATATGGAAATTAGGTATGCAATTAAATTTAATCAAATGACGCATTGAATTAAAATTTACATGTCCAAGACGGCCATGCCACATATTAGAAGACTCAATCAAGTAAGCAGAAGAATTCATTTTATTGATATCATTCTTAACAACCATTACATTGAGCTTAAACATACCATTCAGGGCATATCCCCTACCAACATACATTTGATTCTTAGACAGAACAAACTTATCAGACTAAAAACCAAGACGAAAACCAAACTTGTTCAACAGCCAACCAGACACAAGATTCTTGCGAATCTCTAGAACATACAAGACATTAGTGATAACATCAAATAGTCCTGAATAATAAGTGTCAATTTCCCCCGATAATGCTTGTAATTTATATCATTTATATGGATTTACGCTTGTTTTCCATTGTTTTCCACTTTCAGGTAAATTACAAGCATTGGAGCTAAAGAGACGCGGAATTGGAGAATTATCTAAAGATTTATCACAGTATGCTACTTTGAAGAAGTTACGGCATAACTCGTCTCTCACATTACGCCGTAACTATTGCGTGACTCAGAAAACCAACTTATCAGAAGGTTACGGCGTAACTCTTCCCAAAGGTTACGACGAAACTATATTAGGTCAAGTGAGGTTCCACACCGCTGATACTTACGCCGTAACTACTCCATCAACTACGACGTAATCGAGTTTATTGAAGAATACGGCGTAACCACTTATTAGGTTACGCCGTAACCAGCAGATCTAGTGCAAAATACGATGAAATAGAAGGTTACGGCGTAACTCTTATATTAGTTACGCCGTAACCCAGATATGGCCTATAAATACCCCACGAATTCCAGCATTTCTAATCATCCCATTTCACACACAACACTCAGAGAATGTGGGAAAAAGCTCAAGGCAGGTCTAGAGGAGCATACGGAGCAGTCTCCAAGGGAGAAATCACTCCCCTACGATAAGCATTAGCGTTTTATATTTCTTTTACTTTCAATTCATGTATTTCGTACCTTTGAATATTGAATTGGTTTGCATGATTAATATGAGCGGCTAAGCACCTTTTGGTGCTGGCCTAGTTATGATTCCTTAATTATTTTGTTTGCATTTACTTTACTTCCGTACAATTATTTCTAAGTGTATGCATGCAGAGTTTATTGGTAGCCACCCTTGGTTCGGTAGTTTTGAATGGTGGTATAGGCCAATTGCCTAAGAGATATGACCAACTGACCATAGGTGAGCGGACTGAGACGGGAAGGGTAAGATATGACCAAATGACGACCCTTTCTACTTGTGCGATTTGACCAACTGATCACCTATCATTTGGATGAACTTAAGAATTAGGGGGTGCGTGTCTAAGTTCCTAACGGCCGGGCATTCACTATTATAAATCTAGCATGTAGCGGTACTTAATGACTTGGCTTAGGGGACCAGGAACAACATGACTTATGAGGGGACACCTGACTTCTCCTGTGGTGGCATCTTTGCTGATAGGTTAGGGCGAATTGACCAAATGTTGTCCTCTCGAATTTGACCCCACCTGAAGTAATTGGAAGTAAGTAGACGTAGACATAACTAACTAGGAGGATTAACTAGGTTAGCACCACTCTCCTTTATTGATTTCCCTTTACCATTTATCTGCTTTTGTTTGCTTTATTCTGCTTTAGCAGTTTAATTATTTAAATCCCTATCGAAACCATTATTAATCTGTGATACCTAGACTTAGTAATAATCCATCACACATAGCTCTTGGGACGACCTCAGCTTTACCGATTACTACACTACACACGACCGGGTACACTTCCCGTTAGTGCACTAGGGTAGACCATAGGTATAACGAGACTTTATAAATATTAAAACATGGTCAGTAAAACCTGCATCAAATTTTTGGCGCCGCTGCCGGGGAGTTATTTTAGGATTAATATTAAGTCTTGCATTCCGTTTTATTATTCTCACGATCATTTTTCGAGTTTTCAGGTACCCTGGAAGTTGTTAACATTGATGACCTCACTCTTGAGGAATATTTGGCATTAACAAGAGAAGAACAAGGACCTGGGATTGTTAGGCCTGCTATAGCAGAAGATGCTCAATTCGAAATCAAACCTCAATTAATGAGGGAATTACGTGCAAATCTCTTCTCTGGAAGCATCACCGATGATGCCCATGAACATATAGACAACGTCGAGTACATTGTAAGCCTATTCAAGATTCCCAGAGTCTCACACGATGCTATAATGTTACGAGTATTCCCTATTTCTCTTATGGGAGCTGCAAAAAGATGGGTTGATCGGGACCGTCAACACTTGCCCTATCTTAAAAAAGTGTTTCATTCATAGATACTGTCCTCCATCAAAGACGGCTAAGCAATTGGAAGAAATTCATAACTTCAAACAAGAGGGTGATGAAACGTTATACCAAGCTTGGGAAAGATATAACGAATTGTTATACAAATGCCCTACTCATGATCTCAACAGCCAACAAAAGATGAACGTCTTCTACAAGGGTCTGAACATCTCCTCAAGACAAATGATTGATTCTCAAGGGCCGATTCCTAGTATGACACCCACTTTGGCTTTAGAAACTATTCAAAAAATGGCAGACCACTCTCACAAATGGCACAATGGAGGGAGCAACCGAAGTAAGAATGGAGATATGGAAGGCCTTGCAGCAATAAACAACAAATTAGAAAGCCTTGGAAGAGAAATGAAGAAGCTCAAGGAAAATGTGCATTCCATTCAAATAGAGCGAAACGGGACTCCACCTTCTAAAGGATGTTCCTCCAACGAGGAAGTTAAAAGGATCGGAGAAGTTAAATATGGAAGAGAATCCCCTTTCAACAACTACAATAATAACAGGCCCAGATATCGAGAAAAATCCCCTGGGTTCTACACAAGAATCAACAACAATCCTCCTAAACCTAGCATTGAAGAAATAATGCACATGCACATCGAAGAATCTACGAAAAAGGGAGATAAACTCAAGGAATGGATGGTCAAAGTGAAGGAGGACACCAATATGAACCTACGTAACCAAGATGCTGCGATTAAAAACCTCGAAACACAAATTGGGCAATTGGCTAAAAACATTGTAACAAGTAATGCTAAAGCCATTGCCTGCAAGGCCATATTTGCGCAAGATAAAGCAAAGAAAGAGCAGTGCACATCCTCTATCACTAATGATCTTTACGGGATTAACTACCTAAGAGAGGATGATAAATTAGAAGACGACGAGGTCTTGCCAAGCCAACTTCAAAAAAACAAAGCAATACCAGAAAGTTTTCTTCTCCCATGCACTATTGGTAACATTAAGATTCCCGCATTAGCTGATTTAGGGGCCGGGTAAACCTTATCTCTACCACTTTATTTGGAAAAATAAAACTTACCAATTTAAAAGAAACAACTATTATGATAGAAATGGTTGATTCCTCTAAAGCTGTACCGAGGGGAATTGTGAATAATGTGCTTTTAAAAATTGGAAAAATTTTCTTCCCAACTGATTTTGTCGTTATTGACATGGGGAAGCGGGAGGCTTACAACTAAATTGTTGGAAGACCTTTTCTGGCCACTTGTAGGGCTCAGATTAAGGTTTTTGAAAAACAAATTTATTTGGGAACTAAAAATGAACGAATAACTTTTAGTATGAAAGAGCATTAAAAACCAAAAATTGAAATTTCAAATAATGTTGATGTTGTTAATGTTCAATCGCTAGATCCCGCTCTATACTCTAATCCTATTACTGATGATAGTAGAGAGAATATTGATAATTGTAAGAAGAAACAGGAAGAAATTGTCCAAAGCATTGAGGAGACTCTGGTTCCAAACAAACAATTTAGCAACTCGATGTCAACCAAGGATAGCGAATCAGTGACAGCATGGCCACCGTTTACTCGTCCTAAAAAATGTGAAAGAAAGGCGAATGAATGGATATACCCTCATAAGGGAGAGAGACATGATATTGAATTAGCATTGGAAGATTGGTACAAAATAAGATTTGGGAACTCAAAAATCCATAAGGGACTGGTTAAGCAGTATAAGTACAATCATCTCACTGACACAATAAACGGTGCAAGATCCAGCATTAATATTACTAGTAGTCTTATTGCTGAAGATGATGACCGGGGAAAATCATGTGATGAATGGCTTTCACATGAGTTTGGAACAGATGGCATCCGTAATTCTACAAGGAAAAAAAGGTTCGACAAAAGGATGAATGAGTACCAACGAGTGTTGGAAGTGGGCCAGATCCAAAGGCCACCATAGAAGCCCCGCGGCTTTGAGTCTAACTTAAAGACTCGTAAATAAAGAAAAGTGCTCCTTCAGGAGACAACCCGAATTATCCCTTTCTTTTGTTTTATTTCCATTTCTGTAGGGTTTTGTGTTTTCTAACCATTTTTGCAGGAAACGAGGAAGTACTTGCTGTTGCAGTTTGCTGGTCTAACCAGAGTTACGGCGTAACTCATCTATGTGATTATGCCGTAACCAACCTTTTAGAAGCAGAATTTCTTGACGCATTAACAATTATGGCATAATACCATCTATGTGGTTACGCCGTAACCACTTTCTTTGCAGCTTATGCCAGGTTTTGCCAGTTACGGCGTAACTCCCTCAAAAGAGTTACGACGTAACCTTCCTCTGCTTTAATTCTTTCATTTTAAAACACAATAACCTTGTATTAGTATTTTAAATGAGCTTTGTGGGTGTGTTCCCTGTAAACCCTCACGAGACTTCACTCGTCCACTTGGGACACCAAGTTATTTAAAAGGCTTGTTTCATTAAGCTAAATGCAACCGTGATTCCTATGAAAGTGAGTTAGGTTTGTTTTTCATTTTTCATTTTTTCTTTTTAGAATTATGCTTGTCGGTAGTGTGATTTCAGGGATTGAAGTTTGTTCATGATGCTTATACGAAGGCACGTCTCTTTTTCGTGGGCCTTCCTTCTTTATGGAGCAAATTTCAGGGAAGTTCTCGCTCTAATTCTACTTTTCTCTTTACCTTTATTTAATGCTTAGTACAAAAGGGACTTTGTACAATTCAAGTGGGGGACGGGAGTAGAATTATGTCTTGAACATTATTTAAGCCCTCATTTTTCTATTTTATTTTGAAAAATTATGCCATTTTAAAATTTTGACATGTTTTTCTTAACCTAACTAGATTAGACCTTAACCGAGCACATTCAACCCTTGATATTATATGGTGAGATTAGCCTTATCCGTTTCCAATATTTTACCCCAAATCCACCAAATTATGAGTGTGCCGGTAGCTTGTAAACTTTAAAACTTGGCATTTGCATCATTTCGAGACCATAGACGAGGTATGTTGAGTTAGCTCGATGTATTTGGACTTTTCAGTTTTAGAAGGCAATATTATAGGATTATCACCCAAACAGCCTACCATTGTGTGTCTATCGAGTAGTCACCTCGACTTCTCGACCCCCATGTGAAACCCTTTTGTTGCACTCACCTTTAGTGCAAGATACCCCTAGATACACCCTTCTGAGCCATTCCTTTCATTTTGTTAACCCGATATATTGTTTCGATACACCTATACACCTTAGACTACCCTGTAGTATTTATTTGTGATTGGGAAGTCATCATTTGCCTAAGTTCAAGGTTCGAGTGAAAAGGTTCGGAAATCACGCTTTCATCGAAAACATTCCTGAAGATCATTGAAGACCCCCCGAATTCCCATTTTTCATCTCAAGTGGGGGGATGTTATGTTTAGTATTTATTGTTATGTTGAAAAAAAAATAGTTGTTATGTTATTGTAAAGTTCGATGTTATAAGCACTATATTATGAGCTTTATAGAATTAGTATCGAGGAGGCCACCTCGGTCACATTTGAAGATTGGAGTTGGTAGTTATGCCAACAGTTGGAGAAAAGGTAGTATGCCCATCACGACGTCCTCTAATGACACATCTACCTTATATTTCATGATCCAGTTTTTTGACTTCAAAGCTTGAACTTTGGGTGAACGGTAAGTGGTGATGACTTGGTTATAGATTTAGACTACCTGCTTATTTTTTATTTTACACCAATTATATATCCCATGTCTTATCCTACCCTTTAGTCATGAAGTGTGTCTAGGTGATGCAGCGAGCAATCTTTGGTGTCTTGGCCATGGATTTGGTCATGTATCATTGATTTTGTCCACTTCGCCGTGACATGTTAGTAATGACGAGTCACCCCTTAACCTTTGTCGTGTCTACCCATATTGCCTTCGAGAATTGTTTAGCCCTTAACTCTAGTGGTGGAGATTTGTGTAACCGCCAAGCTTATGATAGAATACATGCTATAACTGTGCGATTGAGTGATCACCCCGAAATTGACACTTAGAATAGTTAAGAGATTTGAGTGTTTTGTTCCCTTTCGTGAGGTGTTCGGCTTTGTTTTATTCTAGCATAAGGGATTTATAAACTTATATTTTCCAGGTTATGGGAGATATCTTTTTAGGAATCTTTCTAATAAGGTCTACTTGAGGGCAAGTAGAGTTCAAGTGGGGGATATTTGATAACATCAAATAGTCCTGAATATTAAGTGTCAATTTTCCCCGATAATGCTTGTGATTTATATCATTTATATGGATTTACGCTTGTTTTCCATTGTTTTCCACTTTTAGGTAAATTACGAGCATTGGAGCTAAAGAGACGCGAAATTGGAGAATTATCTAAATATTTATCACAGTATGCTACTTTGAAGAAGTTACGGCGTAACTCGTCTCTCACATTACGCCGTAACTATTGCGTGACTCAGAAAACCAACTTATCATAAGGTTACAGCGTAACTCTTCCCAAAGGTTACGACGTAACTATATTAGGTCAAATGAGGTTCAATGCCGTTGATACTTACGCCGTAAGTACTCCATCAACTACGACGTAACCGAAGTTTATTGAAGACTACGGCATAACCACTTATTAGGTTACGCCGTAACCAGCAGATCTAGTGCAAAATACGATGAAATAGAAGGTTACGGCGTAACTCTTTTATTAGTTACCCCGTAATCCAGATCTGCCCTATAAATACCTCACGAATTCCAGCATTTCTGATCATCCCATTCCACACACAACACTCAAAGAACGTAGGAAAAAGCTCAAGGCAGGTCTAGAGGAGCATACGGAGCAGTCTCCAAGGGAGAAATCACTCCCCTATGATAAGCATTAGGGTTTTATATTTCTTTTACTTTCAATTCATGTATTTCGTACCTTTGACTATTGAATTGGTTTGCATGATTAATATGAGCGGCTAAGCACCTCTTGGTGATGGCCTAGTTATGATTCCTTAATTATTTTGTTTGCGTTTACTTTACTTCCGTACAATTATTTCTATGTGTATGCATTCATAATTTATTGGTAACCACCTTTGGTTCGGTAGTTTTGAATGGCGGTAGAGGCCAATTGCCTAGGAGATATGACCAACTGACCCTAGGTGAGCGGACTGAGACGGGAAGGGTAAGATATGACCAACTGACGACCCTTTCTACTTGTGCGATTTGACCAACTGATCACCTATCGTTTGGATGAACTTAAGAATTAGGGGGTGCGTGTCTAAGTTCATAACGGTCGGGCATTCACTATTATAAATCTAGCATGTAGCAGTACTTAATGACTTGGCTTAGGGGACCAGGAACAACAGGACTTATGAGGGGACACCTGACTTCTCCTGTGGTAGCATCTTTGCTGATAGGTTAGGGCGAATTAACCAAATGCTGTCCTCTCGACTTTGACCCCACCTGAAGTAATTGGAAGTAAGTAGACGTAGACATAACTAGCTAGGAGGATTAACTAGGTTAGCACCACTCTCCTCTATTGATTTCCCTTTACCATTTATCTGCTTTTGTTTGCTTTATTCTGCTTTAGTAGTTTAATTAATTAAATCTCTATCGAAACCATTATTAATCTGTGACATCTAGACTTAGTAATAATCCATCACACATAGCTCTTGGGACGACCTCGGCTTTACCGATTACTACACTACACACGACCGGGTACACTGCCCGTTAGTGCACTAGGGTAGACCAGAGGTATAACGAGATTTTATAAATATTAAAACCTGGTCAGTAAAACCTGCATCAATTAGTCAACTTGAGCTCTTTCTCGGATGTCATCTTCAAGATTACATCTCCTGCGCCCTTGATCTCAGCAGTTGCAGAGTTGCCCATGTACAACTTCTCTCCACTATCAACCGCCCTGAAAGAGTGAAACATACTCTTATCAGCACACACATGACGGGTAGCCCCAGTATCCACCCACCATTCCATGTTGTTGGAACCTACCGGTTAACAGAGATCATGGCAATGACATCAGACACCATAGCAATCATGTACACATCTTCATTCACCATATTAGCCTGGCGTGGAGTCACCCGCCGCATCTTTTAGCAAGCACGGTGACCCGGCTGGTCACAATTGAAGCACACCCCCTAGAACTTCTGTTTCACAATTGACGCTTTAGGAGAAAGGTAATCAGACTTCCTTTTACCCTTCTTGTCATTCTTTCCTTTTCCTTTGCCTTTAGCTTTGACATTGGAATTTGAAGATGCGAAGCATGCTCAACCGTATTTGCCTTAGTAGAATCAGGCGTATAAGTGTTTTTCAGAACCAGGTTGTTTTCCTCTTCAATACGAAGACGAACAACCAAGTCTTCAACACTCATCTCCTTTTGCTTATGCTTCAGGTAGTTCTTGAATTCTACCCAGCTTGGAGGTAACTTTTCAATAATAGCAACAACTTGAAAAGTTTCACTCAAGGTCATTCCCCAAAGATGAATGTCGTGTAGCAAAACCTGCAGATCTTGAACTCGACTTATCACATTCTTTGAATCAACCATCTTGTAATCCAAAAAACGAGCTACCACGAACTTCTTTGTACAAGCATCCTCAGTTTTGTACTTGCGTTCCAATGACTCCCATAATTCTTTGGCAATCTTGGTCTTGCAGTACACGTTGTACAAAGAATCCACCAAACCATTCAGAACATAGTTGTGACACAAAAAGTCTGAATGTTTCCATGCTTCCAAGGCTTGAACAGCCTGTTGATTAGAGGATTGACCTTCTGCAGGAGGTTCCACGTTAGGTGGGTTCTCTTTTAAGAACCGCGCAAGGTTCAAAGTAGTGAGATAGAAGAACATCTTATGTTGCCACCTCTTAAATTTTTCCCATTGAATTTCTCTGGTTTCTCAGCATGATTAGCAACCGTGTTAGTAACTGGCGCACCAGTTACGTTCACAGGAGTAGTTACAGGAGGGGAAGTGGTGTTTGTCATCCTAAAAGATCAAACACAAACAATTAAACAAACTATTTTAAATGGTATCTACTTGTACCTGATCTGATTCAACAAAACTCTATCTTGGTTTTGATGGATCGAGTAAATCAGTTTAATAGAAACTCAATCTTGGTTTCGTTAAAACTGATAATAAAATTGCTTAAAAAAACGTTATAGATTTGTAATCCAAATCTGTATTTATAAATCTGTTTAATTTAAATTGATTTCCAAAGAAACTCAACAAGGTTTCGACATAAAACAATTTATAAAATCTGTTAATAATTAATCCGATTTTAACAAAGTGTTTTTAAATTCGGTTAAACCAAATCGTTTTAAGATCTGGGGAAACGGTGTACACTTTATTTATGAAAATCAGATTATAATTACAATAAATAAATTAACAGAAATAAATGACAGTAAATAAATAACAGACAGAATGGAGTAGAGGTAGAAGACAGACTCTATATCGATAATTAAAAGAAAACATTAAAGACAATGGTACGAGGCTCGTGTTGAACACGATTCCCTTAAAACAGATTCGCCGTCTGTTTCCCAGGGTACAACGTACACAGCTGTTGTATAGCCGGACTAGACAACTTGCCTGAAAGAGCACGGAAAACTTGAGCGTTTCTGATTGAAGAATTGTTGGAACTCGTCTGGTAAGGAGGTGCGTATTGTCTTTCAAACTGAATGATGAATAGTTTATTTTATAACGTAAAATGTCTTGGTCACCAAGACAGTATATTGCTAAAAAATAACCCGATATGCAAATCTGTTATATTATAAACGTAATTTGCATATCCTTTATTTACACAAAATATATTCTGTAAACTCTGTTAACAAATATATTCTGAAAATCATGTGATGAATGGCTTTCACATTAGTTTGGAAAAGATGGCATCCGTAATTCTACAAGGAAAAAAAGGTTCGACAAATGGATGAATGAGTGCCAACGAGTGTTGGAAGTGGGCCAGATCCAAAGGCCACCATAGAAGCCCCGCGGCTTTGAGTCTAACTTAAAGACTCGTAAATAAAGAAAAGTGCTCCTTCAGGAGACAACCCGAATTATCCCTTTCTTTTGTTTTATTTCCATTTCTGTAGGGTTTTGTGTTTTCTAACCATTTTTTAAGGAAACGAGGAAGTACTTGTTGCTGTTCTTGCGTCGACCGAGTTACGGCGTAACTCATCTATGTGATTATGCCGTAACCAACCTTTTAGCAGCAGAATTTCTTGACGCATTAACAATTATGGCGTAATACCATCTATGTGGTTACGCCATAACCACTTTCTTTGCAGCTTATGCCAGGTTTTGCCAGTTACGGCGTAACTCCCTCAAAAGAGTTACGACGTAACCTTCCTCTGCTTTAATTCTTTAATTTTAAAACACAATAACCTTGTATTAGTATTTTAAATGAGCTTTGTGGGTGTGTTCCCTGTAAACCCTCACGAGACTTCACTCGTCCACTTGGGACACCAAGTGGTTTAAAAGGCTTGTTTCATTCGCTAAATGCAACCGTGATTCCTATGAAAGTGAGTTAGGTTTGTTTTTCATTTTTCATTTTTTCTTTTTAGAATTATGCTTGTCGGTAGTGTGATTTCAGGGATTGAAGTTTGTTCATGATGCTTATACGAAGGCACGTCTCTTTTCGTGGGCCTTCCTTCTTTATGGAGCAAATTTCAGGGAAGTTCTCGCTCTAATTCTACTTTTCTCTTTACCTTTATTTAATGCTTAGTACAAAAGGGACTTTGTACAATTCAAGTGGGGGGACGGGAGTAGAATTATCTCTTGAACATTATTTCGCCCTCATTTTTCTATTTTATTTTGAAAAATTATGCCATTTTTAAAATTTTGACATGTTTTTCTTAACCTAACTAGATTAGACCTTAACCGAGCACATTCAACCCTTGATATTATATGGTGAGATTAGCCTTATCCGTTTCCAATATTTTACCCCAAATCCACCAAATTATGAGTGTGCCGGTAGCTTGTAAACTTTAAAACTTGGCATTTGCATCATTTCGAGACCATAGACGAGGTATGTTGAGTTAGCTCAATGTATTTGGACTTTTCAGTTTTAGAAGGCAATATTATAGGATTATCACCCAAACAGCCTACCATTGTGTGTCTATCGAGTAGTCACCTCGACTTCTCGACCCCCATGTGAAACCCTTTTGTTGCACTCACCTTTAGTGCAAGATACCCCTAGATACACCCTTCTGAGCCATTCCTTTCATTTTGTTAACCCGATATATTGTTTCGATACACCTATACACCTTAGCCTACCCTGTAGTATTTATTTGTGATTGGGAAGTCATAATTTGCCTAAGTTCAAGGTTCGAGTGGAAAGGTTCGGAAATCACGCTTTCATCGAAAACATTCCTGAAGATCATTGAAGACCCCCTGAATTCCCATTTTTCATCTCAAGTGGGGGGATGTTATGTTTAGTATTTATTGTTATGTTGAAAAAAAAATAGTTGTTATGTTATTGTAAAGTGCGATGTTATAAGCACTATATTATGAGCTTTATAGAATTAGTATCGAGGAGGCCACCTCGGTCACATTTGAAGATTGGAGTTGGTAGTTATGCCAACAGTTGGAGAAAAGGTAGTATGCCCATCACGACGTCCTCTAATGACACATCTACCTTATATTTCATGATCCGGTTTTTTGACTTCAAAGCTTGAACTTTGGGTGAACGGTAAGTGGTGATGACTTGGTTATAGATTTAGACTACCTGCTTATTTTTTATTTTACACCAATTATATATCCCATGTCTTATCCTACCCTTTAGTCATGAAGTGTGTCTAGATGATGCAGCGAGCAATCTTTGGTGTCTTGGCCATGGATTTGGTCATGTATCATAGATTTTGTCCACTTCGCCGTGACATGTTAGTAATGACGAGTCACCCCTTAACCTTTGTCGTGTCTACCCATATTGCCTTCGATAATTGTTTAGCCCTTAACTCTAGTGGTGGAGATTTGTGTAACCGCCAAGCTTATGATAGAATACATGCTATAACTGTGCGATTGAGTGATCACCCCGAAATTGACACTTAGAATAGTTAAGAGATTTGAGTGTTTTGTTCCCCTTTCGTGAGGTGTTCGGCTTTGTTTTATTCTAGCATAAGGGATTTATAAACTTATATTTTCCAGGTTATGGGAGATATCTTTTTAGGAATCTTTCTAATAAGGTCTACTTGAGGGCAAGTAGAGTTCAAGTGGGGGGATATTTGATAACATCAAATAGTCTTGAATATTAAGTGTCAATTTTCCCCGATAATGCTTGTAATTTATATCATTTATATGGATTTACGCTTGTTTTCCATTGTTTTCCACTTTTAGGTAAATTACGAGCATTGGAGCTAAAGAGACGCGAAATTGGAGAATTATCTAAATATTTATCACAGTATGCTACTTTGAAGAAGTTACGGCGTAACTCGTCTCTCACATTACGCCGTAACTATTGCGTGACTCAGAAAACCAACTTATCATAAGGTTACAGCGTAACTCTTCCCAAAGGTTACGACGTAACTATATTAGGTCAAATGAGGTTCAATGCCGTTGATACTTACGCCGTAAGTACTCCATCAACTACGACGTAACCGAGTTTATTGAAGACTACGGCATAACCACTTATTAGGTTACGCCGTAACCAGCAGATCTAGTGCAAAATACGATGAAATAGAAGGTTACGGCGTAACTCTTTTATTAGTTACCCCGTAATCCAGATCTGCTCTATAAATACCCCACGAATTCCAGCATTTCTGATCATCCCATTCCACACACAACACTCAAAGAACGTAGGAAAAAGCTCAAGGCAGGTCTAGAGGAGCATACGGAGCAGTCTCCAAGGGAGAAATCACTCCCCTATGATAAGCATTAGGGTTTTATATTTCTTTTACTTTCAATTCATGTATTTCGTACCTTTGAATATTGAATTGGTTTGCATGATTAATATGAGCGGCTAAGCACCTCTTGGTGATGGCCTAGTTATGATTCCTTAATTATTTTGTTTGCGTTTACTTTACTTCCGTACAATTATTTCTAAGTGTATGCATGCATAGTTTATTGGTAGCCACCTTTCGTTCGGTAGTTTTGAATGGCGGTAGAGGCCAATTGCCTAGGAGATATGACCAACTGACCCTAGGTGAGCGGACTGAGACGGGAAGGGTAAGATATGACCAACTGACCCTTTCTACTTGTGCGATTTGACCAACTGATCACCTATCGTTTGGATGAACTTAAGAATTAGGGGTGCGTGTCTAAGTTCATAACGGTCGGGCATTCACTATTATAAATCTAGCATGTAGCGGTACTTAATGACTTGGCTTAGGGGACCGGGAACAACAGGACTTATGAGGGACACTGACTTCTCCTGTGGTAGCATCTTTCTTTGATAGGTTAGGGCGAATTAACCAAATGTTGTCCTCTCGACTTTGACCCCACCTGAAGTAATTGGAAGTAAGTAGACGTAGATATAACTAGCTAGGAGGATTAACTAGGTTAGCATCACTCTCCTCTATTGATTTCCATTTACCATTTATCTGCTTTTGTTTGCTTTATTCTGCTTTAGTAGTTTAATTAATTAAATCTCTATCGAAACCATTATTAATCTGTGACACCTAGACTTAGTAATAATCCATCACACATAGCTCTTGGGACGACCTCGGCTTTACCGATTACTACACTACACACGACCGGGTACACTGCCCGTTAGTGCACTAGGGTAGACCATAGGTATAACGAGATTTTATAAATATTAAAACCTGGTCAGTAAAACCTGCATCAATTAGTCAACTTGAGCTCTTTCTCGGATGTCATCTTCAAGATTACATCTCCTTCGCCCTTGATCTCAGATTGCGAGTTGCCCATGTACAACTTCTCTCCACTATCAACCGCTCTGAAAGAGTGAAACATACTCTTATCAGCACACACATGACGGGTAGCCCCAATATCCACCCACCATTCCCTGTTGTTGGAACCTACCAGGTTAACTTCAGAGATCATGGCAATGACATCAGACACCATAGCAATCATGTACACATCTTCATTCACCATATTAGCCTGGCGTGGAGTCACCCGCTTCGGCATCTTACAGTTAGCAGCACGGTGACCCGACTGGTCACAATTGAAGCACACCCCCTGGAACTTCTGTTTCACAATTGACGCTTTAGGAGAAAGGTAATCAGACTTCCATTTTCCCTTCTTGTCATTCTTTCCTTTTCCTTTGCCTTTAGCTTTGACATTGGACTTTGAAGATGCCGAAGCATGCTCAACCATATTTGCCTTAGCAGATGCAGGCGTATAAGTGTTTTTCAGAACTAGGTTGTTGTCCTCTTCAATACGAAGACGAACAACCAAGTCTTCAACACTCATCTCCTTTGGCTTATGCTTCAGGTAGTTCTTGAATTCTACCCAGCTTGGAGGTAACTTTTCAATAATAGCAGCAACTTGAAAAGTCTCACTCAAGGTCATTCCCCGGCATGAATGTCGTGTAGCAAAACCTGCAGATCTTGAACCTGACTTATCACATTCTTTGAATCAACCATCTTGTAATCCAAAAAATAAGCTACCACGAACTTCTTTGTACCGGCATCCTCAGTTTTGTACTTGCGTTCCAATGACTCCCATAATTCTTTGGCAATCTTGGTCTTGCGATACACGTTGTACAAAGAATCCACCAAACCATTCGAACATAGTTGTGACACAAAAGTCCTGAATGTTTCCATGCTTCCAAGGCTTGAACAGACTGTTGATTAGAGGATTGACCTTCTGCAGGAGGTTCCACGTTAGGTGGGTTCTCTTTTAAGAACCGCGCAAGGTTCAAAGTAGTGAGATAGAAGAACATCTTATGTTGCCACCTCTTAAATTTTTCCCATTGAATTTCTCTCGGTTTCTCGGCATGATTAGCAACCGTGTTAGTAACTGGCGCACCGATTACGTTCACAGGAGTAGTTAGGAGGGAAGTGGTGTTTGTCATCCTAAAAGATCAAACACAAACAATTAAACAAACTATTTTAAATGTTATCTACTTGTACCTGATCTGATTCAACAAAACTCTATCTTGGTTTTGATGGATCGAGTAAATCAGTTTAATAGAAACTCAATCTTGGTTTCGTTAAAACTGATAATAAAATTGCTTAAAAAAACGTTATAGATTTGTAATCCAAATCTGTATTTATAAATCTGTTTAATTTAAATTGATTTCCAAAGAAACTCAACAAGGTTTCGACATAAAACAATTTATAAAATCTGTTAATAATTAATCCGATTTTAACAAAGTGTTTTTAAATTCGGTTAAACCAAATCTGTTTTAAGACTGTGGGAAACGGTGTACACTTTATTTATGAAAATCAGATTATAATTACAATAAATAAATTAATGAAATAAATGACAGATAAATAAATAATGACGAGAATGGAGTAGAGGTAGAAGACAGACTCTATATCGATAATTAAAAGAAAACATTAAAGACAATGGTACGAGGCTCGTGTTGAACACGATTCCCTTAAAACAGATTCGCCCTGCTTCCCGGTACAACGTGCAATTTGTACCGGACTAGACAACTTGCCTGAAAGATCACGGAAAACTTGAGCGTTTCTGATCGAAGAATTGCTGGAACTCGTTTGGTAAGGAGCTGCGTATTGTCTTTCAAACTGAATGATGAATAGTTTATTTTATAACGTAACATGTCATGGTCACCAAGACAGTATATTGCTAAAAAATAACCCGATATGCAAATCTGTTATATTATAAACGTAATTTGCATATCTTTTATTTACACAAAATATATTCTGTAAACTCTGTTAACAAGTTTCAAATCTATTCCTTAAATAGATTTACAGAAAATTCTGGAAAAAGGAAACTCGAATCTGCAGCAAAAAGATACGCACACGCATGCGAGGCTCCGGAGTTGCATTCGTGTCCGCAGGTCGCGCGGGCTCGCATGAGTTCAGAAGCTTCGAACCCATTTTTGCCCAGAAATCCTGAAATCTGCACCCCCCACCCTGCGCTCGTGCACGCAGGTGTTGGAGTAAAACCAACAAATCAATTTGAAGGTTCATATCAAGATTCCTATATAAACAAGGTTTCGTTTCTTGTTTTGGGCGATGTGGGATACTCCCACTTTTCCAAATTTCATGTTTCAAGTGCCTCACTTTGAGACACGACATCTCATTCATATCAACTCCATTTTTGACACTCTTTAGCTCGTTGCGAAGCTCTCGTCAAGGAGAACGCAAAGCTACCAAGAAATATAAATATATATAACATATACATTTATTAAATGGTGTCTAAAATTTGCAAAAACTCATTTTACAAAACCAATTTTCCAACAGTTACATCCTAGATGAAATAGTAGATCTGGCGCTTGTATTGTTTGCAACATTGTGTTTCATTTGATCAGGACCACACGGACCACTTGTCCTGCAGAGGTCTTACTTTTTCCCAATATCCAAAAAGGCTATGTATTTCGCTGCATATTAGCAGAGAATTCATTTAAGGACACGTGTCGACACCATATTAAATGTAACCGAAAAAAAAAATAAAATATATCTCGCTGCAAATAAGCAGCGATCTCTTACACATTGGCCCCACTATGTATGTCGAAAAGAGTAAAATATAAAAAATTACAAAACTCACCCTTTAACTTTTTAATATTTACAACTTTTTTATATAACAAACTTTATTCGTCAAATATTTAGCAAATATATAGTGAATTTGATAATAAAAAAAATACCGTTATAAAGAGCTCTAAATTACGAACAAAACGAGCCCAATATTAATATTCTTTTGACATACGTACAATTTTATAAAAAATATTGAAGTTGATTATATATATCAACTATTTTGAAATTGAAAACTAAAACTTACCATACTCACCCTTTAACTTTTATATATTTAAAACTTTTTTATTTAACAAACTTTATTCGTCAAATATTTAGCAAATGTATAGTGAATTTTTTAATAAAAAAAATACCGTTGCGAAGAGCTCTAAATTACGAACAAAACGAGCCCAATATTAATATTCTTTTGACGTACGCACACTTTTATAAAAAATATTGAAGTTGATTATATATATCAACTATTTTGAAATTAAAAAATTAAACTTACCATAACCACCCTACACTTTTTAATATTTGTAACTTTTTTTATGTAACAAACTTTATTCGTCAAATATTTAGCAAATATATAGCGAATTTGTTAATAAAAAAATACCGTTGTAAATAGTAAAATCGTACGTACGTCAAAAAATATCAATATTGGGCTCGTTTTGTTCGTAACTTAGAGCTCTTCGCGATGGTATTTTTTTTATTAACAAATTCACTATATACTTGCTAAATATTTGACGAATAAAGTTTGTTATATAAAAAAGTTGTAAATATTAAAAAGTGTAGGGTGGTTATGGTAAGTTTTAGTTTTCAATTTCAAAATAGTTGAGATATATAATCAACTTCAATATTTTTTATAAAATTGTATATATGTCAAAAGAATATTAATATTTGGCTCGTTTTGTTCGTAATTTAGAGCTCTTTGCAATGGTATTTTATTTATTAACAAATTCACTATATATTTGCTAAATATTTGACGAATAAAGTTTGTTATATAAAAAAGTTGTAAATATTAAAAAGTTAAAAGGTGAGTTTTGTAATTTTTTATGTTTTACTCGTTTTCACATACATAGTGGGGCCAATGTGTAAGAGATCGTTGCTTATTTGCAGCGAGATACTTTTTTTTTCGGTTACATTTAATATGGTGTCGATACGTGTCCTTAAATGAATTATCTGCTAATATTAACCGAAATACATAGCCTTTTTGGATATTGGGAAAAAGTAGGACCTCTGCAGGACAAGTGGTCCGTGCAGGGTCCTATTAGGTAATTTTCGCTTTATTTTAATTCCTTTGGTAGCCTTCTTGTTGATGCTTGTAACCTTCTATATACTTGCTACTTTTATACTCCCCTGTTCCAAAATAAATGTCAATATTTCTATTTTTGGATTAAAATCCAATATGTGTTTTAAACCAATCAAATTTTAGTTGAGTCCGTAGGTGTGATATTTGATTGGTGGATAGTGTAGTTAATGGGATTTCTTAATACTTTGTGCAGTTTGTAAGTGAACATTTATTTGGAACAAGCTTGACCACATGCTAATTCTTGAGTGGTATGATTTTTACTAAGAAAGTCAAAACGACAGGAAAAAATTGGTAAAAAGAGGTCTTGTTGAAGCTTATACCATTTTATGTGCTCTGTTGGGCTTTAATATTCAACCTAAATCTACTTAAGAGTTATGTAAGTAATATATTAACTGTACTTTTAGCTCTAATATGTATTTGTCGTAGATACAAAGGTGATACAACCAAATATCGTGAGGAATCTTAAAATCTTTGGGAATAGATATATGTACCCTCTTATTTGGATTCCAATACCCGCTTTTTTATTTTTATTTTTTCTATTTTATTTAAGAAACTAAAAATACAGAACAAAAAATATTAAATTTAATAAATCAAAAGTATTAAAATACAAAAAATTCAAATAAAGAAACAATCTAGTGCTCTTTACAAGGGAAAAGGTGGGTCAGGAGGTATGCACAACCAACAACTCCCAACTTTTATTTATTTATTTAGAGTGATTTGCTATAAATTTGTAACATCTTTTCGATTTTATAGATAATTTGGTTACTGTAGTTAAATGACCAAATGACAATAAAATGAACTCATGATGTTTTAACGATATGGATGGTCGTCTTAACTTTTAAAGATAATCGTCTAGAAATGTAGCTAAATTATTATTAAGAAAAAAGCTATAAATTCATAACGTACTTTACAAAAAAACTCATTATGCTCTATCTAATTCACTTATTGTCACAATATATAACCGTTTTCATTTTATTCGGTTATTTTCTGTCCGTTTTTATCCGTTTTCGTAAATCGTCCCTTTTTATCCGTTTTCATTTTAATATCTCCGGATAAAAACAGATAAAAACCGTTTTTATTATCCAAGTCAAAAAGGTTTTTATCCGTTTTTATCTGTTTTTATCCAGAGATATTAAAATGAGAACGGATAAAAATTGACGATTTACGAAAACGGATAAAAACGGACAGTAAATAACCGAATAAAAATGAAAACGGTTATGTATTATGACAATAAGTGAAATATATAGAGCATAATGAGTTTTTTTATAAAGTACGTTATGAATTTATAGCTTTTTTCCTTTTTATTATTTTGAGTTTTGTGCGGCCGTCTTTTTTTCTCTTTTGTGGTTTTATATAACCATACTTGAATTCCGTCTATTATGTGTAGCTTTTGATCATTTTACAGTTTCGTTTATCAACCTTCCTAATAACACGAGAATGATAAAATGATCATAAAATACACACAATAAACGGTATTAAAAAGTATGGTTATATAAAAGAAGTTGAGATCCTATGAAAAGTGAAAAAAATTAAAAAGCGTAGAAAGCTTATCATTGAGTATCATGTGCCCTTATTCAATCCTTCCTTATTTCTTATTAAATTCGGTTAGGGGGCATTTTGGTCATTTTAATTCATTTTTTTATTTCACCTCAAAACTTCAAACGTAAATAATTTTTAAACGACGAACTTTTATGAAAAACCGATTTCACATTTTTTTTTTAAATTTAATTCTTTTTAATTTGGTATGCATTATGATATATGAATCTCAACTTTTTTTTTCTAACTTTTTAAGTGGGTGTTGATTTTCATGAAATTTTCGGCATTTTCGGCTCTAATTTTGACTATTTTAAAAGCCGAATTTTACAAAACTTAAAACATGAAAATTGTAGGCTTTTGACCATTCTTTACCTAGAAATTTGAATCACTCAAATCCGATATGATATGAGTGAGATATTGCACGTTAAAGATGAACAATAACTGATAAACGCTAACAAAAATAACTGATGAACGTTATCAAATATAATTGATGAACGTTATAAAAAATAACTGGAGAACAATATCAAAAATAACTGATAAACGTTATTTTTTTCAAAAACTGATGAATGTTATAAAAAATAACTAATGAACGTTATCAAAAATAATTGATGAATAATATAAAAAATAATTGATGAACGTTATTTTTTCGAAAACTGCTGAACATTATAAAAAATAACTTATGAACGTTATCAAAATTAACTGATGAACAATATCAAAAATAATTGATGAACTGATAAAAATTGTATTTTTATTCGAAAATTGATGAACTGATGAACAATAGTAACTTGAATTGATGAACATTATAAAAAATAACTGATGAACATAATTAACTGATGACCAAAACTAACTAACGAACTGATGAACCAAAAAAACCGATGAACAAGTGATGTAACTGATGAACATTATAATCTAACATCAAAGAAAACTGATGAACATTATAATGTAACATAAAAAAATAAAAAGAAAAATCTAATTGATAAACTGATGAACACTGTGACTTTAACAGGTGAACATTGTGATTTCTTTTAAACAACTGATGAAATTTTTTTTTATTGATGAACAAATGAAAAACTATTTTTATCGATGAACAACACCTTTTATTGATGAACGATACTTTTTTGTTACAAAATTGATAAAGTAAAGTAAAGTAAAGTAAAGTAAAGTAACGCCCAATGCTGTCTTCCACGAGTTATGGGTACCCAATACCGTTTCCGGTTTATGGGGGAGGTTAAGATGTAGACAGCCTTACCCCTACCTAAGGTAGAGAGGCTGCTTCAGGTTCTACCAAAGGTAGAAAGGACCTCCGGCCTTTTGTAGGGAGTGAGGATCGAACCCCTGACCTCTCGGTTGAAAGGCAAGGGGTTTTTCAACTGATCCAACCCTACTTGTTTTTGTTACAAAATTGATAAACATTGCTATTTCTTCTAGACATTATTCTAATTATCAATTCATGACTACTTAATTGATGTACACCAACCAAAACCTCACAACCAAAAATCAAATCCCAAAAAATAACAAAACAATTTAAAACCAAATCTAAAAAAAAGAAGTCAAAAGCAAGCAATGGACTAGGATATCCTTACGTTAAACCACAGTGGAAGGGATACTAGTTAATCCCACAACCTTAGACTTAAAAGGGGCTCAAATTAATGTGCTTTCTCATACCAGTGCGGGTTATACAAGAATATAGTAAACGTGCTAGGAAAATTAAGATTCAAAGTAAGATACTTTAATTTCTATAAATTACTAAAGAAAAGAAAGAAGAAAGTGGAGTGCTCCTAGTAACTATTTGTTTGATTCTGTCAGAGAGATAAGGCATGGTAAAGACTGACCGACCAACTGATTTCAGCTTCATTTTTGCAATCATTTCACAAATAAATAACCTAATTTTCAAAAGGGTTTTTCTAACTTGTGCTCTATGGGCACAAGTTAAGCACACCATAAGTACACTGAGGCCTACAAAAAAATACACAGGAATCAACATAAAAGTACAGACAAGTGTACTTTTATATGGGTCTCAGTGTACTTTCTATGTACTTTTATTGTGCTTAACTTGTGCTCCTAGGACACAAGTTAGAAAAACCCTTTTCAAAATCACTGATTTAATTTAGTTTGCTGGTGGTGGCTAGATCTGATGGTGGTGTTGGTTTTTCGATGTTAGCAGATCTGATGGTGAGTATGTTTTATTTTGGGTGGTTGTGAGAGAAAATATAATAAATTGAAAGAGGGTGATAGTGACGAAAATACCCTTGATGACGAGTGTCTATATTTTTTAGATGAAGTCTAGATCTGACAGATCCAACGGTTGATATTACTTTTTATACTTTTTTAACGTTTTCTTCTTTCTAACAGATCCGCTTTCTATATAGAAGCAACGGAAAAATAAAGAATAGTACAGAGGGTCCTATGGTTTATACCCCATTAAAAATGTGTGACTTTTTAATGACCAATTTTGTACAAATACCAAGGTTGTTTTAACCAACTTATTAATGACAGTGGAATAATGGAGAGTTTTTTAGGTGACCCCGGTGTTTTAGAAAAATAATTAACAAAGTATGTATTATTAGAAATAATTAAGAAAATAGTTATTTTCATTTTTGTGTATATAAAATCCAAAATTCTTGGAGATTTTACCACCCATTGTATCATCTCCATCAATCTCCTTCGTCGTCCTCTTCATTGATGATTCTTTTATCCAATATTATAAATAGTTCGTACTTCCTAATATATTAACGAACAATAAGAATACCATAATTTTCATAAAGTGCATTCGGCTAGTTCAAGTTATATGAGGACGTCTGAATCATATGCAGTACTTCATCACTGTGATACCGTCGACGATGACTAACCGTAAAACATGAGGACGTCAATGCATATTTAAACCATGGATGAAATTTCTATTTTATATTTTGCTATTTTTTATAAGCTTGATTAAAAGTTTTTTTTTTTTTTTTTTTTTTTTTTTTTATATATATATCAGCTTGATTAAAAGTTGACATCTTGGAGGTATGCGTCATGCGTGTTAATTGGCTCATTGGCTGCTAAAAGACTAATCCTTTGCTGTATGATTTTGTTTACAAAGGAAATAACTACATACTATATTAAATACTTCTAGGAGTACGCATTTTGTTAAATTGTTTTAATAACAAAAACTAAAAATAATAATAAAATAAAATAAAGTAAAATTAAAAAAAAAGTGATTAGTTAGTAAAAAAAAGAAAAAGATAATTAAATATGTTTAATAAAGTAATGATAAATGATTGTTTATAATGATTGGTCTAATGTGGGGTTGCTTTCCTAAGTTAATGGGGTAGAAACCCACAATGCCTTTTCAAAATCATTGATTTAATTTAGTTTGCTGGTGGTGGCCAGATCTGATGGTTGTGTTGGTTTTTCGATGTTAGCAGATCTGATGGTGAGTATGTTTTATTTTGGGTGGTTGTGAGAGAAAATATAATAAATAGAAAGAGGGTGATAGTGACGAAAATACCTCTGATGATGAGTGTCTATATTTTTTAGATAGAGTCTAGATCTGACAGATCCAACGGTTAATATTACTTTTTATACTTTTTAAAGTTTTCTTCTTTCTAATAGATCCGCTTTCTATATAGAAGCAACGGAAAAATAAAGAATAGTACAAAACTCGATAATGTGACAAAGTTAGCTAAAATTCCATACGAATATCCTTGAAATTTAAAATTTGTAACAATATTTTACATCAAAAAAGAAATTGTGATAACTAAACTTAGCTAGTAAATTCAAAAATTAGCTAGTAAAGAAATTGTGATAACTAAACTTAGCTAGTAAATAAAAGTAGCTCTCATCGGGTAAGTTTTTTAGTTTTAAAAATTCAAAAATTATGAATTTATTCTAGTTGATGATATCTAGTTACTTCAGCAGATAGCCATATCGTTTAGTTACGCTTACACACTCTCTTTTTATGGGAATTAAGTTGAATTTATTTTTCCTCAATTCTTGCAGTGCATCAACGCTTATGGGGGTGATATCAATTATTGCCAATTCTACATGGACATGCTTTCAGAATGCCGTAAATCAGGATCAGCAACTCCTGCTTTTGTTGGCTTTTGAAAACCACGATAAATAATGGTTATTGTCACTGACCTCGTGAGTTTCCATTTAGACATTTATGTTTTTCTCTACGAATAGTAGTATGTTGTATCCTTGTAACAGTCTTATTGGTGTCAAATACTTGACTTGGCGTCTGGGTTACATAATACTTTGAGTCTTTGACGTCCGTTTTAGGCATTTATGTTTTTTACTAGTAGTTTATGTTAGAGGCTTACAACAGTTTTTTTATGGCCCATACTTGACTTGGCGTTTTGCTTCTATGATAATTTGATGCAAACAAGATTAGTAATTGTTGGTTGACTTTTAAATTAGCTCAATAGTTTTTCGTTTATCCAGTTGAGGTTTAAAAACATGCCTATACCAATCACTAAGTGACACTAACATTTTCCAATGGATACATGTTTCATGTCTTGTGACATTGAAACGATGACTATAAGCAATAAGGGTAATAACAGACGTTTAGCAACCTGCATTATTGGTTGAGTTTCGAGTCAACTCTAAAACTATTTGTTATTCAAGTTTAAGTTTCTTCATGGAAAGTAATTTGCATACCGAATTACTAAGAGTTTATTAGTGGGATGTCAAGTAATTTCGAGTTTTTTAGTTGACTATAGTACTTAAATTTTTTAATCAACAAAGTATGTATATTCAGAAAATATTAACAAAATATTTGATATTTATATTATACTTCTTTCTTTTTTTCACAAAAAACCTCTTTGAAAACAGAGGTTTTTAGTAGCCATCATTCTCGTACTCTTCAACGTCCTCGTCTCCTTCATCAATTATCATCAATGGTAAATGCTTCCAACTTCATCACTCGAATGAATTTTATGTGTTCTTTCGATGATTCTGACGACCAAAATCTAAAGTATCTAACATTTATGTTGATTCACAACTGATACGAAAGTAACAAAGCCCAATATCATGACAGACATAGGAACAATATGAACACCACAATTATAGTAAAGTTTATACGGAAGTGTCATATGTTCGCACTAATGACTCACTCAAATGCAACAGAAATCTTCTCTAGAAAGTCAATCGAACCAACATTGAATGTATACCTAATCGAGATACTATGTTTTACGAAGTATTTTGCTTTGTCATTGGTTTCAATTCATCATCGCTGTCACCGGTGATGGAGTCGGAAATGATGACAACGTTGGAGATGAGGACTAGATTATGGCAATTTATACTTTTTGTAAAAATACTCAAAATAACAACAATTCACTTTCAATAATCACCCAACCTATCACCCTTTGGTGAAGTTTCTTTTATTACTAAACTGCTATAGAAGATTAGTTCCTAAACAGGTTCTAACCAAACAATACAAAAGAAAAGGTATTGTCCCCAAACGGATGCAATACAAGAAATACAATCACGCAGTTACAACTATCCTCACTACAAACACTCAAGACTCCAAATTTATACCAGACTTAGGGTGTGTTTCTTTTTACTTTTGAGTGTTCGAATGGGTATAAGGGTGGGTCCAAGCAAATATATTAATGTTTTTATGTTGGTGGGGGTCTACTCATTTATCTTAAAACATCTATATCCACAAGACAAATAAAATCTTTGTCCTCCCAAACTAGAGCCAATAAAAGATAGGGGACCCACATAAATTATAAGCATCTTAATGCATAAATAAAAAGAAACATGCCTTTAGATCTAGGGGTGAGCATCGGGCCGGAATTTACCCGTCCCGACTAGTCCCGAAACTGATTAGCCGGAAAACCCGACCCGAATGAGCTTGGTTAAGTTTCGGGACGGGTCGGTTTTCTCGATTTTGTTTGTTACTTTTCAGTTTTCGTCCCGAACCGACCCGAAACCAACCCATCCCGAAACCGATTAGCTTGAAAACCAAAACCGAGTCCCGACCCGATTGAGCTCGGTTCGGTTTCGGAACATTCGGGACTAGTCGGGATCGGAACGGTTTTCGAGAGTCGGTCGGTTTTGCTCACCCCTTCTTAGATCAAGATGATCTAACCAGATTACAATATTAGAGAGACAAAGATTGATGGTGTGAAAACCCTATAGATATACGATTTTGAGTTATGAGCCAGAGACGGGGAAGAGAGCTTATATAGTCAACATTTCCACTCCAGCCCTTTAAGAATGATAAACCTGCTAAACAAAGACTAACCACCAAACTATAAGAAATAAGTACATAAATAGTCCGGTACTTATAACCATGAGAATAAAAAACATAAAATGCTACTTTCCAACACCCTCTCTCAGACTCATGGCTTAAACATATCCACAAGACCAAGTTTTTAACAAAACCATTTGTGTTGAGTAATACTACACCTTTTTGTAAACCATCTGCAATATTATATGCAGACCCAACCTTAATAGTTTTAATAACACCAAATGAAAATTTATCTGTAACCAAATTTAATAAATTTCAAAATGTTTAGTTTTCCCATGGAAAACAGGATTAGCAGCAATTTGGATAGCAAAACTGCTATCACAAAACAAACTTAGAGGAAGCAAACCCTTAATATCTAGATCCTTCAAAATTTTGTTAATCCAAATATTTTCACAAGTAGCAGATGCATGACATTTGTACTCAGCCTCTGCAGAGGATCTAGATATAGTTTCTTGCTTCTTACTTTTCCAAGACACACGATTATTGCAGAAATAGACACAATAACCAGAAACAGATTTTCTAGACACAAGGCATTTAGCCTAGTTTGCATCTGAAAAAGCATGCAGACCAAAATTATCACCTTTATTAAACTGAATACCAGTACCTGGATCTTGTTTAAGATACCTTAATACTCTCAAACCTGCACTAAAATGAGACTGCAAATGTGCATGCATATGTTGAATCTAACAGTGAACAACATAAGCAATATCAGGCCTTGTAACAGATAAGCAATATCAGTACCAACCAGTTTCTAATATTCAGTCAAATTAGTAATGAACTTATCTTTTTCAATTTCAATATGATTCAATACCACATTCTGTTGCAAAAGAGTAGCAACAGACTTACATGCTAACAGCCCATACTCACTAAGAAGTTCCAAACAATACTTTCTTTAAGTTAACATACACCATTTTCATTTTCAAGAACTTCAATTCCCATAAAGTATTTAAGAAGAACAAGATCTTTTATCATGAATTTAGAATTTAAAAACTGTTTGAACTTTTCAATTTCAAGCTGATTATTCCTTGTGACAACCACGTCATCAACATAAACCAATAAGGCCATAAACATCCCTTTATCATTTTTAACATACAAGGAATAATCATTTTTACTCAGCACAAACCCATGTTCAATGAAAACAGTGGTTAATTTATCATTCCATTGCCTAGGAGCCTGTTTAAGACCATACAAAGACTTAACCAATCTGAAAACTCTTGTTTCATTTTTTTTTATCAAAATAACTAGGAGGTAACTCCATATAAACATTTTCATGTAAATCACCATATAAGAAAGCATTATTGACATCAAGTTGATATAAATGCCAAGTATTAGTGACAACAAAGTTTATTATGTATATAACAGTAACCATTTTCACAACATGACTAAATGTATCTTCAAAATCAACCCATACTTTCTAACTAAATCCGTTAGCAACTAGCCTGGCCTTATCTCTATCTACTTCTCTTGATGATTTATAATTAATTTTCCAAATCCATTTAGCACCTATAGCTTTCCTTACATGTGGCGGTTCAATAATCACATAAGTATCCTTTCTGTGTAAGGCTTTCATTTCAGAATTCATGTCCTCAACCCAGTTAAGATCTTGGCAAGCCTCTAAGTAAGATTTAGGTTCAACAGACTTATTCAAAGTAGTAGAGAAGCATACATTAACAGCAGACAACTTAGAATAACAAACATATTTTTCCAAACCATATATGCAATTACTATAAACAATGAAATCATTGAACTTAACAAGCATACTTCTTGGTCTACTAGACCTCCTAAATTATGTCTGTGGTTCAACCCCAATTGTAACACCCCCAAAAACCGAGGGCGCCACTCAATTGGCATCATAACACAGGTAATAAAGAACGGATAATAAAACTCGTTTAAGAACTTTTATTAATGAAATAATAAAGTTTACAAGAGTTTATTTGTTGCGGAAATATGGCCCATTAATAAAAAGTGAATCCCCAATTTATTTACATATCCCATATAAGTTTAAATATGAGTCGAGATATTTTACTTGCATGTTAAAATATTTAACGCACAATAATTGGTTTTTCGAGTGTGTTTTTATAAAACAAATATAAAACATTAATGTTGGTTCCACAATGTTTTTATTAGAATAAACCATACTATCTATGGGTCGGTTCGTGCGCGAGCTCGTGTTTTCAATAACGTGAGATAACTTCTCGTGACTAAATCAAGTGAACCAATGCATGCTCAAAAATGTTCAGGTAATAATAAATAATAATTTATTATTAAATTACAGTTTGGAAATTTACCGATTGTCACAGTAACACTGCTGTATTTGGGACCACTTTCTATTAATGGGCCATATTTCCGCAACAAATAAACTCTTGTAAACTTTATTATTTCATTAATAAAAGTTCTTAAACGGGTTTTATTATCCGTTCTTTATTACCTGTGTTATGATGCCAATTGAGTGGCGCCCTCGGTTTTTGGGGGGTGTTACACCAATACTAGCAGAACCCTCACCATTTTGATTTTGAAAAACTGTTGCCCTCAGAGGTGATCACATTTTCTCCCATTTGGGTTGTAATGGTAACTACCTCATCCTCAATTGTGTTAACACAGTCATCATAGGCAGCCCTCCTATTACCTTCCTCATTTGGAGAGTCCCCTTTTTCATCATTGGGTCTTTGAGAACTCTTGGTGTCAAAAAAAACTTAGACAGTAAGTATCAGTTTCACCAAACTTATTTTCATCAATTTTAGACTTATCAAAAGACTTCATTTTAAAAGGAAATATAGTTTCATAAAGCCTAAAATCCTTTGAAAAAAAGATAATTTTACTATCAAGACTGTATATTTATAAGCTTTTTTAGCACTTGAAAAACCAATTAGAACAGATTTTTCAGACCTGGAACTGAACTTGTCATTATTATTTAAAACATTTGCATACCACAAACAACCAAAAGCTCTCACATGAGAGAGACTAGGATCCTTACCATAAACTACTCTATAAAGGGAACAGACAAGAAAGAGGAGGGAAGCCCATTAATAAGATAAACAATAGTATATACACACTCATGCCACATAGACAGAGGAATCCCCTTCCCCTGAAACACAAGACGCCTAGAAACATTCAAAATGTGTCTATGTTTCATTTAAGCAATTCCATTTTGTTGAGGAGTATAGGAACAAGAAGTCTGATGAATAATACCAAGATTATTAAACAATATAGCCATTTTATAATTAACAAACTCTGTTTCATTATCAGACCTTACAATTTTAATTCTTTTTTCAAACTGAGTGAACATGAGTTTTATAAAAATTTCAATATATTCATAAACTTCAAGTTTAGACTCAAGCAAGTAGACCCAAACAACCTTGCTAAAATCATCAACAATAGTAAAGAAGTATTTGTACCCATCCCTACTATTAACTTTACAAGGTACCCAAACATCACAATGAATAAGATCACCAACACTAGAAGACTTGTGATCACTCAAAGGGAAAGGCTCCTTAGTCTATTTAGCCCTATGACAAATGTCAGAAGGAGATGAGTGATCACTATTTTTAAAACCAACACTTTTTTCCAACAAAGACAAGACCTGATCAACAGGATGACTAAGTCTGCAATGCCACATATCTCTAGATACATGACAAACAAAACTAGAATTACACAGACCAGAACTGAACTCACCATGAGTATCACCATCAAACAGATACAGACTAGCAGACTGACTACCAGTTCCTACAATTTTTTCCAAAGTCAAATCCTGAATATAACACTTGTTTTCATCAAAACCAACAAAATACTTACTATCTTTAATCATTTTGTTAATAGACAGCAAACTGACATTATACTCAGGCACAATGATAACGCTACACGCGTCGTTCGGGGTCAAAGGAACTTCCTTTTCTTCGAGCAAGTTTTATAACACCCTAGGCAGTGAACCTAATCGTTGTAGTGTAGTAATTAGGGTAAGCCACGGGTATTGATATCATTCTCTAGGGGAATAGGAATGCTAGTGAGAAGTTACTACGCTAAGGTTGGGGTTGAGGAAGATTATTTTTTATCTTTTTATGTTTTTTTTAGGAAATTGAAAGGTACGAATCTCGGGGTATGGATTTGGGGGTTGGTATTTCTACCGATTACTCTACTTATCTAATTATCTAATCTAAGGTGTATGTAGTCTATGTCTAATTATTGTGTGCTCGTATGATAGTTTAAATATGTGTTTACTTAGGTTTTACTACTCCTTAATTATCTCCTATTGGTGGTTGAATTGTCACGTCCTTATTCTTAGTTGCGTTGTGTGTCTAAAGTTGTAGGGTATGCGCTTCTCCCTAACTCTTTGAACTTACCAAAGGGTCTCGTCTACAAAACCCACTAGGGATAATAAACTCTTACTCTAAGGCACTCTTTGGATGGTTTAGCTTACAACTACTCAAGGAGTTATATTCTAAGGTTCACAAAGATTTAATCAAGCATTAAGTACACAACGAATGACCTATCGCATTACTAGATCATTAACAAACTAAGATAAGAGACAACCAATCAATATTCAATAATTAAGTTTCATATTCCCTAAGCAAACACAAAAGTAAATTAGCCGGACATGGAGAACATGCAAGCATACACACAAATAATCAAAGACATAATTGAATTAATGAAGTAAAACACTTATCTTGGTGTAAGATAGGGTTTGGAACCCTAAAATACTGTACAAGACAGCCTTGGTTCGGTTTAGGTTTTTACTCCAAAAGACTACACACTAATACTGAAAAATTCGGATTCTATATATAAGATTACACATGCGACGGCGTCACCTTATGTTTCTTGACGCCGTCGTGTCGCCGTCATTAGGGTTTCGTCTTGGCCACGTTAGACTTGCGACGGCGTCATCTTATGCTTGTGACGCCGTCCTCTTTAGCTTCTGATACCGTCTGGATTGAATCTAGGCCGTCTGAGTTGCGACGGCCTACTCTTTTATAACTTGATGTCGTCACTTGAAAATAAGAGTTTTGGCTTCTATCGCGTCACAAAATCCTCCGACGGCGTCGCAGATAAGCAGTGACGCCGTCACCTTGTATTTTCAGCAGCTGGAGTTTCTCGATTCTTGACTTTGGCCATTTTCTTCGTATATCCGCGCCTTTTCGTCCAAATAAATGCCATTACAGCAATTTGCCTTCAAGAGACCTAAAAAGTGAAAAGGAACGATATTAAGTAATAACGGATACAAAAGTGATCAAATAAGGGTTTAAATGACCCCTCAAAAAGGTACATTTTAAAACCTTATCAAATATCCCTACACTTGGTATTTGCTTGTCCTCAAGCAAATGTGCTTTTAGCCAATTAATTTATAAGTTAGAGGTCATGAAGCATTGGTTTAAAACAGTCCACAACACATATAAGCCCCGCAAAAGTCATAACAAGCATGGAAATTACATACTAGCACCTCACATGGGGTGTTTGGATACTCACATCTCTCTCGGGTGTATATGAAATATAACAAGTTGGAAATGGAAGATAAACACTCATTAACCGGTCCTAGTACATAGATTACCATAGGCTTGAGAATAGATCAAAACTCCATTGCTTTGGCGTAAGAACCTAGGAAAGACTATCAAAGAGGTCTTTAAAGGGTTGTAATGTTAGGCTTACGGTAGGAAAACAAAGGGTTTGGTGGGATAGGCTTTTTAGTGGTGGCAAGTCAAAAATCTCTATGTTAAATGCATACGAAGAATGGCGTTGCTAAGCCAAGACTCGACACTCTAGACTTTAGCTAACTGAAACAAACAAACATAAATTTAAAGGATAGATGTAGGATGGTAGCCCGTTTTTTTTTTTTTTTTTTTTTTTTTTAACACTCTATTTTTTTTCTTTTCTCTTTTTCTATTTTTTTTCGATTTTTTTTTTCATACACTTTTACTCTACCATCCTCTACGGTAACATCAAAATGATAGGGATTTATAGGCACATCCCTACACTTGAGTTTTTATTATTCTAACACTAATTTGACCCGAATTGAAAAGATTAAAACACTTGGGGTACATTATTACGCAAACAAAGGGAATTTGAATTTAACGTTCCCTTCCAGTCATTTCATAAACTTTAACTTTTCCCATGAATCCCAATCGTCCCAAAACTGTGTACAAAGGATATGACTCGACTTAGCAACTCATGCAAGCAACCAGATAATTGAACTAAGGGTTTAGGGTGATAACAAAAATGCACTAAAAGTGAGTGCATACAGGGTAGGCTAAAGCGATTTGGGTGTATATTTGGGGGTGGGGTGTAAATAATGCTCTTCATTGATATTCCGGAAAAAACCAAAACATCACGAGAACCGCGAAAAGGATAGGCTCTGAGGGGTTAACTAGGGGTATCGAGTACTAAAGATGAGTACAACGCAAAGGGTGTGGGGGAATTACTCAACCGATGTGGAAGAAGTAATTATATTACGGTATCAAACAAGGGTTATCCTAATGCCTCTTATCATTTAGTTATTCCTAACTACACAAGTGTAGTCTTACTAGCGATCTCGGAATGCATCACAAAACAAGTTCTAGAATCTAATATACTACCGGTTCACACTCTAAGCATTAAAGATGAATGCTTTTAATTCCTACTAATCTAAGGGCGATCCTCACATTTTGGGTGGAATTTAGGTGGTAAAGGGTTTTTGTGTGCTAGTCATGCAACTTCCTATCCGTGAGACGCTTTTGTTAAAACTAATGGCCCACTCCTATATGTCATGAAAAATTAAAAATTTGGTGCCAAAATTACCCTAACCGACATTTTTCATGGTTTATTACACAAATACACTTGGACAAAGCAAATAATAAAGGATAAGCATAGTTTCAAAGTTCCCGTTTTATTTTCCCTCCCTACACTTAAACTGAACATTGTCCCCAATGTTCCCCGAAAGTATCAAAGTTATGATAATGGAAGGTAATGAAAAACGAAAGAAACTAATACTCCCCTGATTAGCTCGGTAGGATCCGTGTGTGAAGTAGTGGTTAAATCCTTTCCAAGAAGAATTTATGCATGAAAAGCTCCTTCCAATCTTATGTAACTTCTTCTTGATAAATTAAACCTGCACACTCGAAGAAAACAAACGAAACCTTCGCGTAAAATCGGCGGTAATAATATATATAAGAATCGATTTAAACTAGGATATAATGTTTGTGAAATGGATGTTTACAGAATTTCTGGAAAATTAAGATCTGGAAAATTCCAAAAATTTATAAGTAGCTCAGAAAACGAGAAAAAAGTAATCTGATGTTTTTACTCCTTCCTGACATCGTCAGGTTGCAATCTCGACGCCGATTATCCTGACAAAAACTGATCTGCGATTTTCTGGAAAAAAATTCTGGAAAATTTACATCTTTAGAATCTGGAAAAATTTCTGCAAAACATCCATTATGACTCGATACAAGCATTTGACTCGAACAAACACACATATATATCTTTTGGTTAATTGTTATTCTCATGTTTACGTTTCTTTTGAAAACGTGTGTAATCCTCCCTACACTTATCCCTTATGTAAAATACCTTTATATGCAATTAAGACGAGGTTAAAAACAAAATAAAGCATTTTTACAAATTTAAACATGAGAATAAACAATCAACAAAAGACATATGACACTAACAAGCAAACAATTAAGCATGGGTTGCCTCCCACGAAGCGCTTTTCTTTATTTAAGAGTCTTGTAGCTAGACTCGTAGTCGTGCTCCTACATTTTCCTTCTCTTAGAGGCCCACTTTATTATCTCAACTCTATTTTGATCACGAATATATTCAAGGCCTAACTCTAGACAAGCAGTATAGTGAATCTTGTCTTCCTGATCAACTTCAAAGGCCGGAATGCTGTCTACATCGAGATCATCAATACCCTCTAACTTCTTATTTTTGTAGGGCATTATATACTTAACACATTCGGTCCCATTTGAGAATTTGACTATTCCTTCCTCTTGATCATAAACCATCCTAGACTCTTCAATAAATGGTTTCCCAAGTATCACATCTCCTAAAACTCCATCGATAATGTAACACCCCAACCCGACAAGGGTAGAAGTGTCACATTCTGGTGTCATATCAGAACATACAAATAAAAATATTTACAAACGGAAACCTTAAAAATGAAGTATCAAATCATATAAACAATTGACTGACGAAGGAATAAAATATCCAAATGAAATGAAATATCAAAACAAAAACTCTTCAAAGTAAGTCCAAATAATAAGGTAACTAGGGTTGGTCCACTCAGATAATCCAACTCTCAGCCCATCAAAGCCCATCTTCAAATCTAAAACCTGCCGCAGGAAAAGAAATGCGGCTGAGCTTAAAAAGCCCAGTGAACAGATATAACAAAACGAAAGCTAAATAAAATCTGAAATGCAAAATGAAACAAAGGAAATGGATAACGAAGTCGCAGCGAAATGAGAATAATGAGTCAACGAGGATCCTGCAGAACACAGTTATACATATATCCAAAACGAACAGATAACAAGGAGAACGAAGCAAAGCAAAGCATCGATGGCATATAAACAAGCACATACAAACCAGGCATACAAGGACTGAAACATAAGCAAACATAGCAAACGTCGCATCCACACATCATACATATAGCATACAAATAATTCAGGAAAATCAGAAGGCATACAAGTCAAACCGAAATCTAAAGGAAAGCGGAAGCAATTAATTAATAAGTGAGCATGGCAATCACACAAGTCAAAAACCCTTTGTTGAAACATAACCAGTATCACAACAGCGGAAGTACTAACAACAGTCAAAATAGAGTAGTCACACGTAACAAGTAGGAATAAAGTATGGACATTATAATCGAATGAATTAGGGACATAGCAGGACAATTAAGCAAGTTAACAAGCCAGACGTCATAGGTTGAACAACCCAATCAAGCCTTAGCATAGACAGGAATGTAAACATGGCAGGTCAACAACAAGCAGATAAGGATACCACGGATAGTCATAGTCCACGAGATTAATCGAACGAGGTTCACAAGATAAACAGATCAAAAATCGATTGCACACAAGCATGGTTACCATACAAATCAAAAGGATTACATAACAGTAAAATAACATATCATCATATGACAACATGTAAATCATATAACTGCGTATTAATCATATCATAGCAGGGTAATCAGTAGTCACCTAAAACGTGAATAGCATCATCAAATTCAATAAACATATAATAACCCGGTACGTGAATGGAACGATAGTCTGAAGTAACGGAATGAGAGTGTGACAGATCAAAGCAATGGAATATATATATCTTGGTAGTAGAGTGGGTCATATAAGGGTACTGAGTAATGAACAATTAACGTAGCATATGGTGCGTTGGGGAATACAAAAGGTACAATATAGGTATATCAAAGGTGTAAGGGTTGTCAGAAATCTACCACGAGCCCGGAACATATCATATCATATCATATCATATCATAAGTAACCATTGTATTTGGAGGGGTGACCTCGGAATACCATACATAATAGGAGGGGAAACCTCAAGTAACAAATGGAGTAGCTAGCTCCCGGAATGTGAAGACGCGTATTGCACACGACATCATTCACCATATAAATCATATCATATCATGTTAAATCCACTAAAACATATCATATCTAGGATGCATCCATACGCCCCCCGGAACATATCATAGTGGCCAAATCATATACATATAGTGAGCTCATAATCATATCATATCATAATGGGGACGGTGTGTAACATCACTCGTACACACTGTAGTCATGCCATTGGTGCATCAATGACACGGTCATGTTACCTTCATGACTAGGAACACATATTTGGCTCGAGTATCAAACTGACGGGTCAAAGCATAATCATATCATATCATAAGGGTTCATATCAAGGTTCATATCAAAGTTCATATCAAAGGTTCAAAAGTCAAAGGTTCATATCAGATTTCCATAACATAAGTTCATAATCAGAGGTTCATAATCAGAGGTTCATAATCAGATGGTTCATAATCATAAGGTTCATAATCAGAAGTTCAGAATCATAACAAACGAATATCATAGAAAACAGAATCATATCAAGGATTATGTCGGAATCATATCAAAAGGATCATAGCATAAGGAAATCATAGCAAAGGAATATCATAAGTGAAGTAAAGTCAAGGATCGAAAAGTTATGAGAAATCCCTACTGAAAAGGGATAGAATATCTGTACCTCAATCAAAGCAAGCAAAATAGGAAAGTAAGGCCACACGATGAATCAATCTCGCCGTCCGGAACCTATGAATTAGATAACGCTTATTAAGATCAGTTTATTCATTTTAGACGGCTTTCCATTTTTAGCAGGTTTCCACTTTTAGTAACTTTCCATTTTAGGTAACTTTCTATTTTAAACAGATTTCCATAATTAGTTACTTTTCATAATTAGCAGGTTTCTATACTTAGTAAGTTAGCTATAATTGTCATTTTACTAGGTCTTATATAATTATATAACATTTATTAAGGTTTATTAGCTTATAATCAAAGTATGAGGTTTAAATTGTAACTATCACAAAGTATAAGGTTTAAAGTGTAATCATCATAAAGTGTAGGGTCTTAATGGTAAATATACCATATTTACTTATTTTACTCATTTAGCCATTATAGTCATTATATTTACCATCAAACACTCTTAGTTTTCATAACGATAGTTCTACCCATATAATGAATCTTACTTTAGATTACGCATTCAATTCCCGTTATAACAAATTACTACGATTAGCACATGATTAGATGTTCTTATGTGGGTAAACATTTTGGGACGAGACATAGATGAACCTTAAAATATCATAAGACACAATTCATTATATTATGAACATTAGATAAATTTTATAAACATGATACAAGTTATTAACCCCTTTAATTGATAAATACCATTTAACATATACCCTTGTGTGCAGTTTTAATATCCACGAGACATAACCCTCCCTTTAAAATAGTTTTGTACGCCCTTTAAACCTTCCCAAAATAGTCCCTAACATTACCCTTACGACACACATTAACACCCATTTTAATACGCAAGTTGTCATGTTCGTTTATACGTGTTAAAGACCAAAAGAAAAGGTATAATGATGGCTTTTCAAAACATATTTATAGGACCAGTTTTCCACATCCTTAACGCCACATATATGAAGGTTTTGGTCCATGATTTTATGTAGGTAAAAGAAAGGTTAGTGTTAGATTGGTAGAACATTACATATAACACGTTTTTAGGTCTTCATTGCATGCGTATGGTGTCAAAACCCCATGACCAGAAAACAAGGACACAAACAGATTTGTACACACATAACAACACATATAATAAGGTTTTTAACTCATGTCCTTTATGTGATTAATATTAGGTTAACATAAGCTTAGTTTAACATTCATTGTAGCCTGTTTTAGTGCTTCCAAAAAGTGTGCGCATGGTGTTCAACCCCACGACCAGAAATCAAACATACAACCAGATTATGTAATATACATATGACGACATGTATAAGGTTATTTCATGGTTTTTATGTAGCACTTGTATTATGTTTTCATGACTTAGGTTTAATACTTGTTAATAACATGATCTATTGAACATAACCATGCGTGTGAAGGTCATGAAACTCACGTCCAGAAAACAGAAAGAACAAGGAGGAAAACGAGTCATAGAGGTACCTTTTGTAGCGTGCAAGGAGATGAGGAAAACGAAGGATAAAACCAAACGAAGACACCCCTTTGTGCCTTAACAACCATGCCCAAAGCAGCAGCCAACAAACGCCCCAAACAACCAAGCAAAACTCCGTACAAATACGTAACGATGGCAGTTTTACAAGCCCTACGAAACCCCTTCTTGGACTGGTTATAGGTCGACAGAAAAATGAGATGGAGGAGAGGATTTTGCCGTGTTCTTTTCTTGGGGGCTAGGGTTTTTTTGTGATGTTTAAACTAAAGAAACTAGGTAATATAAGAGATAAGGATTGGTTAAATGTGGCAATGATTTAGGAGTCCCCCATGCGTTTCCCTTGGCCGAATATTATGCAATCACAAGACAATTTCAACTTTAATTTTTACCTTACCAAAATTAGTCTTGTACACTTTTATTATTTTGCTTATTAAGTAGTGCATTAACATTTTAATGTGTTATCTCTTATATTGTAAGTTAAAATGAAAGTTTTTATCTCAATACTCAATTTACTTTTATTATCATAAGTACTTGACGAGTTCGATTATTTTACGGATTCTTAGATTAGGGCATTATGGTCATTTCACAAGTTAACAAATTTTAGGGTTTTACAACTCTTCCCCTCTAACAGAAAATTTTCGTCCTCGAAAATTGAAATTGTCGGGGTACACGGAGACGTACGAGTTTAAGGCAGACGTAGCAATCCATAATTTCACACAGATCATAACGATTTCAGTTCAAAGCGTACAAAACTTACACGTAACAGATGTCAGTGAGAATCTCACAAAGAGGTACAGAATTCCAATCGAACATGAGGTGTGACAAATAACGGGTATAAGTCTTAGTCCATTCACGTACCTACCCCAGGCATTTCCCAAGACGTCGTATGATTTCAATAAGTTCAGATTATATGATCTCGGTATTATCACGTTGATCAGGCGTCATAATACTTGCATCACATAACAAGTTCTTATTGTCATCATATTTTGTCCCGGGTCATGACAAACCACATAACCAATATCACAACAAAACATATCACATACATATATCAATTAACATACCAAAGTAGAGCAGATTCACATACATACAACATAAACTACATCAAACAACTTACCATATCACAATGAAAGAAGGCTACCAACTTGCACAAAACGGTTCCTCATGACTCATTATTGACGATCCAAAAAGGAAAGCTGAGATATTACCAGAATGCCAACCGATAAAATTTCACGATTCAAACCGAGTTTTGAACGAATCAAAGAGAAGTAATACTTATCAAAATCACATAGCAAGATATCAAATCGCCTCAAAACGCAGGACAAACGGATCTGAGTAACACAAGTCGCGTCCAGATCTCCTGAAGTAGATGAACCTCCTCAGCCACCAGTTGAATCTTGTCTCCGTATTTGCGTCTTTGGTTGATTCGTCCAGCTCCCTTCAGCAGCTTCCTGACGTCTCCGGCAGCATCACGATCGGTTTCGGCTTCTGCTTCACAAACCTCTCCAGCTCAGGAATTGTTGCAGCAACGCAGGGACGACACCATCATCTTCGATTCCAAAAGTAGTCTCCATCTAACGATCGACAAACGGATGTGCAAAATTAAAATAGCAAAATCAAAAGCGAAGAGAAGAAGGCCAAATCAGTGAAGACAAAAGAATATCAAAGTCAAATCCGAACAACAATAAAAAAGAATCGGAAGAGATCAGAATAGACGGAAGCCTAATGTCTACCCAGTCCTCACAGGTCAATCCTAAGGTCAACAAGACGAAACCTGGCTTTGATACCATAATTGTAACACCCCAACCCGACAAGGGTAGAAGTGTCACATTCTGGTGTCATATCAGAACATACAAATAAAATATTTACAAACGGAAACCTTAAAAATGAAGTATCAAATCATATAAACAATTGACTGACGAAGGAATAAAATATCCAAATGAAATGAAATATCAAAACAAAAACTCTTCAAAGTAAGTCAAAATAATAAGGTAACTAGGGTTGGTCCACTCAGATAATCCAACTCTCAGCCCATCAAAGCCCATCTTCAAATCTAAAACCTGCCGCAGGAAAAGAAATGCGGCTGAGCTTAAAAAGTCCAGTGAACAGATATAACAAAACGAAAGCTAAATAAAATCTGAAATGCAAAATGAAACAAAGGAAATGGATAACGAAGTCGCAGCGAAATGAGAATAATGAGTCAACGAGGATCCTGCAGAACACAGTTATACATATATCCAAAACGAACAGATAACAAGGAGAACAAAGCAAAGCAAAGCATCGATGGCATATAAACAAGCACATACAAACCAGGCATACAAGGACTGAAACATAAGCAAACATAGCAAACGTCGTATCCACACATCATACATATAGCATACAAATAATTCAGGAAAATCAGAAGGCATACAAGTCAAACCGAAATCTAAAGGAAAGCAGAAGCAATTAACTAATAAGTGAGCATGGCAATCACACAGGTCAAAAACCCTTTGTTGAAACATAACTAGTATCACAACAGCGGAAGTACTAACAGCAGTCAAAATAGAGTAGTCACACGTAACAAGTAGGAATAAAGTATGGACATTATAATCGAATGAATTAGGGACATAGCAGGACAATTAAGCAAGTTAACAAGCCAGACGTTATAGGTTGAACAACCCAATCAAGCCTTAGCATAGACAGGAATGTAAACATGGCAGGTCAACAACAAGCAGATAAGGATACCACGGATAGTCATAGTCCATGAGATTAATCGAACGAGGTTCACAAGATAAACATATCAAAAATCGATTGCACACAAGCATGGTTACCATACAAATCAAAAGGATTACATAACAGTAAAATAACATATCATCATATGACAACAGGTAAATCATATAACCGCGTATTAATCATATCATAGCAGGGTAATCAGTAGTCACCTAAAACGTGAATAGCATCATCAAATTCAATAAACATATAATAACCCGGTACGTGAATGGAACGATAGTCTGAAGTAACGGAATGAGAGTGTGACAGATCAAAGCAATGGAATATATATATCTTGGTAGTAGAGTGGGTCATATAAGGGTACTGAGTAATGAACAATTAACGTAGCATATGGTGCGTTGGGGAATACAAAAGGTACAATATAGGTATATCAAAGGTGTAAGGGTTGTCAGAAATCTACCACGAGCCCGGAACATATCATATCATATCATATCATAAGTAACCATTGTATTCGGAGGGGTGACCTCGGAATACCATACATAATAGGAGGGGAAACCTCAGTAACAAATGGAGTAGCTAGCTCCCGGAATGTGAAGACGCGTATTTCACACGACATCATTCACCATATAAATCATATCATATCATATCATATCATGTTAAATCCACTAAAACATATCATATCTAGGATGCATCCATACGCCCCCCGGAACATATCATAGTGGCCAAATCATATACATATAGTGAGCTCATAATCATATCATATCATAATGGGGACGGTGTGTAACATCACTCGTACACACTGGAGTCATGCCATTGGTGCATCAATGACACAGTCATGTTACCTTCATGACTAGGAACACATATTTGGCTCGGGTATCAAACTGACGGGTCAAAGCATAATCATATCATATCATAAGGGTTCATATCAAGGTTCATATCAAAGTTCACATCAAAGGTTCAAAAGTCAAAGGTTCATATCAGATTTCCATAACATAAGTTCATAATCAGAGGTTCATAATCAGAGGTTCATAATCAGATGGTTCATAATCATAAGGTTCATAATCAGAAGTTCAGAATCATAACAAACGAATATCATAGCAAACAGAATCATATCAAGGATTATGTCGGAATCATATCAAAAGGATCATAGCATAAGGAAATCATAGCAAAGGAATATCATAAGTGAAGTAAAGTCAAGGATTGAAAAGTTATGAGAAATCCCTACTGAAAAGGGATAGAATATCTGTACCTCAATCGAAGCAAGCAAAATAGGAAAGTAAGGCCACACGATGAATCAATCTCGCCGTCCGGAACCTATGAATTAGATAACGCTTATTAAGATCAGTTTATTCATTTTAGACGGCTTTCCATTTTTAGCAGGTTTCCACTTTTAGTAACTTTCCATTTTAGGTAACTTTCTATTTTAAACAGATTTCCATAATTAGTTACTTTTCATAATTAGCAGGTTTCTATACTTAGTAAGTTAGCTATAATTGTCATTTTACTAGGTCTTATATAATTATATAACATTTATTAAGGTTTATTAGCTTATAATCAAAGTATGAGGTTTAAATTGTAACTATCACAAAGTATAAGGTTTAAAGTGTAATCATCATAAAGTGTAGGGTCTTAATGGTAAATATACCATATTTACTTATTTTACTCATTTAGCCATTATAGTCATTATATTTACCATCAAACACTCTTAGTTTTCATAACGATAGTTCTACCCATATAATGAATCTTACTTTAGATTACGCATTCAATTCCCGTTATAACCAATTACTACGATTAGCACATGATTAGATGTTCTTATGTGGGTAAACATTTTGGGACGAGACATAGATGAACCTTAAAATATCATAAGACACAATTCATTATATTATGAACATTAGATAAATTTTATAAACATGATACAAGTTATTAACCCCTTTAATTGATAAATACCATTTAACATATACCCTTGTGTGCACTTTTAATATCCACGAGACATAACCCTCCCTTTAAAATAGTTTTGTACGCCCTTTAAACCTTCCCAAAACAGTCCCTAACATTACCCTTACGACACACATTAACACCCATTTTAATACGCAAGTTGTCATGTTCGTTTATACGTGTTAAAGACCAAAAGAAAAGGTATAATGATGGCTTTTCAAAACATATTTATAGGACCAGTTTTCCACATCCTTAACGCCACATATATGAAGGTTTTGGTCCATGATTTTATGTAGGTAAAAGAAAGGTTAGTGTTAGATTGGTAAAACATTACATATAACACGTTTTTAGGTCTTCATTGCATGCGTATGGTGTCAAAACCCCATGACCAGAAAACAAGGACACAAACAGATTTGTACACACATAACAACACATATAATAAGGTTTTTAACTCATGTCCTTTATGTGATTAATATTAGGTTAACATAAGCTTAGTTTAACATTCATTGTAGCCTGTTTTAGTGCTTCCAAAAATTGTGCGCATGGTGTTCAATCCCACGACCAGAAATCAAACACACAACCAGATTATGTAATATACATATGACGACATGTATAAGGTTATTTCATGGTTTTTATGTAGCACTTGTATTATGTTTTCATGACTTAGGTTTAATACTTGTTAATAACATGATCTATTGAACATAACCATGCGTGTGAAGGTCATGAAACTCACGTCCAGAAAACAGAAAGAACAAGGAGGAAAACGAGTCGTAGAGGTACCTTTTGTAGCGTGCAAGGAGATGAGGAAAACGAAGGATAAAACCAAACGAAGACACCCCTTTGTGCCTTAACAACCATGCCCACAAGAAGAACCAACAAACGCCCCAAACAACCAAGCAAAACTCCGTACAAATACGTAACGATGGCAGTTTTACAAGCCCTCCGAAACCCCTTCTTGGACTGGTTATAGGTCGACAGAAAAATGAGATGGAGGAGTGGATTTTGCCGTGTTCTTTTCTTGGGGCTAGGGTTTTTTGTTTTAAACTAAAGAAACTAGGTAATATAAGAGATAAGGATTGGTTAAATGTGGCAATGATTTAGGAGTCCCCCATGCGTTTCCCTTGGCCGAATATTATGCAATCACAAGACAATTTCAACTTTAATTTTTACCTTACCAAAATTAGTCTTGTACACTTTTATTATTTTGCTTATAAAGTAGTGCATTAACATTTTAATGTGTTATCTCTTATATTGTAAGTTAAAATGAAAGTTTTAATCTCAATACTCAATTTAATTTTATTATCATAAGTACTTGACGAGTTCGATTATTTTACGGATTCTTAGATTAGGGCATTATGGTCATTTCACAAGTTAACAAATTTTAGGGTTTTACAGATAATGCCCTTAACATTTTCTAGGATCATGAAATCACACCTATATATGAAGTTTCCTACGAAGACATGCAATCCTTTAACCCTCCCAACATAGTTACTCACCTTCCTAGGGTAAAAGGGATCCCTCATGGGTCCTAACTTTTCACTCATGATCCAATTGTAGTAAAGCCTAGACATTATGTTCATAGGTGCCTTATAATCTATGTAAGTGTGATCCCTATATAAGTATCCAATCATGCACGGTATATTGATATTTTTGGGGTTACTACTTTTTATGCATGGTTCGAAGGGTGGTCGTGGAAAGTTAACTATGTTATGGTGATAAGCAGTTTCCTTCCCATTAGGGTATGAATCAAAATACTCCCTAAGTTCCTCCTCCTCCTTACTTCCATCCATAATCTCCAGAACCTTATAATCTCCTTCCACAATTCGAATCACTATCTAGGGTACTAGTGGATTCCTCAAGGGCTTTTTCAAGTGCACTCTCAATTATCCTATTAAGTTTTTTAAGTTCTCCAATTTCACTAACAATGCGAGCTCGGAGTTGGTTGGCAAAAGTTGGATCGAGTGGGGGGTATTAGTTTGATGGTAAAGTGTTGTTTGGTGGTTTATCACCTTCCATGATGGAAAGTGATGGGATTACGAACAAAGGTCACGAAGAAGGGGGATAGACTAAGAGAAAGCTAAAAATGAGAAAAAATTTACTTGATAGGAATCAAGCAAAGAAACCTAAACGAGGTGGACTACTAACTAGCTATTCTATTCCCCGGCAGCGGCGCCAAAACTTGATAACGCTACACGCGTCGTTCGGGGTCAAAGGAACTTCCTTTTCTTCGAGCAAGTTTTATAACACCCTAGGCAGTGAACCTAATCGTTGTAGTGTAGTAATTAGGGTAAGCCACGGGTATTGATATCGTTCTCAAGGGGAATAGGAATGCTAGTGAGAAGTTACTACACTAAGGTTGGGGTTGAGGAAGATTATTTTTTATCTTTTTATGTTTTTTTTAGGAAATTGAAAGGTACGAATCTCGGGGTTTGGATTTGGGGGTTGGTATTTCTACCGATTACTCTACTTATCTAATTATCTAATCTAAGGTGTATGTAGTCTATGTCTAATTATTGTGTGCTCGTATGATAGTTTAAAGATGTGTTTACTTAGGTTTTACTACTCCTTAATTATCTCCTATTGGTGGTTGAATTGTCACGTCCTTATTCTTAGTTGCGTTGTGTGTCTAAAGTTGTAGGGTATGCGTTTCTCCCTAACTCTTTGAACTTACCAAAGGGTCTCGTCTACAAAACCCACTAGGGATAATAAACTCTTACTCTAAAGCACTCTTTGGATGGTTTAGCTTACAACTACTCAAGGAGTTATATTCTAAGGTTCACAAAGATTTAATCAAGCATTAAGTACACAACGAATGACCTATCGCATTACTAGATCATTAACAAACTAAGATGAGAGACAACCAATCAATATTCAATAATTAAGTTTCATATTCCCTAAGCAAACACAAAAGTAAATTAGCCGGACATGGAGAACATGCAAGCATACACACAAATAATCAAAGACATAATTGAATTAATGAAGTAAAACACTTATCTTGGTGTAAGATAGGGTTTGGAACCCTAAAATACTGTACAAGACAGCCTTGGTTCGGTTTAGGTTTTTACTCCAAAAGACTACACACTAATACTGAAAAATTCGGATTCTATATATAAGATTACACATGCGACGACGTCTGTCACACCCCCAAATTACCTGTTTTGCAGCGGAATGGAATTCCTGGGGGATGACTGTCATAGCACCACAATCACAGTTATATTGAACGACCTAAAGTGTCGTTTGAAAAGAACATCGTTTGATATATTAAAAACATTCAGAGTTACAAAGATAGGTCCCAAATGAAAATCAATTTGTGCGGAAATAAGTTTGTTACAAGCCAAACGATGTTTTAAAGTGCATAAATCCCATGTGTGACGTGTCGTCACCACGACTCTATTATATGTCAATATGCATGCCATGAAGTGAATGCCTTAGATACCTGAGATAAAACATGTTAAAAAGTGTCAACACAAAGGTTGAGTGAGTTCATAGAGTTTGTGTTGAAATGTAAAACCATTCAAAATCGTTTATGCAGCAAAGGCATTGTAAATCCACTCAGTTCCAAGTTCCGCCCATACAAAACTTGCAACCTGTGTGTTCACAACCCACTGCCAAAATGTATATAGTTTATGTTCAAGCACATGATGTCAAATGAATTCACAATAGTACCTAACTCGACTTGGAACCATAGCACATAATCAATAGTACATGACTCAATGTATCAGTAGTCAAATGACATAGCACTTTATTCGACGTAGAACTATAGCACATAATCAATAGTACATGACTCAATGTATCAGTAGTCAACTAAAATAGCACTTTATTCGACGTCGAACTATACCACGCAAACAAGAACAATTGATATAGTACAACATTCGGTATTGAAACAATGGTGATCATGATAGAAGTTATCCTTAAAAATCTTAAGTACTTGTGAAAAATAGTTAAGCATTTATCTCCCCCAAAATAGTTCAATAAAAGCACTAAAACAATTGAAAAGGGGGCTATGGAACTCACCTGATGCAATTATAATGATGACAAGAGTGGATACACTGAAATGCAGCGCAATCTCTAACCGCGACCTATTATGAATGATATGTTCTAATGTAAATCATGAAACAATGTCGTGCATGCAAACTCATATGATATTCATACCACTTGTACATTTGAAAATAATGTTTATCGTCGAAATATATGTTTATGACATCTCGTCATATTATAAAATACTTTACAAGTATTTACGTTGAAACAACCTCCTACGATAGTCGTTTAGTGATTTATTAAGAATTTATAGCTTTTGGTCGTAAAATAATGTCATTTGACAATTTCATGAAAGTGACAAAACGGCCTTGAAAAGCTAGTCGTAAAATGGTGCACATCGAGTGTTAGGAAACAAACTCAACCGTTTTGGAAAGCTTGTATCATTATCTCAAAGTTTTAGCATTTAAGTTTTTATCGTAGAGGTTTCGATCATGGAGAAAAATATAGGTAAAGTTTGGTACTTGTGTCCAAAATATCGTTTAAGGGTGGTTTTCGGCAAAGTTTGAATGACCGTATTTTATTCGTTACAACTCCGCTTGACGAACGGTTGGACATTTTGGAAAATATGCTAGGCGAACTTACTCATACTAGAAGACATCATAAAAAGTATTATATCAATGTTAAAAACGACCCTCAACATGGTCATTTGTGGCCGTAATGTTTGTCTAATAGAAATATATTAGATTTGCTTATTCAATATAGTTACGGCAACTTTATGTAAACGCGTGTAATTTAATCGTTACAAGTCCGTTTTCTACGTTTAATATGTCCTTAGCTTCGTATTAAAGTATACTAATATATTTTTGGTAAGTCGACACATTTAATAACGCTTAAGACCCATTTTTGACTCAAAAAAAGTTAAAACAATATGCTGAATTTTCTGAATTTTATAGTTTTCGTCGTCAAACTTGAAAATATCATAACTTCTTCGTTATAACTCCGTTTTAACCCATTCAAGCGGCCACGTTTTCGTTTTAAAGTGTATTTTCCAAATATCTAGACCAAAAGTTTTTATCAACTGTCGAAAATTCCAGTTTTCACAGAAATGATCAGACCCTTAAATATAGTTGCCGAAATGAGTTTTTCTCGCGTAAAACTTATTCTAACCACTTCAAACCAACGCCGAAGCTATTCTAAACCTACCATACACCTTCTTAGGGTGTCATGGGTTCCTAGACATCACCAAAAGTGATATGTTTCTTGGAGTAATTATAGGATGATAAACATATATATATATAACACTTAAAAAAAAACAATAAAAAGTGGTATAGCTATCCATATGACTTGCATATTTTTCTCAAACATGACAAAATGAACATAATATGAATATGGAAGATGAAAAAGACCATGAAATGCTTACTAGTTACTTGATGAGGTTTAAATGAACAAGGGTAATCCTAACACCCTAGGTTTTTATTTCAAAACCTTACTTAAGAGTGTAACTAGATTGATATAAACTTGACTTGAAAAATTTTTGGTCTCCTTCTTGGTCTCTCTATGGTGGCCGGTTCTTAGGGAGAAGAGAGGAAGAGAGAAACTTGATTTTCACCTTTGTATTATTAGTTGTATGTGTTTTGTAATAATCTTAATATAATATATGTATAATGTACAAGATATTTGTTGCATCTAAATGGTGTGTCATCTATGTTTGTCGACAAACATGAAAGAAGAAAAAATGAAACACTTACTTGTGTAATATAATATATAAGTATCTTAGTAATGTATAGTTATTTAAGGATAGATGGTAACTTGTGTACATATTTAAGTATTTAGGGTAGCGTTAGCTAAAAATAAATTTTAACGGATCAAAATTAAATATATTAAAGTCATAAAAATTATAAAATCACATTCCTTACAAAAATTGAGTGAAATAATAATTATTGTGTAGTATTTACGAAAACCGTCGTAATTATATAAATATAACAATTTATATACGAAATAAATTTAAAACACCGGGTAAACTCATGATATTATTTTTATAATCTTAATATGAGTATAAAAATATATCGGAATAATTTTTGGAAGTATCGGATCAAATGTTCAAAATAATTAATTACGCAATAGCGTTTATTTAATAGGAAATAAACATTTAATGAAAAATGCAAAACCATGCATGAACTAATATGATGATGTTACTAATGATATGTAGACTAATCCTAGTCTATATGAAATGTCCTCGATGATGTTGTCATGAATACGCAGCTAAACCCTTACGGTTACGCGTATTTGATACTCGTAAACCTAGTTTGCGTTAAATGATGAATAGTGACTCATGAATAGTGATTTTCTCCTGGAATGAATAGTGTTTTGTGAATAGTAAAATTTTGAAATACGTTATCGGAATATCATATCGACTTAAAAAACGATGAATAGTAAAACGATGAATAGTAATTTGTGAATAGTAAATTCCCGAGATGAATAGTAAAATTTTCAAAGTTTGTAAAATGACTTGAAATTACGGTTTGTCACATTCGCCCACCCAAAAAGGAATTCAGTCCATGATTTCAGTTCGTGTTGGTCTCTCAGGGTTAGGGTTTGATGAGGCAAGCCTCCCCATTCTCGAGCAAAACCCTCAAAAGACTTTTAGGTAACCGATTTTTAGTTAATCTCACAACTCATTAAACAAGAACTGTCATGAGATTAGGCTAAATCGGTTTGAGTAACGGGTCTTTTGAAAATTTGGCTCGGTCATAGAATTGATTAGACATAGGTGATCAGGCTATGTATAATTTAGGAGTAACTATGCAATGCTTGGACTAATCGACTCATATGATGTTTGGTGTTAAGTCGTAAACCCGCATGCATAATGAGTATGCACTTATAATGATATGATGAGATGCTATGATGATGTAGTTATAGTCTAGGGTCAATGATGCAACCTAGTTCTCTATAACCGAAGCTCTGATGCCAATCTGTCACACCCCCAAATTACCTGTTTTGCAGCGGAATGGAATTCCTGGGGGATGACTGTCATAGCACCACAATCACAGTTATATTGAACGACCTAAAGTGTCGTTTGAAAAGAACATCGTTTGATATATTAAAAACATTCAGAGTTAAAAAGATAGGTCCCAAATGAAAATTAATTTGTGCGGAAATAAGTTTGTTACAAGCCAAACGATGTTTTAAAGTGCATAAATCCCATGTGTGACGCGTCGTCACCACGACTCTATGATATGTCCATATGCATGCCATGAAGTGAATGCCTTAGATACCTGAGATAAAACATGCTAAAAAGTGTCAACACAAAGGTTGAGTAAGTTCATAGAGTTTGTGTTGAAATGTAAAACCTTTCAAAATCGTTTATGCAGTAAAGTTATTGTAAATCCACTCAGTTCCAAGTTTCGCCCATACAAAACTTGCAACCTGTGTGTTCACAACCCACTGCCAAAATGTATATAGTTTATGTTCAAGCACATGATGTCAAATGAATTCACAATAGTACCTAACTCGACTTGGAACCATAACACATAATCAATAGTACATGACTCAATGTATCTGTAGTCAACTGACATAGCACTTTATTCGACGTAGAACTATAGCACATAATCAATAGTACATGACTCAATGTATCAATAGTCAACTGAAATAGCACTTTATTCGACGTCGAACTATACCACGCAAACAAGAACAATTGATATAGTACAACATTCGGTATTGAAACAATGGTGATCATGATAGAAGTTATCCTTAAAAATCTAAAGTACTTGTGAAAAATAGTTAAGCATTTATCTCCCCCAAAATAGTTCAATAAAAGCACTAAAACAATTGAAAATGGGGCTATGGAACTCACCTGATGCAATTATAATGAGGACAAGAGTGGATACACTGAAATGCAGCGCAATATCTAACCGCGACCTATTATGAATGATATGTTCTAATGTAAATCATGAAACAATGTCGTGCATGCAAACTCATATGATATTCATACCACTTGTACATTTGAAAATAATGTTTATCGTCGAAATATATGTTTATGACATCTCGTCATATTATAAAATACTTTACAAGTATTTACGTTGAAACAACCTCCTACGATAGTCGTTTAGTGATTTATTAAGAATTTATAGCTTTTCGTCGTAAAATAATGTCATTTGACAATTTCATGAAAGTGACAAAACGGCTTTGAAAAGCTAGTCGTAAAATGGTGCACATCGAGTGTTAGGAAACAAATTCAACGGTTTTGGAAAGCTTTTATCATTATCTCAAAGTTTTAGCATTTAAGTTTTTATCGTAGAGGTCTCGATCATGGAGAAAAATATAGGTAAAGTTTGGTACTTGTGTCCAAAATATTGTTTAAGGGTGGTTTTCGGCAAAGTTTGAATGACCGTATTTTATTCGTTACAACTCCGCTTGACGAACGGTTGGACATTTTGGAAAATATGCTAGGCGAACTTACGTTTACTAGAAGACATCATGTTATAAAAAGTACTATATCAATGTTAAAAACGACCCTCAACATGGTCATTTGTGGCCGTAATGTTTGTCTAATAGAAATATATTAGTTTTGCTTATTCAATATAGTTACGGCAACTTTATGTAAACGCGTGTAATTTAATCGTTACAAGTCCGTTTTCTACGTTTAATATGTCCTTAGCTTCGTATTAAAGTATACTAATATATTTTTGGTAAGTCGACACATTTAATAACGCTTAAGACCCATTTTTGACTCAAAAAAAGTTAAAACAATATGCTGAATTTTCTGAATTTTATAGTTTTCGTCGTCAAACTTGAAAATATCATAACTTCTTCGTTATAACTCCGTTTTAACCCATTCAAGCGGCCACGTTTTCGTTTTAAAGTGTATTTTCCAAATATCTAGACCAAAAGTTTTTATCAACTGTCGAAAATTCCAGTTTTCACAGAAATGATCAGACCTTTAAATATAGTTGCCGAAATGAGTTTTTCTCGCGTAAAACTTATTCTAACCACTTCAAACCAACGCCGAAGCTATTCTAAACCTACCATACACCTTCTTAGGGTGTCATGGGTTCCTAGACATCACCAAAAGTGATATGTTTCTTGGAGTAATTATAGGATGATAAACATATATATATATAACACTTAAAAAAAAACAATAAAAAGTGGTATAGCTATCCATATGACTTGCATATTTTTCTCAAACATGACAAAATGAACATAATATGAATATGGAAGATGAAAAAGACCATGAAATGCTTACTAGTTACTTGATGAGGTTTAAATGAACAAGGGTAATCCTAACACCCTAGGTTTTTATTTCAAAACCTTACTTAAGAGTGTAACTAGATTGATATAAACTTGACTTGAAAATTTTTTGGTCTCCTTCTTGGTCTCTCTATGGTGGGCGGTTCTTAGGGAGAAGAGAGGAAGAGAGAAACTTGATTTTCACCTTTGTATTATTAGTTGTATGTGTTTTGTAATAATCTTAATATAATATATGTATAATGTACAAGATATTTGTTGCATCTAAATGGTGTGTCATCTATGTTTGTCAACAAACATGAAAGAAGAAAAAACACTTACTTGTGTAATATAATATATAAGTATCTTAGTAATGTATAGTTATTTAAGGATAGATGGTAACTTGTGTACATATTTAAGCATTTAGGGTAGCGTTAGCTAAAAATAAATTTTAACGGATCAAAATTAAATATATTAAAGTCATAAAAATTATAAAATCACATTCCTTACAAAAATTGAGTGAAATAATAATTATTGTGTAGTATTTACGAAAACCGTCGTAATTATATAAATATAACAATTTATATACGAAATAAATTTAAAACACCGGGTAAACTCATGATATTATTTTTATAATCTTAATATGAGTATAAAAATATATCGGAATAATTTTTGGAAGTATCGGATCAAATGTTCAAAATAATTAATTACGCAATAGCGTTTATTTAATAGGAAATAAACATTTAATGAAAAATGCAAAACCATGCATGAACTAATATGATGATGTTACTAATGATATGTAGACTAATCCTAGTCTATATGAAATGTCATCGATGATGTTGTCATGAATACGCAGCTAAACCCTTACGGTTACGCGTATTTGATACTCGTAAACCTAGTTTACGTTAAATGATGAATAGTGACTCATGAATAGTGATTTTCTCCGGGAATGAATAGTGTTTTGTGAATAGTAAAATTTTGAAATACATTCTCGGAATATCATATCGACTTCAAAAACAATGAATAGTAAAATGATGAATAGTAATTTGTGAATAGTAAATTCTCGAGATGAATAGTAAAATTTTCAAAGTTTGTAAAATGACTTGAATTTACGATTTGTCACAGCGTCACCTTATGTTTCGTGACGCCGTCGTGTCGCCGTCATTAGGGTTTCGTCTTGGCCACGTTAGACTTGCGACGGCGTCACCTTATGCTTGTGACGCCGTCCTCTTCAGCTTCTGACGCCGTCTGGATTGAATCTAGGCCGTCTGAGTTGCGACGGCCTACTCTTTTATAACTTGACTTCGTCACTTGAAAATAAGAGTTTTGGCTTCTGTCCCGTCACAAAATCCTCCGACGGCGTCGCAGATAAGCAGTGACGCCGTCACCTTGTATTTTCAGCAACTGGAGTGTCTCGATTCTTGACTTTGGCCATTTTCTTCGTATATCCGCGCCTTTTCGTCCAAATAAGTGCCATTACAGCAATTTGCCTTCAAGAGACCTAAAAAGTGAAAAGGAACGATATTAAGTAATAACGGATACAAAAGTGATCAAATAATGGCTTAAATGACCCCTCAAAAAGGTACATTTTAAAACCTTATCACACAAAAAATACATCAAATAGAAAAAACATTATTGGTTAGCTTAATATTACCAACAGCAATAACTTTAGGCACATTACCATTAGGGTGACCCACAGTTAACAAAATACTAGAGACATCAACCACATTGAACATAATTTTAGTTGAATCAGTCATATGTTGATTTGTCCTAGAATCTATAATTCAACCCAATGTGACATTATACCTAGAAACGCCAGTTTTAGCACAAAAAACTTCTCAATGTTCAGATTGAAAAACACATTATGATTAAGAAAATTAGGTTTAATACCAGCCATGTTAACAGAAGCACCAACAATAAGCTTCTCATTTATGATACTCAAGAGTTTCATCACATATTCATTAGTGAAAGAACCATAATAAGTAGAGGGAATATTTTGTGACAAATCAAAATTTGCATTAAGCCTTTTTGCACCACCAGACTATTTAGCCAAATTTGGGTTTATTCTAAAACCAGGAGGATAGCCGTTAAGCCTTTTTGCACCACAAGACTGCTAGTTGGTTATTGTTATTAGAATTAGTGTTAATCCTTCTGTTATTATTAGAAAAAGAGTTTGAACTATTGTTATTACTAGCATTGGTTTTAACAAAAAAAATATCATGCATACTTTTAGCAGACACACCACCAGGAGTAAAACCTTTATGAGACTCCCTTTTGAAAACAATAGCAAAGGCATCCTTTACATCAGGTAAAGGATCCCTGGCAAGCAGGTTACTCCTAACATTTTGAAACACATCATTCAAACCCATAAGAAATTGCATGAGCCTAGCTAACTGATTGTGCTTCAGAGTACCCTCATGGGCAGCACAAGTGCAAGTAGGCAGTAAAGTCAATATATCAAACTCTCTCCAAAGAGTTTTGAGTTTATGGTAGTACTTCAGAACAGACAAATTATCCTGTTTTAACTCATTTATTTTATGAACCAGATTAAAAATGAATGAACCGTCCATTTTATCATAGGTCTCTTTTAATTCATCCCAAACCTCATAAGCTATTTCAGAGTAGACTTGGCCTTCGTACAATTCTTGAGATAAAGACCCAAGAATCCATCCTAACACAATATCATTGCCAATTTCCCATTATTGGGCCAGAACAACACTACTAACAGGTTTATAACAAGTACCATCAATGAACCCCATTTTATTTTTACCCTTTAGAGCAATTTTCATAACGATGGACCACATCTTATAGTTTTCGACACCAGTCAATTTGATGGTAACAATAGACACATTAGAGTTATCATTAGCATGCAAATACAATGGATTACCAGCATCAAGACTACTAATTGAAATTTTAGCCATAATAACCAAACAAGAACAAACAAACAAACAGAAAAACAATAGACATATAACAAAACAATCAGAAATACCACAATAGACAACCACCAAACTTCCAAGACAGCCCAGGAACCTAACCACCAGCGACCTAGACTTAAAACAAGACAGAACAATAATAAGAAAGCTATCATCACTAGAACTCACACCCAGACCAACTGAGATACTCGGTTTCACACCTATCAGGGGGAAGAGCAGGTATCCTTGCTTCTCTAGAAAGTAGGTCAAGATGTTACCCCCTGAGTTTGCAATGTAGCCACTAAGATATCCAGGGGTTTAAAGGAAGAAACCAACTAACAGTGCAAGAATCACAGCGGAAAAACCATAACCAATCACCAACAGTTTACTTAGTCAAGACTGTTAGTACCAAGAAACCACACAGGAACCTCTACAGATCACCAAGAATCAAGATCCCTCAAAAACACGAATTAGGGTTTGAAGAAACCCTAACCGATCAATCAAGAAACGCAAAGATCTTCGCCAAAAACATAGATTCACACTACGATCGGTAAGATGACAACCCTAATTGAACCCAATAGCAACCAAAACAAGAAACCCCCAAATCTTAGGTGAAACTCTAGAAACCCTAAAATATCAATAACCACCGGAGATCAAAGTCGTGGCTCTGATACCATGTAAAAATACTCAATATAACAACACAACACCTTCAATAATCACCCAACCAACCACCCCTTGGTTATATTTCTTTTATTACTAAACTGCTATAGAAGATTAGTCCCTAAACAAGTTCTAACCAAACAATACAAAAGAAAAGGTATTGTCCCCAAACCGATGCAATACAAGAAATACAATCACACAGTTACAATTATCCTCACTACAAACACTTAAGATTTTAAATACATACCAGACTTAGTTCAAGATGATCTAACCTGATTACAATATTAGAGAGACAAAGTTGATTGTGTGAAAACCATATAGAAATATACGATTTTGAGTTATGAGTCAGAGAGCTTATATAGTCAACATTTCCACTTCAGCCCTTAAAGAATGATAAACTTGCTATACAAAGACTAAATACCAAACTATAAAAAAAAAGTACAAGAATAGTCCATGTACTTATAACAATGAGAATGAAACATATAAAATGCTACTTTCCAACACTTTTCATTATTATTATTATGTTCTAATTGGATATTAAGTTGACAAATGACAACATAATACTGAGAGGATGCATGAATGGCTGCTAATACATTCATCTTTCATAACAGTCTGTAAAAGAAAAAAGTTGAATATTAGGTTAAATACTTTTAAATCTACTTACTTTGTTAAATGCTTTTTTAAAACACTACACTCAGAAAAAAAAACTCTCTAATTTTTGTGATAGTACAAACATTTCACGAACTTAAGGGTCATCAAATTAGTAGATAAATTGTTACCGATCACAACAAATGGAAGACATGACCCATTCAACACGTCGGTCCACCAGAAATTTACAAATAATTTTAGGTCATCAAGTTAGTAAATAGACTGATTAAGTACACATAAAGTTGATTTTACGTTTATCCTTCTACCATCGTATATATGCTACTGTTGATACAAAAGTTGGGCGTTCCTGGTTTGAGCTCCGGTCCTCGTATCAAATGAATATTGCTGCTTGAGACCTGCACACTAAATAAATAAAAGACACCGTTAGGCTTATCGTGGGATTGTCTCCCACGATTATCCTCCAACGTGAGAGTAAGTAATCGGTTTTAGGGTTATGGAGAGTTAGGGTTCTGATCGTACCTTTAATGAGAAATAAGGTTCCCTTTATATACACGATCTCCTTGTTGGTTTCGTGTTCCCCAAACTTCGGCGTATCCCGCCTAAGTCGGTTGGTAAACGCTTATCTCCAAAAATAGGAGATATCCAATATCTTATTCCATAAATACGTTTTTGGGTTTGGGCCTTCGTGAGCCCAAACACGGATTGGCGTAGCCCATTTCGTGATGGGCTAGCTAATATTGGTCCTTGGTCGGGTTCGTGACCCGAATATAGACTATACGTCATCATGTCCCCCCAGTCTAGTATGCGCAGTGACGAACTGCGGATGCTAGACTAATAACTGCAGCTAATAAAAGCTACAAAGCTTAACGAAGAAGCCAAAAAGTTCCCGCCTTGAAAGATACACGTTGTAGCTAGACATAATATTTAAAATAGGTGCCTCGTAAATCGGGGGAAAGTAACTGTACCCACGTCACCTCAGTAAATCCTAGCCACTCAAGTAGAGATAGTGGAATCCACGTGTCAGTCATCGCGTGGATGAGGAGATCTATATAACCGTCCGCCGCTTATTACGTGATTTATCACGATAAAAACACATTCCACCATTAAAAAGCTTCGCTTTCCCAGCAAGAAACCGTAATACGTCAAAGGTAAATGCGCGTGCGCAATTAAAAACACAACCATGGTCAAAGTGCTATCCATTTCACATCCGTCATAACCGAGGGTGAACTACTAGAGTTCTCTTCGATTATTATATTCCCTCGCAGTGCATCCGGAAGTTCCGGGTGCGAATGCATCGATGCGGACTTTCCCGAAGGAAAATAGGGGTATACACGCGGTTTTCAATTCGCGAATCAACGTGCCCATATCTTTATTCATAGCGGCGTGTTAAACTAATACCGTCTGCATATATCCCATTGCACTATATAGGTGCGGCTAAAATCACTAACCGAGATTAATTGCCGCTGCGGCAATTAATCCGACTATCCACCTATTCCACGCGTTTTACCACACAACGTGGTCAAACGGGTGGGTGTCATTTGCTAAGCGCCCTGGGCGACTTCAGTGTTACACTGAAAAATTAGATGCGCTTAGGAATTGGAGAGAGTCATTTTTCTGGGTCGATGAAGCGTGTTTCCCATCGCACTTTGACTTTTATACCCAGGGTTCACTGGAAAAAGATGAGCGCCCCCCCTGGATCATATAGTGCGGAAGACGCAGATACGATAAACACCAACCGCCTCCCCATTAATTCCTACCCCGAGGAGTTTTTGGTGCACATGGGCATTAGCCGTAACTGTTTTGGAAGACCTGAGGAGGTTCCAATCTTTTTAGGCGCAGATGGCCAGGGTGGGTGCTCATCCTGTGAATTCCTTTACTTTATTAACGTAAGTCTTTCTTCGTTCATTGTACTTATAATAACATGTTTTACTGTGGTTATCTATGGCACAGAGATGGATCTTTTCAGAGTTGTGCAGCTGGCGAAGCCTCGTCAAGTAAATGTAGGGACGCGCCCGCTGAGAGAGGGAGAGGACCCCATTCTTGATGCGACAGCAGGGCATGTCGTTGAAATGGATCTGGGAGAAGCAAGCTCATCTGTCGCACTAGAAGTGACCCCATTGCAGAGCATGCCGGGCGTGAATGTGCCTACTCCCGTAGTGCAGCCGTCACAAGCAGAAGTGGCGGAGCACCTGGAAGAGGAGGAGGAGGAGGACCAAGGGTTGCTACGCAAGAGGTCGCGCGAAGATGACGTCGCGAGCTCCTCAAGAAAGAAGCGCCCCGTTGTCCATGTGGTGGAATCATCCTCTAGTGACGGTGAATCGCCTCCTCCGTCAGATAATGCTGCTGGGCCACAGTAAGTTTTTATTGTCAACATGTGCTGTGCATCCCTGGTTATGTGAGAAATTATTAATTCCATTTCTTGCATGCAGGTTTGAACAATCTGCGGAGTCGCCCCCTAGGGATAGTCCTGTATGTACTGAATTCTCTGAGCCAAATAGCTGAAACACTGAGCCCTTGGTGGCTGAGGATGCGCCCATGGAGCAGCTTGTTGAAGAGTTGGTGCTAGCTACTGCGCATCAAACGTCACTAGTAGAGAGGCTAAAGGCCAAGGTTTCTGGGGAAGGCAGCCAAGGCGCGCAAAAAGATCAAAAGATTGCGTCGCATTTGGAGCGCGAGTTGGCTAGTGCTAAAGCTGAAGCAGAGGGCCTCAGTTCGTACGCCCAAAATCTTGCTGAAGAGAAGATGGCGCTGATGGGCCAAATAAGCCAGGAGCGTGCTGAGTCAGCAGGATATAAGGCTTCATGTCTCTGGGCGCTGAAGTATTTGGAGAAGGGTAAGGACACTTTGACCTCGCAGTTGGAAGATTTTGGTGCCACTGTGAGCAGTGCTCTGGAGACGTAAGAGATGAAATTGCGCAAACTCAGCCTGGAGTATGATGAGGAGTTGTATCCCCAACTTCTGTCATCAATCGTTGTGCGCAGGTGGCTCATTAGCCATGGCCTGCGACTTGCTGCGCTCAGTACCTTAGAGTCGCAGGAAGTGGTGGATGCCTTCGGGGGAGTGTTGCAGTGTGCACTGGCGCGGGGTAAATCAGAGGCTGTTGAGGAGCTTCATGAGGCTAAGTTGTTGGAGGTGCCCGTGGATAAGGTACCTGGGTATAATGCGCAATCATATGATGAGCTGGTGGCTACTATAGAGAAGATGAAGTCATTGGAGCTTCCCATGATCTCTGAGTTAGAGCGCGACCAGGATTTCCCCATAGGGGTCATTATGGAGGGGCTGACCTTAGCTCGGCACCGCGCTAAAAATGCGGAAGCGCAAGCTGATTATTTTTTGAAGCCTGATGAATCCCAGCTTCAAGTGCCTGTTTTTTCTCGTCCACGTGATATCTTGAATCCCTTTGCTCTAGAAAAGGAAGTGCCATTGAAGAAAGTGCTGGAAGCGCATCTTACCAGGCTTGCAAGGAAGGAAGGGATTAAAGGTAAGGCAGTTTTGTGCGGCGTTGGTGCAGCTCATCTTCCCAGATCTGACGGGATACTGGTTAGTGTTGCCACGGTGTCTTGCCAAGACTCCGATCTATTTAAGAAGTTGGATGAGGTTGGAGAAGCTGCTAGCAGTGCGGGTAGTTCATCTCTGAGACGTTTCCATAGTTTGTAATGTGTGGACTGTATGTTATGTTGTAAATAATATTTTGTAAGGACGTATGGTACTTAATAAAATATTACTTTTTGTTGAATGTCGGGCAACTTATCATATTTGTACTTAGTTACTTGTCTTTCCATGAAAAACATGCGTACTGTCTAAGAAACAAACTGTTGCATAAGCGCGAGTAATTGTTGTTGTTCATAATGATGTATGAACTATCATACTTATAAAATATTAAGTATTTCAAACATAGTCGTGTATGTTGGTATACGCAGCGTACTGCGAATAGTAAGGATCCAAGTGTCTTGATTCCTAATTTGTTAAACGCGCATAGTATGCATTGTTACGCATTCATCGTGGGATGCGCACATAACTTATTCCAACGTCTTGAGAATAAGGTGTTTAACAAGGATACGTGATCCACTGTTGATGGGTTTGCAACCCTCTTACTCAACGAGTTATTTAGTAGGTGATTGTACAATAATTCGTACAACCAGGCCTTCGATGGTGATCGAAGGGTATGAGGGGTGATATGCTTGCGCCAAACTTGTAGCCAATCTGCAATAAGAAATAGTAGACACTTCGTTAAGTGATTGCGCAGGGGTTGGGCCCTGCGAACCACCTCCGGCGTGTGAATAAGTATGTGATATGAGTTGTAGATAATATGATGTATGTGAAATACTGTGTTGAGTGAACATACCATTGAAATGACTCGTCCAACCTATTTATAGGTGATGAAAATAGCTTGGAGAGTGTTAGCACACGTTTAGGAGATCATGGGGGCGTCCCCTGATTTGTGGTAACCGCTAGGGCTTCATCCCCACTATCTCGGACTTGGCGGGAAGCTAAGGACATAGTGGGAACGTGGGGGAAGACCAAGTCAAGGTTCTTCTTTGTCTTGGCATCTTCAAGGGAAGACACTAAGGGCATAGGCCTTCGGCTGGCGAATTCCCAACTGGTAACCATGTCAATGATGAATGGTTTTACGCCACCAATGACTTATGAAGAAAGACTTAGGTCTTCGTAATGCAATTTCGACTGAGGCCGAAGGGGTGTCCTTCGACATGATCGGAGGGTACGTCATCAAGCCCCCCAGTCGAAAGTGATATGTACGAACAAGAATTATTGCTTACGACTCAGAAATAAAAACGAAACCTCTTCTTCGTCACAAAAACGAACGAAGATGAAAAGTCTTGTAATTATTGACCGTATTTAATGCAAGACTAATCCTAACTACTCCCCATTCCTCGGTAAAAGTAAACATCATTTCAAATTTTAAAAATGGTTTGAAGTCCGGTAGGAAAGGGATAAGTCCGGACACGTGTAGGGCTGAGATTCAACGTTTGTAGGGTATATAAAATTTAAAAACAAGAAAACCCTAACAAAGTTTATCTCTCGCCCAAGCTTTTCACCTACTAAAACCTCTTCTGATCAAGCCTTCGATCAAACAAGGTAAAACACTCCTTCTTCTCTGTATTTCAAATACATTGTTGTGTTCTTTAGAAGGTTTCATGTCTACCAATAAAAAATTTGTTATAAAACAACAAGGTTGTACACTAACCAGGGAGGAGCTTAAAGCATTCCTCACTGATTACCCCATTCCAAAGGAACATAAAATCATGCTACCGAGTAAAAATCAAGGGATATTTGATGCTCCTGAAAATTATGTAGGCACAGTATACCCATGCTTTCACCACTTCCAACCTTAGGATACCTTTGCATCCTTTGATCTTAGAATTCCTCCGGTATTATGAGGAACACATTTCTAGGTTCAACCCTTTTGGCCTAGCCAAGCTTACGACATACATTGTTATGTGCAAAGCTTATGGGTTTGAACCATCCTTGACTGTGCTTAGGGGTTTTTTGAATCTATACCCGGGAGGAGATTGGTTGACCCTGACCAAGAGGCGTGAAAGGGATGTGCCCATTTTGATAGATAGACCTTTTACGAACATAAGGAACTGGAAAGGCAAATTCTTTTATATCCAGAACACCATTATCCCTCCAAAGATACTTTGCATTGTTAAACCCAGATTTTCAGTATGATGAGAAAAGATTCAACGATCCATTGCCCTACATTGTGAGAAGAAACCCTTTGTATCAGCGTTTGGCTCGTCATCCTGCTGATTGCCAAACATTCCCTGAACCAATCCTGTTCATGGCTGGCATTGCTGAAGGATGGGAGGGGTCTCCTTTGGTACCTGAGATAATTTGTGATGGAGAAAGTATGTATTTTTTTGATTAAAATAAGAAATTAAAACTTATCTTTCTGATATTTATCTTATTTGTGATGGAGAAAGTATGTACTTTTGTTGTAGCTGGTGGTGCAAAGGAGGTAAGCTTCCTTCCCAAGAATCCCCAAGAGACAAGCTATGGCGTGGGCTCCCCATCAGTGTCTATAAACAACAATGATGTGGACGCCCAACCCATCGAGCCTGTATCATCTGCTCCTCCGTCAAAGGAACTCATAGATGTAGAAGATCAACTAGTGGAGAACATTGCGACTCGATGAACCAGTCTCGGGACAGTGGCCATCGTAGGACCCTCGGCATAGGTAAGAGGGTCTGAAGCAGAAAGGTGGCAGTGCTAAAGCCGTGAAGTCCGCTCGAAGGAAGCTCATCCTACCTACTCCTCCCTCTCGAACTACCCGGCAAAAGAGTGCCCAGGGTAAGGCTGTGGTATTTCCAGCTATCGAAGGGCCTAGAGGCGATGATATCCATGGTAATTTTATTTCCTGCGAAACAAAATTAGGTACCAATAATAATATATTAAAGAATGTACATATGTTGCAGGACTTCCTGATATGAAAGAACTTCCTTCTCCCCTAGCTTGTCACCAACTTGTTAGCCATGTAATCCCACCCAAGTGGAAGGGGGTGATGGATAACATGTCTATAGAAAGGCTCTGCGACCTACATGATAAAAGCTATGTTCGCCAGTGCATGCTTGACAACCAACTCAATGCTAGGACAAGGGAATTGCTCCGTGCTATCACCAAAGCTCGAGAAGAAATGGATGTTATGCTGAGGAGGGAGAAAGCTAGGGATCAGTAAGTATGACACTGAGAAGAAGTGTGAGGATACCTTAGAGGATTTTGACAAGAACCCCTTGGTGCAAGATCTCAGAGCTGAGAATGAAAAGCTCAAAGGTCAGCTGGCAACAAGCGAGGCTGAGTGCAGCAGGTTAACTGTCGAAGGCTAAATGGTTGTTGGTTATAAAGAGCAGATATCTGTTCTTTCATCCAAGTGTGGGGGCCTCGAACAAGAGAGGGCAAAGTTGCTGGACCAAGAGATCAAAATCCGAGAAAAGGTGGATGGGTTAAACCTTCGTCTGAAGATGCTGAAGAAGGACAGAGTGGATCTGGTAACCAAGGTGATCCCCTATGTTGCTATAGAACTTTACCATAGTGATGATGTGGGGATTGCCATTGGGAATGTGGTGAATGCTGCCATTTTCCATGGCAAGTGTACCACTTTGGAGGAGGTAGCCAAGACTGGGGAACCGGTGATGCTGGAGAAAATTCCTTACTACAGAGCTACTCATGAAAAAGAGTATGATGATGCGGTAATCAATTAACGCCTTAGAGTTCCCTTTCCTTGCAGATGTGACGAAGGACCCAGCGGCCTCAATTGAGGACCTGCTGGCCAAGAAGCCAAGGACAGTCCAACCTCCATCTTCCTCCAAGAGGACTCCGTCACCCAAGGTTCCCTCTCCAGGTTCAGCTGATCCCACTCATTCCAAGGTTTGATGAAGGCAACCATGTGGTTGTAATTTGATCCCCAGGGTGGTGTGTACCCTGTTTTAAAACAATTGTCCGTGTTCCTTTCCAGACTTCGTGCCTGATGAAACAATTATCATGTGTGATGCAGGCTACGACCTAAGACAATATTTTATTTTGCTGGATCGTTAAGGCTACGACCTGTTTTAGACTAGTTAGACTAGTCAGTAATCTACTTTGAAGCCACTAGGGCTTGAATTTTGCTATGTGTGGTTCTTCTCTTTTTATTTTTACTTGCGTAAAAATATTTTTTACAACCTAAGGCTTATGGTAGATGCATAGCCTCATTGTGTGTAGTTACTTTGCCAAGAATATTAGCAATCGTATAATTTAGCTGCTGACAGAGGGTCGCGACCCACTCCGTCTTGATCCTTTGGGCAGCGAAAGGCTTAAAATACCTTAAGGTCATATAGGAAAGTTAATGTGAAGTTGAGATGGATGTTATGCATATGAGCAAGACATGCGGTGGATATCGTGACCCCCCGCATTAATTTCAATGGTGAGTGGCTCCACCACTGCGTTGTCCGCAGTCAAGGTGGGGAAGGAAATTTCACTTCTACGGGAAAATTTCTGGCTGACTTTCTGCCTGGTTACTCACTGCCATGATTGTATCATGTAGATGGTGTCAGCCTTGTCTTTGGGTGCCTCTTTCTTTTTCGGTCTTCTGCCTATCTTTTCCTTCCTTGATGTTCTTGACCAAATAGTCAATGCGCCTCTTTAACTAGTTTATCAATAAGTTGGCGCATTTGGACGCATTCATTGGTGGTATGTCCCTTCGTGTGATAGTCACAAGATCCATTCCCGATGCGCCGATCTTCTGGAGTGCTCATAGGTGGGGGTATTGGAAAATTCGCGCCTTCCATTGCGAATATCTCCTTTAGAGTCTTTGTGAGTGGGGTATACTTGTCGTTATCTCGTCCAATCCCTTGGCTGCGGTAACTCCTGTTACGGTTACTACTCTGGTCAGCGGATTGTCTCCGAGGTTGTTCCTGTGACCTGTAGTTGGAGTAACCTTTCTTGCTATCTGCCGCAGCGGCTTCTCCTTGGATAAAGGACCTTGTACGCTTCATAAGTTCATCGAATGTTTGGGGGATTCTGTCATTCAGCCTCTTTATGAGTTCTGGGTTCTTGATCCCATTCATGAACCCTAAGATTTTTAGCACTTCGGGGCATGCTTTGACTTGTATGCATTCATCTTTGAAGCGCTCCACATAAGCGCTTGTGGATTCCCCTTGGCGCTGTTTTACCCTGGCGAGTTCGATAGGGTTTTTAGCACACTTCTTCCTTTGAGTGAAGTTCAAGCGGAATGCTTTCCGCAGTTCTTCGAAGCCATTGATGCTTCTGCGTGGAAGCTTGCTCGAACCAATTTCGCGTTTCCAACTAGTGTGGAATTAAACATGTGGCACCACACGGGTTGTGGCCAATTTTCGATTATAGCGGTGATTCGAAACTTTTTAGGTGATCGTCCGGTCACTGTTCCATCATAAGTTTTCACGCGTTGGCGGGCATCGCCTTCTTTTGTTTTTCGAGAAATCGTGATGCATGTCGCGGAGAGTGAACGCATCCACTTTTGACGGCGCCATGGGAGGGACATGTCCTCCTCTCTTGATCGCGATAATTCTTCTGGACTTCCAGTTGTCGGTTTATTTGTCCTTGTCATCCAAGGAATTACGGAGGATGAGTTTTCTCTTTCGGCGCATACCGACTATCCTCGATTTTTAAGCGAAGGACTTTCACTTGGAAAGTACCTTCACCAAGTCTCTGTCTGAACTCTGCGCCACCAAGTCTAGCGTTGACATTGGTATGTTGTTCATCCTCCTCGCTTTCTTCAATCTTTGCGAGTTAGATATCTCATCATTCTCAACTCTCCTCCCAATTACATTAAATCGGGGGTCGGCAACTATCCTTCCGCTTCTCCTTCGGCCGGGGGTGGAGATGTTTCGTGATTCGAGTCGAAGTTTAGTCGGGCATGCGGGCTCCGACTTGACCTCTTTTGCTTCCTCTTGCATGAGAGCGGCCAAAGTTTAAATTTTACGATACAAAGTCTCCTGGTGCTAGTTTCGTGCAACTCCTTCTAGAGCAGGGTGCTGTTTTCTACCACGGGCCCTTGTTTCTATCGGTGCATCCGGTGCCTTTGAGAGGTCACTCTAGCACTTGATTGGAGAGGAGTAGTAAAAGGTCGCAGCCGATCTCGCTGCTCTCGTGGTGGTTGTAGTGGCTTGGGTTGTCCCCAGCGCTGCTCCACCATAGGGAGGACTTGGTCCGGGCCTAATCCACGATTTTTAGCGACCGGTTGTCCCAAGTAGTTCCGCTTAGAAGCGATCGCTGCGGCTTCTTTCCGTAAGGATCCGTTGCGATCACTGATTTCCGTGCTTCGTCATTCTAGTTTTTAGTTCTTAGTTCTTAGTGATGGTCCCACGGATGGCGCCACTTGTTGATACAAAAGTTGGGCATTCCTGGTTTGAGCTCCTGTCCTCGTATCAATTGAATATTGCTGCTTGAGACTCGCACTAAATAAACAAAAGACAGATTAGGCTTATGGTGGGATTGTCTCCCACGATTATCCTCCGGCGTGTGAGTAAGTAATCGGTTTTAGGGTTAATGGAGAGTTAGGGTTACGATCATACCTTTAATGAGAAATAGGGTTCCCTTTATATACACGATCTCCTTGTTGGTTTCGTGTTCCCCAAACCGGCTTATTATCCCGCCTAAGTCGGTTGGTAGCACGCTTATCTCCAAAAATAGGAGATATCCAATATCTTATTCCATAAATAAGTTTTGGGTTTGGGCCTTCGTGAGCCCAAACACTGATCGGCGTAGCCCATTTCGTGATAGGCTAGCTAATATTGGTCCTTGGTCGGGTTCGTGACCCGAATATAGACTATACGTCATCAACTACGTTCTCGTTGTTCTAATTTTTAGAACAGTATATTAACGTCATTGGCGGAGCCAAGAACAAAGGGGGGTGGTGGCCCTCTCACAACTTTTTTATCTTTGCGTATTTTTTGCAATTTTCATATGGTAAAAAAAAATTATTACACTTTGGCCCTCTTACATTAATAGTATTACACAACTGGACCTCCAACAAAAAAATATTTAGCTCCGCCACTGTTAAAGGTGGTACTTTATTCTTATCTCTACTACTTACAAAGGTTGTATGCTTTTTCTTCAATCTTGAAACTTGAAATGTAAATTAATGTAGTTTGACTAAATTACCTCTAAGTGCCCATTAAACTTGACACTTTAAAAAACTTGACAACTTAGATTATGTCTTTTTTTGAACAATTTTAAATTTGACAATTTTTCAAAAATACACATATATTAATTTTAAAAAACACGGGCTTTGCATTTTAAATAACGCACGCTTTGCATCAAGGATCGAACTAGAATCACGATTTCGTAAATATTATTATTTTTCGCTATACACCGTCACTTTACGCGCATATTCATCTAGTTTGATAAATGTGTAATTATATTTTTCTCACAAATTTTTATGTCTTACTGAATTTCTGGTAGGGTTGTGTTATGGCTACCCCTCGACCCACTTTTGCATCCTCTACCCCTGGCCCATTACTGTTTACAATAGTATATAGTTTTTTATTAGTTTTTGTTCCGTATTTTCTATCAGTTTAATACTTTTGACTTATCAAACTTTATATTTTCTGTTTCGTATTATTAGTTTTATAGTTTTTGAATATAAAAAAATTATAAAAAAAAAAAGAAAAAGAAAAATGTGAGAGGTATTAGAGTATAAGGTGTCATGAAGAGCTAAAGCTCTTCATTTGGGCACCACCAGTGTCACATCGCTATAACACAACCTCTTCAAAATATCCCTTTATCATAACACAACACAACCTCTTTATTTTGATCCAACGACTACCCAAAAATAATAATAAAAAATAAAAACCTAGATCCCAATTCACAATCCTACAAACACAAAAAAATCATATAAACAAAACCTTACCAAAAACCTTATCAAAACTCTTGATCCATCTCTCACACCGATCTAAACACACACAAATCAAATACCCACACAAATCATGTAAAAAACAAAAAAAAGGAGCCAACGCAGATCACAAATCCATCACAAGAAACGACACACAAAAACAAATGTTTGTATGAGACGCTCGACTATTAACAGAGAGATTAGCAAAGCTTTTTTGTTTTATGTTCGGTTAAGTAGTAGAATCAAATCAAAAGAAACTGAGTTTGTTTGGTTGTTTGGTTAGCAGCAAAAAGAGAAGTGGGTTTGTGAACATACTCAAAATTAATCCGTTGCCCAATGTTCACTGAAAAAATACCTTTATCTTCGTCGTCTTCACGGCAAAGGAAGGCGAGCCTTTTCGGCCTGGCGGCTAGGTTGTGACAAGGGACGGCGAGCACTGCTTCGATGTGACACATTACGCTCTTACTTGTATTTTTTAACGGTCTAAATAACATACTTTCCGGTATTAAATATGGGAGTTGATTTGCACGTTTTTTTAATTGATTGACACACTTTAATTTAGTGTGTCTTGAAATTTATACCCTCACATCACTTTACTCATTTTCACCTTGTAAGAGTACAAATGTCAAAACACACTAAATTTAAGCTTGTCAATCAAATGAAAGAGTGCAAATCACCTCCCATCAAATGAAGAAGGATCCTCTAAAGTTATTTTTATAACTTGAGTCAAGTTAAGAGGATGTGAGCCATTGGATTTGATCCAATGGCTCAAATCAAAAGAACTCTTTTGAATTGAGCCATTGGATCAAATCCAATGATTCACACACATCCAACTTGACTCAAGTTGTAAAAGCAACTTGAAAGAATCCTTCTCCCCATCAAATATTGTGTAATAAAACCAAAATCTACTGCGCCCAATAACCTTTTGTCAACCAATTGGTCCAATGGATTAACTCATTTTTAGGTTCATTTAGACCATAAAGGTTGTGCACAGTGGTGACCTGGGTCACCTGTGCCACATCAGCTTTCTCTCTCCGACGACCTAGTTACCACAGTGGTGACCTGAGATTTATTATTTTATTATTATTATTATTATTTTTTAATTCAAATATTTTTAAAAACAAAATTAAACTTCATTAATAAACATACCTAACATTACAACAATAATTAAAAACTTAAAAACTTAAACTAATAAAACATAGACGTTACAATACCTATTAAAAATTGAAACTAATAATCTAAGTTGTGGCGTTCTTTGATTGCTGCCTTAAGTTGTTGAAGTTCTTGTAGTTGTCGTGCAGGCATACTGGGTCAAGGGATGTGTTGTAGAAAATTAAATCTTGCGTCCGGTTTGATTGTGCTGTCAATGCAAGCTGCTGACGTTGGAGCTCAAGTTTCTCTCTTTTGAACTCCTCGGCTAGCCTTGCCCTTGCCTTTGCAAGCTCCAACTCTTTTTGCTTCAACTTTATGTATTCCTCTTCCATATTCTTGTTTTTTTCCCCTTACTTGAACATTTGAACTTGAAAAAGTTCTTGGCAATCGTAGTAACAAATGATGTTGGTGGCTCGGGTGCTTTCTTCTTGGCTGCGTCACGACCTTTTGGTCGTGATTCTCGAGTCTTGTCCTCTTCAGAATCATCCACGTCGTGGGGATTAAATGGACCTTTTGTTGACCCCGAGGTGGTTTCCGAAGTCTTGGATTTCTTCCGACTATTCGGGGTGAAAGCAGGCATCTCAATAGTTTTCCAAGCAGAATGCTTCCTCAAAACTTTCCAACACTCCTTCAACGTAAACTTATGCTTGTGAATCACACGGTATTCGTTACAAGCCTTTTCATAGTCGTCTTCATCATTCTCACCGCTTCAGTGATTCTTCTTGATATTATCCATAATTGCACAAAAGAAACCAACCCTAGAACGAATCATACCCTTCCATTTAGTCGTTATGGAGTCGTAGGTTCTTGTTGAATCCTACCCTTCCATTTTTCAAAGTACGATATCACCTCATCCCAAAACCCATTCCGGTTGATAGCGTTCCCTCTAGCCGAATTTTCCGACACATGTATCCAAGCTTTACAAAGCACGACCTCGTCCTCTTTTGTCCATGCTTCGGCCTTTTTGGTTGCAACATTCTTGCCCTTCTCCTTTGTAGCCTATTTTGAACCCTTCTTTGATTTGACAGGTGACGTCTCTTCGACATCGTCTTCAATAAGAATAGAACCGTGGTATGAACCATGCCCCGAACCTTGGCCCATCGAAGCATCTTGAGTCGGGTATTGTTGAGACGTGTAGTTTTGAGGAGGGAATTCCATAAAATGATCAAAATCCATATCAAGATTAACACCATGAAGTGGTGAAAACGATTGATAAGGTTGGAAATATTGGGAGAAATCCATGTTAGGATGATATGACGACCCGGTTGGTGATTGGTTTTGATTGATACTAGGACGACCCCGTGGGAAATATGGAGGATTGACGTAAAATGGGTTGTGATTTTGGTTGGGTTGTGGTAGTCGTGTTTCATATTCAAAACCGGGTGCTCGAAAACGAATACTCCGATTTTGTGGTGGTGTTACACCAGTTAATTCTAACGGTGGATCCGGTGAGAAATTCAACTTCGGGGAATTTTGGGGAAGTCGGGATCGCCGGTTTTTTTTATATGGGAGTCTTTCTTTGTGACATGATGATTATTGATGAGAAGTTGTTTGAATTGTGTTTGAAATTGTGTGTTTAAAAATGTGTTTGAGGTTGGTATTTATAATGTTATAAAAGTGGTTAAGTTTTTATTTTTTATTATATATATATATATATTTTTAATCCAAACGGTTCAATTTTTACACTTTTTGTTGCTTTCCATTTGGTCGACTAGGCAAACTAGTTCGTGCCTTCCTCCCTCTCAACCGGTGACAACCGAACACCCCATAATGGGGAAACCTTGCTCGACCGACCCTCAACCCACTCGGTTCACCCCATTGTGTGCAGCCTAACATTGGCGATACTTTTAACGTAGCATTTACTGAATGTACTATCTTTCTACCTCATTCTATTGCCCCCAATAACCTTTTTGTCAACCAATTGGTCCAATGGATTAACTCATTTTCAAGTTATTTTACACCCTTGCATTAATGTAACATTAATGTAGCATTTGGTGAATGGTAGGAAGTAGGGATGAAAATGTAGCATTTAGTGAATGGTAGGAAGTAGGGATGAAAAAGAACCCATCGATATAGATATACACTGATACGCAAGCGTGAAAGGTTTTGAAAATAATTAAACCAGCCGAGCAAATTTGTAGTGTAAGTTAGGAGGCGGGATAGTGAGTGAGTGGGTGAGTGTGCGGGATTCTCAGTTCTTGCTTACTATGCGATGGCATTTCCTAATCACGTGCGTTTGGATATTTCATGTTGTCTCCATTTATACCATCATCAAAAACTATAAAATTTAAAGTACAATTCCATATTTATTTAATTAAAACATCAAAATTTCATATTTCCACATAACACAATTTTTCAATCCATAAATATAATACATTTAAAGTAAAGCTAATTACCTAAATAATCCTTATAGAAAGTAGTTTTACCGAAGTGAACTCTTTTCAAATGCTTTACGAAAATGATCAAAATATGTCACTATCATACTTTTCATTTTCTATTGCATTACTCTCGCCCAAAAAGAATTACTCGCCCACTTAACTTTGTACATTTACGTTCACAAAAGATGCATAATAAAAGTGATCTAGTTCTATGACACCCTACCTCTACCCCTTCCCTTAACCACCCCACCTTCAATCTACTCTTATCTATATCATCCAAAAGAAATCTCAAGAATATCTACTTCATCCATTCATATCTCACCACCTCATCCATTCTCTTTCTTTATTGGGATCATTTAAAGGTACAAGGAATACACGTAACCTTTGAGAACCATTTTATAGTTCATGATATTCCTCATCATATGATGAAAATCATCATTTGAACATACATATATAAGTGCGTCAAGATCTTCATCAGGAAGCTGGTACGCATATCATCATTTGAACATACAGATATAAGTGCGTCAAGATCTTCATCAGGAAGCTGGTACGCATAGGCTGCCACTTCACGCCCAGGCCACGCATAGGTACGCCACGCCCATATCCACGCCCATGCCATGCCACCCAAGCCCAGCTCACCCTCTCGCCCAGGGCACGCCCAGAACACGCCCTCATTTCTTACTGGTTTGTATCACGCCCAAACTCACGCCCAGGAAATTGGTTATACATGTGTACGGTTTAAAACCTATTGCGGTAGAAATCTAACGTATAACATTGAAAAGTTCATTTTCGAAAAATATATAGGCGAGGTTCATTTTCGAAATCTAACGCATAAAGTGTTTGTTTTATAAATTTTCTCTTTAAAGTATGTGTTGGAGAATAAATTTTGATATTTTAGTTGGTTAAATATGAAGTTGACCAAAAATTTAATATGTATCATACGAATATATTTCTAGACTTTTATTGTATTATTATATATATATACTATTAGGAGTTGGAGGGTGTATAAAAATACAATGTATAAATAAGTAGGTGTCAATATTTGATTGGCTGTATACAAGTGGTAGTACACACAAAACTTATTTGGCAGCACACTATTGGCTGTCAATGTATTTACACAGTTGATATAAGTATACTTTCTTTCCACCACCTCCATTTATTTCTATTACTGGTATAATCTAGACCTTTCTTTAAATCCTTTCATCCTCATAAACCAATTTCCCAGATCTTGCTTCTACTGCCTAATTAAATAAAAGAAACTAGACATCAAGGTATAGTTACTTTAATTTTTTTTGGGTAGTCCGACGGATCCCACAAATGATTTTCATCCGGATCATAAATCCAAGTTACCCTAATTTTTTTATTTTTTTTTATCATAACTATTATATATGAATTGCTACCAAATTAAAGTTTATTTTGGTACAATTTCCTTGCAATTAAATCAAATCAAATATTGAGTATCACTTTTTAGTTTCTAATATGATGTATTCCGAAACCCCTAATTTAGATCTGCTATTGTTTTTGCAGGTAATTGTGAATTTTCTTGATCGATATGGCTAAGAATTCGTTCAAATTGGAACACCCACTTGGTAATTTTTAATGTTTTTTCTTTTTTATAGAAGACCTAATTTTTATAATTATTTGATTTGATGTGTTAAAGATCACTAATTTTTAATATTGTGTTATGTGATTCTTTTAATAAAACAGAAAAAGTTGTATTATGTTGAATTGGAGTTTAAATGCTGTAAAAGTATTGTATTTTTCTATAAATTATGTTGTATTCTTGATATTGTGACAGTGGATAATGATATCTATATAATATAAAATTAAAATATAGTAGTTATATAATGTATTTGGAGTGCATATCATGAGCCCTTTCTTGCTGCTAGTTTGTTGGGACTAGGATAGACCCTTTGGCTAGTGATGGTAACCTGAGGTCATGTCTTGCCGGGTTGGGCGGGGTAGACGGGGTAGGCGTAGTGGGCGGAGTAGGCGGGGTTAGTGGAGTTGGCGGGGATGGTAGGGTGGGCGGGTTTAGGGTGGGTAGGGGTTCTGCTAGGGCTGCATCTTCTCGTAGGATTAGGGTGGGTAGTTGGAACGTGGGGTCTCTTACAAGTAAGCTCTTTGAGCTTGCAGATGTGTTGAGGAGACATAAGGTTGACATTGCATGCTTTCAGGAGACTAAATGGAAGGGTTCAAGCACGAGGGAGGTTAACGGCTACAAGCTCTGGTACTCCGGCTCTAGGTCAGCGAGAAACGGAGTTGGAGTTATTTTGGCGGCAGGACTCAAGGATAATGTAGTGCAAGTGACCCGGAGTAGCGATAGGATTATGGCGATTACTTTGGTTATCAATGGGGAGACCGTCAATGTTATCAGCGCATATGCACCACAGGTGGGCTGGAGTGAATCCGAGAAGAAGAGTTTCTGGGACGATCTCGACGAGCTTGTGAGGGAGTGCCCGTCGGATCGGCGTTTCTTTATAGGTGGTGACTTGAACGGCCATATAGGTGCGGATGCAAATGGTTACGAGGAGATACACGGAGGGTTTGGCTTCGGAGTTAGGAATGACGAAGGTCGATCGATTCTAGAGTTTGCTACCGCTCACGACTTGGTAGTAGCGAACTCTTTCTTCAAGAAGAGGGATGTTCACTTGATCACTTTCCGGAGCGGGGGCCACAACACCCAGATTGACTATCTGTTGGTGCGAAGAAGTGATCTTAGTAAATGCAGGGACTGTAGGGTGTTCCCAGGCGAGACTTGCTCATCTCAACACAAATTGGTAGCAGTTGACTTGCTTTTCGAGAGGCAACAACCAAGGAGAGTAGTGACCGGGTTGCCGAGGATTCTTTGGAAGAATTTGTACGGTGAGGCGGCATAATCGTTTAGAGTGAAAGTCTCGAGAGGACTTGCTACTCAGTCGGTTGACTGGCTGCTAGAGACGGACCGTTGTGGGGCACTCTTGCCGGCATTATCAAAGATGTAGCAAAGGATTCCCTTGGGGTGGCTAGAGGGACATCGAGGTCCCAACCGGCCAACAGAGAATCTTGGTGGTTTTGCGAGGAAGTGCAATCCAAAGTCGCCGAGAAACAATCTAGGTTCAGAGAGCTTCTTTTGTGTCGAGAGGGTCGCCAAGCCGACATTACTGCGGCTGAAGAGAGGTATAAAGTCGCTTAAAGAGAAGCGAAAAAGGCAGTAGCTCTGGCAAAGGACAAGGCGTATGAGGATTTGTATAAGAAACTGGACTCTAAAGAGGGGGCTAACGACATTTTCAGGATCGCTAAAGCCCGAGAGAGGAGAAGGAGGGACTTAGGAGGCGTAAAGTATATCAAAGATGAAGGAGGACAGACCATTGTAAACGTAGAGGATATCAGGAAGAGATGGGGAGAGTACTTCTCCTCGCTTTTCAATGTAGGAAGGGCAAGGCAGGCAGGAACAAGAGAACCTTAGCCAACGTGCAGTGCTACTATTCGAGGATTAGTCAACCTGAAGTGAAGATCGCACTACAGAAGATGGGAAGAAACAAAGCGGTAGGGCCGGACCAAATTCCCATAGAAGCTTGGAGGTGTCTGGGAGATAGGGGGTTAGATTGGTTGACGTGCCTCTTCAACAAGATCTTCTAAAGGGATAAGATGCCATAAGAATGGCGACTCAGTGAAGTCATCCCCATCTACAAGAATAAGGGAGATGTACAAGTGTGTAGCAATTATAGGGGCATTAAGCTTCTCAGTCACACCATGAAGCTTTGGGAGAGAGTTATTGAGAGAAGGATGAGAAGGGAGACGAGGGTGTCAGAGAACCAATTTGGTTTTATGCCAGTAAGGTCCTCGATTGAGGCTATACACCTTCCTCAGAAGTCTCATGGAGAAGTATAGAGAAAGACAAAAGGACTTGCATATGGCGTTCCTTGATCTTGAAAAGGCTTATGATAGCATTCCGAGCGAGTTGATTTGGAGAACTCTTATCGACAAAGGAACCCCAAATAGATACGTGAGAGCCATTAGGGACATGTACGAGGGTGCTAAGACTCGTGTACGGTCCAAAGTAGGGACCTCAGAGTTTTTCCCTGTGGAAGTTGGGCTCCACCAGGGATCCGCCATTAGCCCCTACCTCTTCGCCTTGATTCTAGATGAGTTAACTAGAGGGGTACAAGAGGGCATCTCGTGGAACATGATCTTTGCTGATGACATTGTGTTGGTGGCAGAATCGGCGGAAGGGTTAAACACCGGACTTGAGCACGGAGGGAGGCTCTTGAAGACAATGGCCTTCGGGTGAGCAGGGAGAAGACTGAATACTTGAGATGTGATTTTGGGAGGATTGAGCAGTCACCACGAACAAATTTATATTCATATCGGTGACGGATCCCGACACCCAAGGAGTCTTTTAGATACCTGGGATCGATAATACATAAATCAGGGAGGATAGATGAGGACGTAACTCACCGTATTAGAGCGGGGTGGGCGAGATGGAGGGCGGCTTCAGGAGTCCTTTGCGACAGGAACATCCCATTTAAGTTAAAGGGAAAATTCTATAAGGTGGCGATTAGACCGGCTATCTTGTACGACTCTGAATGTTGGTCCATATTAAAGGCTCATGCTAACGGGGTAGAGGTGGCGAACGAGGATGCTAAGATGGACTTGTGGTAAAACCTTGCTTGACATGATCCCGAACGGAGTTTTCAGAGCAAAACTTGAGGTCGGGAATATTGTTTCGAAATGAGAGAAGGAAGGTTGAGGTGGTTCGGACATGTCGGGGAGGAGGCCATAGTGCGCCAGTTAGAAGGGTCGAAGCGCTAGATGTAGATGGCGTGAGAAGGAGAGGCATACCCAATATCAGGTGGGAGGATAGACTTAAGCTTGACATGATGGAGATTAGTTTGACCGAGGACATGATCTCAGATAGGAAGGGGTGGAGGGATAGAATTAGGGTTTGGGTAGTGGTGCTAGGTGCTTGGCTTTTAGGTGTCCCCTTTTGCCTCCTTGCGTGTTTTGTTTTGTGGCCTCCTTTTTGCTTTGCCGTAGTCTTAGGCCCCGTGCGTGGTTTGCGTTGCTCTGTTGTTGCTCCCTTAGGTTTTGCCTGCTTTGTCTTGCTCCCTGCGTTTGGTTCTTTTGGTGCTACGTGTTTTTTGCATTAGCTTTATGCCACGTGTGATTCTTTGCTTGGCTCTGTGTTGCCCCTTTTGTTGGTCTGCTTTTGGTGTGCTATTGGTTTTATTTCTGTTGTGCTTTGCTATTGGCTTTTTTCGGTGTGCTTGTGCGTGGTTCTTTTTCCTGTATGCCCTGTTTGCTTGATGCTTGACTTTCTTTTACTACACTTTTGCCTATTGTTTTTGTAGTATACTATCTCTATCCTTCCGCACTAGCACACATGCACTTGCCGGAGGTCTCGTTGGAAGCAGTCTCTTTACACACGGGTTTACCCTGGTGTAAGTGTAGGAGCTGTCTACATTTTACCTCCCCCATACCCTGCCTAGGCGGGATTGGGTTTGTTGTTGTTGGAGTGCATATCATGAGCTAGATGGTAGTACAAAGTGTTAGTTGATAGACTTTCGGAAAAATAAGAAACAAACGAAACGAGAGATCAAAAGTGTGGAAGCTAACTACATTTCAACGGTTAGATTTAAGAGTGGAGGATGTTCTCGAGTGTTTGAAGGATGAAAACATTATAGGCAAAGGTGGGGCTGTGATTGTGTACCGAGGAACAATGGCAAATGGTATAAATGTAGCTATCAAACGGTTAATTGGTAGGAACCAAGGGTTTGATGCTGAGATACAAACGTTAGGAAAAAATCCATCACAGGAATATTGTGAGATTGTTGGGATTTGTATCCAACCGTGAGAATGAATTGTTGATATATGAGTACATGGCTCATGGCAGTTTATGTGAGATTATGCATGGGTCAAAAGGGGTTTATTTGCAGTGGGAAACACGGTTGCTGTTTTTTTGTCATTTTAGTTGTTATTCCTTTGATTTTGTCACCATTTATCAAGCCAATGATTATCCAAACAACTCATGTTGTTCTACTTTGAAATCGAACAATGATTAATACTTTATGTTTTTTCCTTTTCTTAATCCAGGTTATGACGAACCAAGAGGCAGTGAACATAGCGATAAAGATCAGGGACCCACAGAAGGTTGGCAAGGAACTAGCTACTGAAGCCTTGAATAAAGAAACCGAAGATGATATCTCAATCATTGTGGTTCGGTTTAATGGTTAAATTATTAAGAAGGCATTATCTTGGTTTTCGGCTTTGTTCTGCTACCTGTTAATCAATGGCATATGCAGCCTGTCTGATCAGGTCGGTTTTCTATCGTATTTGTGTTGCGGTTGCAGCTGTTGCCGCTATTTGACAGGCACGGCGAGGCAACTGCTACCTTGGCGCGCTAGCCTGCCTCAGTTCATGGTTGCACCCAAGGTTGGTGCTGATGGTAAATTATTGTTTACTGTGTGTGGCTCACCAACACCCGTATTTTGGCTAGGCAGTCACACCAAGAATGTGATTGCAGCCACGTCGGGTGGTTGGCGACGTTGTACCTAAGTTGTGGTCAAATTTCGCCGTGGCAAGTTATTACTATTTGCCAGTGTTTTGGTCGTATCTTAGTGGGGCAACTTAATATTGTTAGCCATGTGTTTACGTTTCTATCGAATGTCGGTGTCTTGGCGGCCATAGTGAGGCATACTGCCACAACTTGAGTAAACGAAGTCCCCTCCGAAATAACAAGCATAGCTGCTGGGATTACCATATAACAGCAGGCTGTGATGAGTTTGCAGGGAACTGGGATTAAAACTGAGATTATCCGCATCTTGGCGTGGCAGGTCACTACACTTGCAGCCATGTCGGACATATCCTTTTTCATGTCGCTTATGCCTACGGCGGCTTTGATCACGCTTTGATGATCTGATTTGAATGTATGTATTTGTGTAAATGTTTGGGAAAATTCTGGTGTCCATGTTGTGCGTGAACTAATTAGTATACAAAAAATATTAAAGAGGCAATGATGAGTAACCATGACATCGATTGAAGCTGAGACCGTCCAGATCTTGGCGGGGCAACCTTTTAGGTTTGCAGCCATGCCGGACGTGGCGACATTTGCTCCCTATCTGAGCCTCATAGTTAATTCGTTAATTTGTTGTATTACATAGAGCTTCAGGTTTTTGGTTTTTATATGTTCAATAATGTAGTGAATTTATGGGATGCATTGTAGCTTTCATGATTTTTTTCGTGTCTTGCTTTTCTTTTTGTATAACGAACGTCGAAGATATTGGGTTTTGTTTTGTTTTAGTTTTAGGATGTGTTAGTGAAAAGTTTTTCACACGGACTCATGCTATAAGGTTAGTTTTGATTTGTAACATTTTTTTAACCTTTTACATACTTATTTTACGTAAAGTTGTTTCTGTCTTTTTACGAAAATTCTTCATTTGCAGCTTTAGGTATCATTGGCAGCTTACACCTTGGGATATAAGTTGTATCTGATGCACACATACAACTCAGTTGTGTCTATAAGTCTTTAGGATATAAGAGTCGTGGTGTTCGTTATCAGGGTATTAGGACAGTGTCACGGTTTAAGGACGAATGGTTGACACTTTTCTGCTTATATATGCAGGGTTTAAGGAGAAATGAAAATGGTGAACCAGGAGAGGGCCTCGAGCATGGAGATGTTGTGCCGGTAATCGGGTAAGTGGGGTCTACTTTCGCCGATTTAGATGCGGGATTATGAATATTCGTATGTGTTTCTGAAGATGGTATTAGTGATCTTTAACACCGCCTATCAGATTTCAAAATAGTTTGCCCCAATAGGGGGTGTTTGGTCTAAGCTTTAAATTGGTGAAAAAAAAAGTTTTTACCTGTTTTGACTTTAAAGGTCAAAGTCTTTTTAATGTCTATAAGTTAGTTTTATAGGTTTAAAGCTGATTTATCAATATTTGCTAATTTGCACAAGTTTGGTTAGGAAAAAAAAATCTGTCACAACAAATCCGCACAAGAACAGCAGCAGATGCTGCTGTTCGATTGCTTCTCAACAGCTTATTTGTAGTCTAAACTTTCCAAAAATTGCTTTTCTTGAATCTCCATACATTAGTCTCAATCCTTTTTTTAGTCTTTACACATTTAGGATACCGTTTTGATAGCTTAAATTGCCCATGAAAACTGCCCCTTGTCTATTGTTGCATCTGATTGTCAAGTCCAGTGGAAAAAGTACTTTGGAATAACACTCTGATGCCTTTGGTGTCATTCTTGCTTTGCAGCCGCACATGGAAGAACAAATGCTGCTACCCAACAAGCAGAAGGAGCTTTTGACAGTCTGCCTACGAATAATAGTCCTGCAAATGCGTGCCCCAAAGGTACCGTGCGTATGGATAAGTTTAGATATGCCACATTTAAATTCATGCGTTTAGAAAAATGTGTACCCATACACCAGCTATATAGAATTGTTAACGTCTAACCAAACATGTTGTTTGGAATACGAAGTATCATTAATGGACTATATACATACTAATATTGTTATCAATGGTTTAATGACACCAGTTGTATAAATATATAAGAAACACAAACAATTCTATAATATATTTTTTAGAGTAGTCTCTACTCCTAAGTAACGTGTATTACTCTCTATATCTTATTTGCTAAATATTTCATGTCCATGAAATTAGGTATTGTCATAGGTCGGTAGATGTTGAAAAAATTTTCCCTTGCATGCTTTTTGTTCTTGAATTTATGCGTTTTGGTTGGAAAGGCAAACATATCACTCAGCTAGTTCAGGGGTTAGGTTAAAGGGGTACGGTTCAGGGATGTGGTGTGGTTCAGTGATAGTACAGGAGTGTGGTTCAGGGGTAGTACAGGGGTGTGATTCAGATAGTGTCTTCAGACGAGCGGTTCAGAGGTGAGAAGGTAAATGGAAAATTATGCAACCCATGTTAGAATAAATCCTTTCTATCAGGTGGCATAGAAGTTAAACACCAAAATTGAACCTGTAGATAATTCATTCAGTTACTTTTTTTAATGATTTTCAATTGAATTCGGAAAATCATGAACTTCTATTTTATTTGGGAAAATGGAACTCGCGGAGAAGTCATTCGGTCACTTACAACATGATGAATCCGACTCTCTATAAGTCATTTGGTTACTTCTATTTGAAAATTGAAAATCGATTTTTAGTGTTCGGTATTTCTTTCCAAAGTCTTCATCTTTTTTTATACGATTTCTGTTTTTATAGGTTTGTACCTGGTAGCCAATTATATATGTGCTCAGCTTTAATGGTACAACGCATTTTGTCGCCACGGAATCAAACTACAAAAATTTGGAAAGTGATCGTGATGCAAATCAAGCTTCTGCTGGAAGTGCACTTTTTTAGCCAATCTTATTTGTATTTTTTCATTTTCACTTGCTAATCGTATGATTCATGTTATATGGTGAAAATCCCATGTGGGTGACATGTCAATTCACACCATATGCAGCATGTTGTTATGGAAGTGCAGGCCTTTTGCTTCACTTGATTTCTTTACTATATCGTTAAGTCAATTTGTTATGAAGCTACATGCCTTTTGATTTACTTGATTCCTTTTAGTCTCCCTTTGTACAAGTGTGTTTTAGTATTATATGCAAGTGATTCCTTTTGGTATCCCTTTGTACAAGTGTGTAAGTGTACAACGAGTTCTGAACAGAGCATTCCCGCAACAACGCGCTGGCTACCCCGCTCGTTCGTACTATCTAGTAGCAATTACACCTGTTGACAATGCTCAACACTTGTTGACAATATAATCTTGAAATGAATAATGAACGTCAATAGCAATTACACCTGATTTCCTATATGCAATTATGTATTTTTTTACTTATATGTTAGCATGTGATTTATTTATTTATTTTAATGATGCTTCAAAACAAAATTATCTATAATGAACTTTTATGGATAATCAGAGTATACGCCCCTATCATTTTATGGACAAGGATCCTCTCAAGTTGTAAGCACAACTTGACTCCAGTTGGGACATTATGAGTTATTGGATTTTATCCAATGGCTCAAATCAAAAGAACTTCTTTTGATTTGAGCCATTGGATCAACTTCTTTTGATTTGAGCCATTGGATCAAATCCAATGGCTCATATTTCCCTAACTTGAGTCAAGTAACTTGAGAGGATCTCATCACTCATTTTATCTAGATACAGTTGTGAACTAGGCACATAGCTATCATTTTCTCTTGTCACATCATAAAATATATGATTAAACAACCCTATGATACTTATGCGTTTGAACCACCCTAGTTAATGTATTAGCTACCAACCTCAACAACCCTAAATTAAATGTTAGCTTTGGCTAAGTTAAAAAAAACATAAGACCCTAAATGGTAGTATATGTAGCCAATGTCTTAAAATCATCATATTAAAGACATAATTTTTTATATTTTATTTTTATTATTATTATTATTTTTAATCTATAACTTGCATTTCAAATGGAATATAAGCGTCCGTTTGATATGATGTATTTGGATTTGAAGAATGGTTTGAAAGAAATAAAATTTGTTTGGTTTTGAGTTGTTGGGTTACAAACAATGTTTGATACCTTTTTGCAAGGGCTTTAATGAAAGGCGCTAAGGGGGTGTTTGATTTCGACTTAATTGACTTAATACAAAAAAAATTTAATTAATTAAGTTATATGAAAACTGTTTGTTTCACTACTAGAGATTGTGAAATAGAACCCCCTTAATAGAGCCCGGTTTTAGTTAAAAACGGGCTTTATGAAGATTTAATGTTTTAAAAAAGGGTATAGAGCCATGTTTCCTTTTACAAAACCGGGCTCTATGTTGAAAAATATTTGAGCCGCGTTTTCTTTATCAAAACGGGCTCTATTCCTTATATTAGAGCCATGTTTTCTTTTAAAAAACCGGGCTTTATCATAAAAACATTAAAGCCCTGTTTTCATTTACAAAACCGGGTTTTTATCAAGTGTTGTTTTGTAAACTTTAACATAGGCGGTTCTTCAAATTGAAACACAAATAGTCAAAACTTTTGAGCGGGTTATTTCACTTTCAAATTTTCATTACCTTAAAAAAAACACGCAACTTTTTCCCCCTTTCCATTTCACAAACCCTAACCCTCTAACCCTACCCTCACTTAACCACCGTCACACACCAGCACCATCACCCACCGTCGCACACCATTACCGTCACTGGCCACCTTCATCACGCAACCAAGCCATTGAAAAGCTAATCCAATCAGGAGGCACTAAAAGGCTAAAACTGATGATTTGATGTTTTTATTCAATTAACCCTTTTTAATATTTCATTAATGTTGTTCTTAAGTTTATCTAATAAGTTTATATGTTTTTTGTATTCTTTATAATTTACTTGTGGAGTTTGGGAATGTTATTGAAGTTTGTTTTTGATGTGAGATTTTAATTTGGTTTCAAAATGAATTTTGGGAATGGCATTAGTGTTCATTGTTCAGTATTTTAAATTATCACACTTTTTAGGATTTTTGCAAATACTCATTTCTTTTGTGGGAAATAATAGTATTACATTGCTTATTGTTCAGATTTCTAAAATCATTTCTTACCCATTAATGCTCCTTTATCTCTTGCAGTCAAGGATTTTCCAGGCATTGTGATTGCAGAGGAACCTCAGTGGAAAGATTGCCTTAAAGGTCAGCTGGTGTTGTAAACTTTGTTAATACAAATAAGCCGTAAAAACGTTTATTTATATTTTACGATCTTCTAATGTTTTGTGGATAACAAACGTAAAATCAATTTAACAAAACAAATAAAATACGTAAATGGTTTGAGCCAATTATTTTCTAACACACTTACGTTTTCACATAAAACACTATAACAAGTATAAAGTGATTTTATGATTTAATAATACATATGTACAACAACTAGTGTTTACATATTGGGCAAATACATACGTAACGAGTATGTATTTTATTGGGTAATACAATTGGGTAGAAACTTAAGTGTTAGACCCATTGACCAAATACTTTGAATGTAGTTAGGGATAACCCAAAGTCCATGACCCATACCCATGGAGCTTGACCCATAACCCATTGCATGACATCATGCTTATGTCATGTATGGATAATATCCATGACCCATGGTTTTAATCCATGGCCCATAGTTTTAATCCATAAACCATGGACTAGATACATTGCATCTTATGGATACATTGAACCTACTTGATATCCATAACCTATAACCCATGACCCATGACCCAAAACCCATGGGCAAAAGGGAGCGTCTCATGGATCCCAGTTAATACACTTGACGGATCCCTCAAGGGAGGGATCCGTGGGATCCGGTGAACAGTGATTTTTTTTTCTCTATAAATAGTGAGCCATTTCTTCCTTTTGGGTTGCCACTTCCACACATACTTTTCCCAAGTATTGTAACTCTCTAACCACTGATCCTAAGGGATCTTTCTATGTAGTTTGTCTTTTGTTTTTTTGTGATTCTCTAGGTTCCTCTTAAAGGCGAGATCACCACTTCTTGAAGTCGAGCAAGCTCAAGTTCATGAGTTGCCATGCTTCGTCATCATCAAGACTACTGAGGTTCTCTTGTTGATAGTTCTTTCTTTCTCCATAGAAGTGTTGTGTCGAAGGCATTAGTGAAGGATGCCGAAAGAGTCAAGACGAAAGCATTAGTGAAAGGTGCTTAACGTCCGTGTCAAAAGCATTAGTGAAGAATGCTAAAGGAGTCAAGACGAAGGCATTGGTGAAAGGTGCCAAGCGTTCGTGTCAATGGCATTAGTGAAGGATGCCAAGGTCGTATAATCGATGAGGTATATCGTTATACAAATAGTGTTAGTTTGTTTCCATGGATGTTGATATCCTTGACGGTGTTGTAATAAGGAGTGAGTCTCCTTTGGGATTAGGTGTTGTGTAATGTTGGGAAGTAGTTCCTCCATTGTAATGGAACTCGGTACTTAGCCTAGTACCGAATAAAGGGTAGGCAACGTTGTGGTAGGTGTGGTTCACCTTGGTGAAAGAACCCGGTGGTTAGCCTAGTACCGGAAAAAGAGTAGGCGACGTTGTGAAGGCTTCTTCGCCACAAGGAGTTTGTGTCATGTAGTGATTATGAACTCTCGAGTAGGTGACTCGGGGAGTGGAGTAGGGAAAGGAAGATTTCCTTGTAGCCGAACCACTATAAATACTCGTGTCGTGGTTATGTGCTTCTTACTCTTTATCTTTCATTACACATTTATATATCTATCTATCAACCTCCAACATACACATCTAAATAGATCGACATAAGTTGACCTAAATATTTTAAAACGAAGTTTTAATTGGTAAAACTATTCAACACCCCCTTTTAGTTTTCCACAATTGGCATTAGAGATTTGTTACCAAGTCTTTTAGAGTATGTTGTACTTTAAAAAACTTGATACGATCCGTGTATGTTTGAAAACTACAAAGAAGGAAATCTTTTAAAACATTTTTTTTCTCTTTCATGTTGGATATTGATAGATTATTCTAACATATTATTTTCAAGAAATCTTCATGCTAGGATCTCTCCAAAACCTTCATTTCTATTCAAAGAATAATGAAGTCAACTTTCAAGAAAGAATCTAAAAGTAATCACAACCTACTTATTCTAAGTACAACGAATTACTTTAAGAGCTCATGAAGTATTTTTGGTCTTATGTCTTCACAAACCAAAATCAATAACATAAAGGTATGTTTACTCTTCATTAGCTAGCTTATGTCTACATGAATATATTAATACCATTTCTCTTATAATTGCTAGTCTTACAAAATGTCTCCTTTCGCCACTTTCCCGACTTACTCATCATCAGGAATAGTATTCCATTTGATCTCGTCAAACTAACGCCTTCGTCACAAATGGATTCTCGATAATTAATCAAATCCCGTTGACCAAACATTATTTATTTTATTTTTTAACCCCAAAACTATTTTTGTTCCATAAGCTACTTTATAACTTATAACAAAAATATTGCCAAACACCCTTTTTCTATCTACAGTAGTCAGATCCCTCTAGTTGTACTAGCCTAATCCCTTATACAAGGGATCCGGGGGAACCGTGGGATAGAAACCAGCAATACGCTTTTCAAAACCAACACTGATCATTTTCCCTCTCCCCACAAAACACAAAAACGACCCAAGAGCTGGTTTCATCTTCATAGGACTCGATATCCTCAAGTATTCTTCTCTAGAACCCCATTGTAAGTAATTACACTAACATTTTCTAATTTTCATCATCCTCATCCGAGGGTTTATGGTTTCTCAATTTTTAATCAATTAATTTAATTAGGTTTTCCAAAATTGATCATTAAAAAGGGCTTTCACATAACTAAGATTACATAATGTTCACAACATTATTAATACAAATCAAAACCATAAACCCATCACAACAAATTTTGCCTAATTGGAATATTTGTGTTTCTAGGACCAACCATGCCTAAAGCCACTCAACAAGACCACCATGATACCGTCCATTACCTCACCCATTACTATTGGAAAGAGGGATTGTCAATAACCGATCGCAAAGTCTTCAAAAGACTTTAAAAACGACTTATCCATGAAGGTCGTGTGGTCAAGGAATGTTTCCTTGAAGATACCGACATTCGTCAAGTCTTCTCGGCAATCAACTTTGATTGTATTCTTGACATTGATGAACAAATTTGTCCGGTTTTCATCTTTGAATTCTACAAAAGCATTAGGATCATTCAAAACAAAAAGAAGTAAATGTCAACCCCGAAGCTAACATCGAATTGGACCCCTTTGACTACTATCAACAACTTCCAACTCTTCCAAACAAGACCGCGGAATTCAAACAATTAAGGGGTATGATTCAAAACCTAGCTCACCACGTCATGAAGTCGGGAAAGAGGAAAAGAAAGGATTGACGAAAGAGACTATAGGATTATGCTTGTTTTTAGACATTTGATTTGTGTATGAATGATTATGTTTGACCGTGGGATCCGTGACAACAGCTAAGCAATACAGATTCCCATACATCAAAACAGCTCACTAGATCACTTCACACTAGCCAAACATAGGACCTTAGAACCAACTAAGTCTCCCTCAAGCATTTGAAAGCTTCAAACTCGCCCATAGCTTACCTAGGATCTATTTCAAAGTGCTTTTGATTTATCAACTCATCAAAACTCGCCATATTTCTGCTTCAATACTCACACATTGTTTCTCACATTTCAAAACACTTAGGTGGACATATTTATCAAATTTAGGAAATTGTTTCTAGTCATCCTTATCTCAAAATGGGTCAAAAACTAGTTTTTCAATTCTTTTATTTTTTGAGGATTTTTCAAACTCCATCGCAAGCTTACATCTGATCTCTAGAATCATTTATTATGACTTGACAACATCAAAATTCCTAGTGTCATCCTTGAACACCCATTGGCGATCATAAAGTCTCATTTTCCTTCCATAAAAGGCAATCATTAGCTACATCACTCATTGCCCTTGATTATTCAAGTACCCTTCCATTTAAGACACTTAGATGGACTGAAACACTCAAGAAGGTATAGGTATTAGACCTTACAAACATCATTGTTATGTTTTCTTAGATACTAAAAAATGGATCCCTGGGATTAGCCTAGACGGATCCCTCATTGGAGGGAACCGTGGGATCCGTATGACAGATTCATGTTAACTCTAGCTAAAACAATCATTTCAAGCTCATCTTGCCAACTTGAACACTCCATCTCATCTTAATTAAGTTCCTAGATCAGTACAACTCTGAAGTTGACTCTTGTGCATGCTAGTCATCGTATTTCAAAGAATCTTAGTGGTTTAAGTCTTGAATGCACTTGCCAAATTCCTCCCCTTATAAGTCATCTTGCTAGAATTCCTTAATCATCAAAAACAACATAATTCTCAGCAATTAGAAACATCTTCTTTAGTCATTTCATCATGAGAAAAGCTCCTAGTGCTAACTGTAAGATATTGGATTTCACAAACACACTAAACCATAATCATATGAGGCGTACAAGTTGTTTAGAGAGAGAAAGTTCTAGAGAGAGAAAGGGAAGAGAGTTGGGAACTATGTGAAACAAAGAAAAATGGTATTGAAGTTCCAACCCTCTACCTTGGGAGGTAGAGGGTATTTATAGTGTCTTACAAATAAACGCCACCTACGGGCTGTGGATCAGGCATACAGTGGGTAAAGACCTGTCCGTCCTCCACGGTTTTACTTAACAAACTACTTACTAACATAACTTGACTATGACTACGAGCTTTCTATCGAATACATATACTTGAGGTGACCGACTTTTTAACGACTGAATTTTCTAATTCCTAACAATCTCCCCCTAAGGGAGGTTACCTCAATTTACAATGAATACAAACAGATATTACATTAGATTGTTCTAGGATTCTTGATTAAGTTCTTTCCTCAGAAGCTCGTAGTCTTTGATTCTTCATGTTCCGCACGTTTTGATAATTTCAAGTGGAGGTCTTTAACTGATCCACGTGATGATGAGTTTTGAGCCAGCATTGAGATCATCAGCTAACATGAATCTCTGACTCTTCCATTGTGGTGTTGGTATTATGTGATGTTGTGACATTTGGACCGACATGCTCACATTCTGGATCATGATATATTCTCATCAGAGTATCGGAAGCTTTTACTGGTTCATGATATTTGCAGCAGCATAGCAGAAGCATGGAGTGAAAGTATCAGAATCTTTGAAGCAGTTATCATGATTTCTTTTGAGATGAATGTGTAGTGTGAGCATGCGGCTATGGATTGACTGCTTCATTCTGATCAGCTGCAAACGTTGGGCGTACCTGCATACAACAGTTAGCAATAAAGTGCACGAAAGTGTCTTTGATCACTTTCGTTGAATTGAGGTACACGGCCCACGGTTCCCCGTTGATCAGTACAAGTACTGCCTGTGATCAGGTAAAATTCTGAAGAATTTCCTTGACAGGGTTTCGCAGCTGCTCTAGGTGTTCTCAAACCGGAACGTCTCAAAGAAAACAACACGGAGTGAGTGAACCAGCGAATTGAGATTCACTGATTGATGAAAAGAGATTTGAGAAACAATCGTGTATTGCTCTATAGAAATTGTTTTTGCAATACAACGAAGGTTTTAATGAACATCAATTATCAATCATAAACATCTTTTATTTTTGAAATATTAGTACACAGTCGATGTGCTAAAGAAAAGAGTTTTTAAGCACAACGACTAGTTTTTCAAAGGTATCCGTCAATCCATAACCTGAACCAGGATTGATTCAAAAGATTGAATCGCCCCATTGTTTTTGTTCAGTTGTCACATGGTTGACATATTGGATAGATCTCACATGCCACCCACCAGGAGCTTGTTTGATGTTGGCTCCAGAAGGCTTTCCATCTTCATTGTGAATATGATAGCATATTACTCAGATGTTCTGGCAATACCACAAGGATAATGCGTAGGACTCATAAGATATAATCTCTCTTTCCACATTGTGTGAAACAGAGAGTCTTCATTGACAGTGTCCTAAGGAGATTTATTTGATGATCTCGTGGCTCTAGACTCAATTGTGCATATTTTGGTTCCTATGCCGGAGACTAGGGAGAGGGTCTCCTTCTTCAATATCAACAAACTGTAACCACCGGCAAATTTCCACTTGTATGATATTCTAACTAAAGAATACTTATCCATTTTTCATGTCTAATTTTTTTTATTTTTTTTAAACGTTACCAGTTTATCTAATCATAAACAACTAAATAATATGACGTAACTCTCATTCTTAATATATGTACACACCAATACCAGAACGTCTTATAAGTTCATTTCTTGTACGTTAAGTATAAAAGTTTTCAACTTTTAATTACCACTTTACGTTATTTCGTAAATGTACGATTATTAAACATTCAAACTAAACGTTTTCTATCTATTGGAGTTTTCATGAAACCATAATTTATTATAACTATGATTTCACGTAACTAACCCATCAACACTAAAGTACAACACTTCGAAGCTTTTGTACAAGTTCTTAAAGCACGAAAACTTAACTTTACGATATTTCCCGTTACAAGCCCTAATTTACAAAACTATGATTGTATGTAAATGAAATCACAAACCCTAATTAATTTATACCTAATTTTTATAAAATATAAATGTACAAGTCTTTCAAGCCAATGTACAAGTCTTTAATGCATAAAAGCTTAATACTTATATAATTCATATTATAAACTTCAATGTACCAATTTTTAAGCACAAGGTACAACCCTATAATGCACAAGCATTTAAATTTGATTTTCTTATAATTTACACGTCTAAAATACAACTCTCCAATGCTTGTGGTACAAGCATTTTATGCATATATGTTAAACATGACATTTACTTAAATTAGACTAACCTAAACTAAACAAATCCTAACTAGATTTTTAACTAAATCCAAAGCCATAAACTCCTAACTAGTTACATTTTACTTACACATCACCTTGTCCCCTAGATTTTCCACCCTTGTGGCTAGGAAATTGAACAAGTATGCGCCTAGGTGTTTTCTTTTCAAACCATTCGAACCTTATGGCACAAAATGGAACACATAGTGATTTTTTCTATAAACCACAAGAACCCTAATGAACATGAACTAGCCACATCGCCTCTTTTCTTCTACCTTTGGTTTCAAATTCGACACATAGTCTTGTTAGGAGACCAAGCTACCTAGACAAATAATTCACCATACAAGCTACCATGGTTCTCTTTTTACCACATCACACCATTTTCACCATCACCACACAAGGTTTCCACTTGGCACAAGACTAGCTCATCTTGTCTCCTACAACTCAACATGGTGACCTAGTCTCTTTCAAGAACCCTTTCATTTCCCCTCTATAAATAGCAAGCCACTCCCTTTCATTTTTGCTCACACTATTTGAAATACACCACAAATATACACACACTCAGTTACTCACTGATCTAGAGGTCCTAATATAAGCCAAGGAAGGATAGTATAGAGCCTAGGAGGAAGGAAAGAGTCTTGTTCCAGTTGAAAGCCAATCTAGCTCTAGTCGAATCCCAAGTTTGTAAGTCTATCAAACTCATTCTATTTCGTTTTAACTTTTAATATCAATTTCATACTGTTAAAAAGGATATTATAAGGAAAACGTATCAATTTGAATCACTCAAAACGAGTACACGAGTCAAAAGATACGGCCAAATGAAGTTATCGAAAAGCTGTCCAAAACTTTCTGTAACAGGAAGATCGGGCACGCAATTCGAGGCATTTCTGGTCCATTTCATGAAAAAGTTAAAACGCAAAAGTTGTCCGGAACGAAGTTTTCTTCAAAAACTCAGGTGCACGGGTCCAGAAAACGCATAACGAAGTCATAATTTAATAAAAATCCCAACAGATGTTATATATATGTTACAAAAACAGCCCAACACCCCCTACTTGCGCCCCATTTATTTGCATCACGTTAAAGGTATTAGGGCCAACCAAAGTAACTTTGTGAAGACCACCTAGGACACTCTAAAACGCCCCTCTAACCCGGTTGAAAAGCCTAGTCGTCATGCATAAAAACGGCACTTCATTAGGGCCATAAGTCCTAAACTCCAAAAGTCCCTTACAACAGGTATATGGGGAAAACTCGGGATTTTTGATAAATTTGATTATGAACTATCTTAGAAACATTAAAAATGAGTTAAACAACATTTCACAAGGTTGCATACAAAAGATATAAAGTTTTATGGTTTAAAAACGAGAATTTCAATTTGGCAAGATTAGCCTAAGTAGCCCTTTTCTATAATTAATATCTTGCTAATTAAAGGGTTGCAAAGTATGACATTTACACTGTTTTAAAGGGCTCGCTGCAAGGATTTTAACGCCCCAATAATGTCTTTAAAAGAACTTATAGTCTCTTTTATAATCAACCAAAAAGTAGGTGACTCGTGAACTTTTCATAAAAAGACCTTGCATGCATTTAACAAAATTTGAGTCGTAGGAGTTATAGAATGTTAGATAATAACTTAAAAAGAGTTAATTAACATATTACGATGTCCCTAGGCGACACCGTAAAAGTTAACGAGTCAAAAATGAAATTTCCTTAAAACGCTTCGTGGCCAAGTGGCCATGTTCACAGACTTGTTTCTCCCTAACCAAAGATGACTAGGATATGAGACCTATACCATTTAGAAGAGCTTACAGCAAAGTGTTTAAAAGTTCAAATTTGTTGTAAAAAAACTAGCTTGCCTCGTGTAAAATATGTCCTCGTTTGGCCCTGTTATCGCCTAAAACCAACAAAAGGCACTTAACCCCCTACTTTAGAAAATCATTGCGACCAAACCGTAAGAGCTTAAGACCTCTAGTTTGAACCATTAAAAAGACTACCGGACAAACTCTTGAAAGGATCAAGAACGTGGTAAAAACCTTTTAAGTCCCCGCTTATATTTACCCGCACTTTTGTCAATTTAGGCCTAAAACAAGTGAATTTTTCTTATAAAATTACAAGTATAAAAATTGTAATTTTTGAAAGATAAAGTTTTCTTGGACTAAAAATGTAATTTCTTCAAAGTTAATTATACAAGGGTTAATTTTGTCAATAACCCATAGTTGAGGGTTTAAAGTGTCATTTTTGAAAGTGCAAGGGTAAAAACTGTAAATAAATAAAATTGTAAATTATAACATTTTGGAAACATAAAATATTTAACAACTTGGGTTTGGATAAAATTTATTAACAATCATCCGAGCCATAAAAATAAGTATGATAAGTATTACTAATTTTTGAAGAGACTTCATGTTACCTAACTATCGATAAAGCATCGTTATCACATAAACTTGAACTCGAATACTAAAAACATGACATACTAACTCAGGTCACGAGTTGGAGCAGCCTATTCACATTACTTAATTTGTTTTCCATCCTGACTACTGTAACATCGAGGTGAGTCATAGCCCCTCTTTTCCTTATTTTGAACGTTTTGGGGGAGATACATGCTCAAATATTGCTTTATATGTTTACATTTATTTTAAACTCTTATGAATTACCGTGAGTTCATGGCCCCTACCTTTACTTGCTTTTAAACTGTTTTGGGGGAGATACATGATTAACTACTCGTTTTTACTTTCACAAGTACTATAAAGCTTTTACATACTACTATGAGTTCATAATCACACTTTATACGCTTTGCTACAAACCTAAACACAAGTACTATCTTTATGCGATCCTAATTGTTATTGCCTAAGTTATACACTGTTGCCCTAAAATTCCCTCATATCATGAACCATTAATCACTTGCGAGTGAACGCGAATATAGTGAATAGATCTATTGGCAGTTGACGCCCCATTTGTGTTAGCCGGATAGGTAACCAAATGCACTTTATTTGAGAATACTAGGAGAATGGCAAACTCCTACCAGAGGGCATTGTTGCTCACATCATTATTATGATGTTTGTAACTTACATCATTATTATGACGCGTTCGTGTTAAGGTTTGCGTTCATGAGACTTAAGGCAATTTATACTGTGTTGCAATGATACAAATGCTGCAACTACTAAATTTATGGGTACAACAACATGACCCAACCTTGAAACGTGTGTTCAACTAATTACTAAAAAAACGAATGATGGGTGGATAACAACGTAACCCACTACTTATTTCATCGATATTTGTATTTATTACGATTATCACTCAAACTTGAAACTATTGTACTCAACTGTTTTATCTATAAAACTCTTTGAACTCACCAACCTTTGTGTTGACACTTTTTAGCATGTTTATCTCAGGTTCATAATTTACGAGGATGGCACGGAAGGGCACAGATACTCAAGAAGGCTATATTATTATTCGAAAACTTATTTAATAAACTGTAAAACCACTGGGACCTCGTTTTGTAAACTCTGATATTTATATAAATCGAATGATAAATCTTTTAAAACGACACAATTAGAGTTTGTTTTCTATTATTATAACTGTTGAGCCATGAAGTAACACCCAGCTTGAATTCCGCTGCGTATCACGAAATTTGGGGTTGTTACAGATTGGTATCAGAGCCTCAATTATAGAGAGATGGGTCTAATTGAGACCTAAACTATAACTACTTTTTCACAAAAACATTTTATAGCCTTTTCACTCTCCGTGCCTTCCATCCTCTAGGTAATTATGTGACTTTTAGAAAGTTTATGCTGCACAAACACTTTAGTATACTGATATATACTTCTGATTACTTTATACAAAATAAACATACCTGCATATGCCTATTCTAAGGCATTATGACTTAATCACATTTCCCCGAGCATGTACCTACTTTTATATTTTTCAAATTTATGAAACTTTCCCAAGACATTGTAACCAATTACAATGGTCTCTCCTACTTATCTTATTTACATGAAATATATATACTCACCTAATATTTTAAGTATTATGGCAACTTTCCTTGATTTTCTTACTCCCATCTCTAAAAAGATGAGTGTAAATACTCTTTCTTAAGTAGGATGATTTACAATGTCTTTATTTAAATGGATTGGGACGCCTCTTTATTTAAATAGAGAAATTACAAATCACCGAAACATAAGTTTATATTTCTTTATTTACATTGTTTGGGACGCCTCTCGATGTAAATAATGAACTATAAATAAGTGGACTTATTTGTACCTGAAACAGCATGAGTATGAACTCGAGGATCACAAACTGATTTATAATCTACAAAAGCTAAAGTTCAGCAACTTTCCCTACAATCATCAAGTACTCCTCCGAAATCTTCATCAAAGACAATTTTCAATGTCAAATTTCAAAACTTATAACAATCTTCATTCAAAATAATTTTTTTTAAAGTTTATATGACCTTCGGGATAATGTTATTCACATGTAAAAACAATAAATTCTAACTTATAAGCTTTCACATGTGAAACCACATTTCATCCTCATTACTTCAACACTTAACAAAGACAGAATCTCGGGACGAGATTCCACTTAAGGGGGTAAGACTGTAACCACCGGTAAATTTCCACTTGTATGATATTCTAACTAAATAATACTTATCCATTTTTCACGTCTAATTTTTTTTATTTTTTTAAACGTTACCAGTTTATCTAATCATAAACAACTAACTAATATGACGTAACTCTCATTCTTAATATATGCACACACCAACACCAGAATGTCTTAAGTTCATTTCTTGTACATTAAGTATAAAAGTTTTCAACTTTTAATTACCACTTTACGTTATTTTGTAAATGTACGATTCATAGTTGTCAGGATCCCGATCCTGATCTTAGGATCTTATGATTTTACGATACTACAAAGCAAAAACAATCCGGATCCTACATTGGATCTTTGCAAGCTTAGGATCTTATATGATACCGATCTTGACCATAAGATCTTACGATCTAATCCGATCCGATCTTACTTTTCTCAGATTACAAACTAAAAATCTACAAATTTATGGGTTGTTTGTTTGTAGAATTCAAAAAACAACATGTTAATATTTTTAAATATTTTATAATCATAATTTAGGACAACATTTATACGAAACATTCATAGTATTTTATGGTTATAATGTATTAGAATTTGTAGATTTGTATACAATTACATAAATTATTAAGAAATAACATTAGAGTAGGATCTTAAGATCCCGATCCGATCTTACGATCACGATCTTGCAAAGACGAAAACGATCCTGGGTAGAATCCCGATCTTGACAACCTTGGTACGATTATTAAAAATTCAAACTAAACGTTTTCTATCTATTGGAGTTTTCATGAAACCATAATTTATTATAACTATGATTTCACGTAACTAACCCATCAACACTAAAGTACAACACTTCGAAGCTTTTGTACAAGTTCTTAAAGCACGAAAACTTAACTTTACGATATTTCCCGTTACAAGCCCTAATTTACAAAACTATGATTGTATGTAAATGAAATCACAAACCCTAATTAATTAATACATAATTTTTATAAAATATAAATGTACAAGTCTTTCAAGCCAATGTACAAGTCTTTAATGCATACAAGCTTAATACTTATATAATTCATATTATAAACCTCAATGTACCTATTTTTAAGCACAAGGTACAACCCTATAATGCACAAGCATTAAAATTTGATTTTCTTATAATTTGCAAGTCTAAAGTACAACTCTCCAATGCTTGTGGTACAAGCATTTTATGCATATATGTTAAACATGACATTTACTTAAATTAGACTAACCTAAACTAAACAAATCCTAACTAGATTTTTAACTAAATCCAAAGCCATAAACTCCTAACTAGTTATATTTTACTTACACATCACCTTGTCCCCTAGATTTTCCACCCTTGTGGCTAGAAAATTGAACAAGTATGCGCCTAGGTGTTTTCTTTTCAAACCATTCGAACCTTATGGCACAAAATGGAACACATAGTGATTTATTCTATAAACCACAAGAACACTAATGAACATGAACTAGCCACATCGCCTCTTTTCTTCTACCCTTGGTTACAAATTCGACACATAGTCTTGTTGGGAGACCAAGCTACCTAGACAAATAATTCACCATACAAGCTACCATGGTTCTCTTTTTACCACATCACACCATTTTCACCATCACCACACAAGGTTTTCACTTGGCACATGACTACCTCATCTTGTCTCCTACAACTCAACATGGTGACCTAGTCTCTTTCAAGAACCCTTTCATTTCCCCTCAATAAATAGCAAGCCACTCCCTTTCATTTTTGCTCACACCATTTGAAATACACCACAAATATACACACACTCAGTTACTCACTGATCTAGAGGTCCTAATATAAGCCAAGGAAGGATAGTATAAAGCCTAGGAGGAAGGAAAGAGTTTTGTTCCAGTTGAAAGCCAATCTAGCTATAGTCAAATCCCAAGTTTGTAAGTCTATGAAACTCATTCTATTTCGTTTTAGCTTTTAATATCAATTGCATACTGTTAAAAAGGATTTTATAAGGAAAATGTAGCAATTTGAATAACTCAAAACGAGTACACGAGTCAAAAGATACGGTCAAATGAAGTTATCGAAAAGCTGTCCAAAACTTTCTGTAACAGGAAGATCGGGCACGCAATTCGAGATGTTTCTGGTCCGTTTCATGAAAAAGTTAAAACACGAAAGTTGTCCGGAACGACGTTTTCTTCAAAAACAAGGGGCACGGGTCCAGAAAACGCATAACGAAATCATAATTTAATAAAAATCCCAACAGCTGTACAAAAACATCCCAGCACCCCCTACTTGCGCCCTATTTATTTGCATCATGTTAAAGGTATTAGGGCCAACCAAAGTACCTTTGTGAAGACTACCTAGGACACTCTAAAACTCCCCTCTAACCCAGTTGAAAAGCCTAGTCGTCATGCATAAAAAGGACACTACATTAGGGCCATAAGTCCTAAACACCAAAGTCCCTTACAACAGGTATATGGGGAAAAATCGGGATTTTTGATAAATTTGATTATGAACTATCTTAGAAACATTAAAAATGAGTTAAAAAACATTTCACAAGGTTGCATACAAAAGATATAAAGTTTTATGGTTTAAAAACGAGAATTTCAATTTGGCAAGATTAGCCTAAGTAGCCCTTTTCTATAATTAATATCTTGCTAATTAAAGGGTTGCAAAGTATGAGATTTACACCGTTTTAAAGGGCTCGCTGCAAGGATTTTAACGCCCCAATAATGTCTTTAAAAGAACTTATAGTCTCTTTTATAATCAACCAAAAAGTATGTGACTCGTGAACTTTTCATAATAAGACCTTGCATGCATTTTATAAAATTGTAGTCGTAGGAGTTATAGAATGTTAGATTATAACTTAAAAAGAGTTAATTAACATATTACGATGTCTCTAGGCGACACCGTAAAAGTTAATGAGTCAAAAATGAAATTTCCTTAAAACGCGTCGTGGCCAAGTGGCCATGTTCACGGACTTGTTTCTCCCTAACCAAATATGACTAGGATATGAGACCTATACCATTTAGAAGAGCTTACAGCAAAATGTTTAAAAGGTCAAATGTGTTGTAAAAACACTAGCTTTCCTCGTGTAAAATATGTTCTCGTTTGGCCCTGTTATCGCCAAAAACCAACAAAAGGCACTTAACCCCCCTACTTTAGAAAATCATTACGACCAAACCGTAAGAGCTTAAGACCTCTAGTTTGAACCATTAGAAAGAATACCGGACAAACTCTTGACGGGATCAAGAACGTAGTAAAAACCTTTTAAGTCCCCGCTTATATTTACCCGCACTTTTGTCAATTTAGGCCTAAAACAAGTGAATTTTTCTTATAAAATTACAAGTATAAAAATTGTAATTTTTGAAAGATAAAGTTTTATTGGACTAAAAATGTAATTTCTTCAAAGTTAATTATACAAGGGCTAATTTTGTCAATAACCCATAGTTGAGGGTTTAAAGTGTCATTTTTGAAAGTGCAAGGGTAAAAACTGTAAATAATTAAAATTGAAAATTATAACATTTTGGAAACATAAAATATTTAACAAATTGGGTTTCGATAAAATTTATTAACAATCATCCGAGCCATAAAAATAAGTATGATAAGTATTGCTAATTTTTGAAGAGACTTCATGTTACCAAACTATCGATAAAGCATCGTTATCACATAAACTTGAACTCGAATACTAAAAACATGACATACTAACTCAGGTCACGAGTTGGAGCAGCTTATTCACATTACTTAATTTGTTTTCCATCCTGACTACTGTAACATCGAGGTGAGTCATAGCCCCTCTTTTCCTTATTTTGAACGTTTTGGGGGAGATACATGCTCAAATATTGCTTGATATTTTTACATTTATTTTAAACTCTTATGAATTACCGTGAGTTCATGGCCCCTACCTTTACTTGCTTTTAAACTGTTTTGGGGGAGATACATGATTAACTACTCGTTTTTACTTTCACAAGTACTCTAAAGCTTTTACATACTACTATGAGTTCATAATCACACTTTATACGCTTTGCTACAAACCTAAACACAAGTACTATCTTTATGCGATCCTAATTGTTATTGCCTAAGTTATACACTGTTGCCCTAAAATTCCCTCATATCATGAACCATTAATCACTTGCGAGTGAACGCGAATATAGTGAATAGATCTATTGGCAGTTGACGCCCCATTTGTGTTAGCCGGATAGGTAACCAAATGCACTTTATTTGAGAATACTAGGAGAATGGCAAACTCCTACCAGAGGGCATTGTTGCTCACATCATTATTATGATGTTTGTAACTTACGTCATTATTATGACGCGTTCGTGTTAAGGTTTGCGTTCATGAGACTTAAGGCAATATATACTGTGTTGCAATGATACAAATGCTGCAACTACTAAATTTATGGGTACAACAACATGACCCAACCTTGAAAAGTGTGTTCAACTAATTACTAAACAAACTAATTATGGGTGGATAACAACGTAACCCACTACTTATTTCATCGATATTTGTATTTATTACGATTATCACTCAAACTTGAAACTATTGTACTCAACTGTTTTATCTATAAACTCTTTGAACTCACCAACCTTTGTGTTGACACTTTTTAGCATGTTTATCTCAGGTTCATAATTTACGAGGATGGCACGGATACTCAAGAAGGCTATATTATCATTCGAAAACTTATTTAATAAACTGTAAAACCACTGGGACCTCGTTTTGTAAACTCTGATATTTATATAAATCGAATGATAAATCTTTTAAAACGACACAATTAGAGTTCATTTTCTATTATTATAATTGTTGAGCCATGAAGTAACACCCAGCTTGAATTCCGCTGCGTATCACGAAATTTGGGGGTGTTACACAAACTCTAAGAGAAAGTCGATAGATAATGTCGGTTCCCCGTGAGAATGAAACAAGTCCTTTTAAGAGGAACTTGAGTGGGTTGGAAAGTTGTAGTGCAGTGCGTCACTGGGCCCATGACGTCTTGTCTTCAATACTAGTGTTACCTTGGTAACCACTAATAGCATATGAATTGAACCCGGTATCTGCCCTAAGGTTGAATTATCGGAGGGCTTTTTATTTTCACCCTTTTCACATTCAATTCTTTTTCATTCTTCAACCCCTTCAGTGCTTACCGAGAATTCATAACTAGAACCTTGTTGGGTTTATTCTAGTACTAGCTCTGTCTCAGTCCGCACTCTTCCCATATCTCACATTTCTCCTTTTTTCATCATACCTAAGGACTTCTACACTATCTAGTGGATTGTCCCTGGGTAGATTCCTCCGGTTCTGGCGGATCATGGGAACAAATACCTAACCTTATCATCCTTATATCACCATACATAAAGTAAAGTTGGTCGGTCTATTTGGTATTGTTCATCTGCCATTGGAACTAATTGAAAACCATTTTAAAATCAATCCAGATACTTGAGATATATTATCAAAGCATTTTATACCTGAATTGTTTTTGATATTTTTAGAACAAGAGCTCCCCCTCAACATGTGCATCAATCATCATTTTATAATAGAAATAATTTTCATCTTTGAGGGGTTGGCTTGCATCTAAGAGTAGTTATATAAAGAATGTGGTTTTCAAAATAGTTGCTCCCCCTCAATATGTGCATAGAAATTTGAAAATGTTTTGCACATATTAGGAAAAGACTACACATTGAAATAAATTGATCACGTTTCAAATCTTTGTGGTTTAAAATAGATGCTCCCCCTCAACATGTGCATGGAAAATTTGAAATCGTTTGGCACATGTGGGGAGGAAAGCTTGCTAAACACTTATAAAACCAATTATCAAGTTATCAGTTTAAATCCAATTTAAATCACAAATTCTCCCCCGATCACACTTTCCAAATCCTTTGAGAGATGTGATCTCTATTGATTTAAATTAAATTTTGAAAGCTTTTGAGGAGAATAGTGACTTGCTTTTTAAAAAAGCCTTTTTAACTGATAGGGATCAGATTTTCAGGCTTTAAACTCCATTGATTAAACATGCAAGATTGTCTTTTGAAAACATAACATTAGCAAAGGTTTTGAATCAACTGAATAAAACATTATTCTTTTTTATTGTTCAACAATAAACCTTGCTCATTTACGTGCCAATTGTTTGAAAAATGACCTTTCAAAATAACCTTTTTAATTCGAATAAAATCATTCTCCCCCTTAATCAATGATACAAGTTTTTGATTGAGAGATAGAGATTTTTTGACAGATGATAAGCACAAATGATTTACACGAATAATAGAGTACAAGGTATTTTCAAAGCAATTTAGTTTTCATTAGATGGCAAATATTTTTCAGAAGAATCATTAGACGGAAAAATATTTAGAAAGAGAAACATTTGTCTTTTTGATGACAAACATTTTCAAGAATCAGAGCATGAGATTTGAAAAATAAGATAAAGCATAGCTCTGTTTTTTACTTTTAAAACGGGTTACTGCCTGAAATGACAATAAACCACAATTTTTCTCCGCCTCATTTTTTTTATAAAAAAAAAAACAAAAACAAAACCATGTACATTCGAAGAACATCTAAAGACCCGTGACATTCTTTGAATGTCAACACAAAAATCCGTAGATGATATCGAATAATAATAAAAAAATCATGACAAAAATAACAATATTTTTGGAATTTTTCAAGATTTTCTAATTTTTATGATTTTTTTTGTTTTTTTTTTAAAGTTTTATATTTTTCTCTTTTGCTTTTTGTTGGTTTTATAATTTTGTATTTTGGTTTTTGAATAAATATATACAAGGATATGGATGAAGAAAGACCTTTACTCCTCGTCTTCCTCTTGAAGACGTTTGAGTATTTCCGGTTGTAGACTCTTTAGACCAAGTCGTGGGAGGATAAACTCAAAACGTTCTCTAGGAAGAGCTTTAGTGAAGATGTCTGCTAACTGGTATTCAGTCCTCACAAAATAAAGTTCCACCACACCTTTTTCCACTTGTTCTCGAATGAAATGATGACGAATGTCGATGTGCTTGGCTCTTGAATGTTGAACGTTGTTGCAAGAGAGAGCAATGGCACTTTTATTATCACAATACAGAGGGATTTTATTGAATTCAAAGCCATAGTCAGATAATTGGGATCTCATCCGTAGGATTTGAGCACAATAAGATGACATGGCTATGTATTCAGCCTCTGTAGAGGAAATAGAAGTACTCATTTTTTTCTTTGAAGACCAGCTCACAAGCTTATCACCCAAAAACTGAGCACCTCCAGACGTACTTCGACGAGTATCTTGACATCCTGCATGATCAGCATCTGCATAGGCTGTTAGTGACATACCGGTGTCCTTCGGGTACCAAAGACCCATATTGATGGTTCCTTGGAGATACCGAAAGACCAGTTTAACCGCTTCAAGGTGGTTTTTGGTAGGCTTAGCCTGATATCTAGCACACATGCAAACAGCGAACAAAATGTCTGGTCTACTGGCTGTGAGGTACATCAGGGATCCAATCATACTATGATATTTCGTTTGGTCTACCATGATCCCTGAGTGGTCCTCATCCAGTTTAGTACGCTCTATCATAGGATTGTCAACAGGGTCACTAGAATCAAATCCAAATTCCTTTAAAATCTCATTTGCATATTTAGACTGATTTATAAAAATGCCTCTGGGACTTTGTGAAATTTGTAATCCCAAGAAAAATGACATTTGTCCCATCATTGACATTTGAAATTTGGAACCCATTTCATTTGAAAAACGATCACATTCATTGGGGTCAGTCGAGGCAAAGATAATATCATCAACATATATTTGAACGTGAATTAAATGTTTACCTGACTTCCTGGTGAACAATGTCGGATCAACTGCTCCTTTGCTGAATCCAGTAGATAGAAGAAACTTTGATAGTATATCATACCATGCCCATGGAGCTTGCTTCAAGCCGTAAAGAGCCTTCTTCAAGCGATAAACATGAGTAGGATGCTCTGGATTCACAAAACCTTCCGGTTGGCTGACGTATACGACTTCTTTAAGATCTCCGTTAAGAAAAGCCGTCTTTACATCCACCTGATAGACACTCATATTCTTACTTGCAGCATTAGCAAGGAAGATTCTGATCACCTCGATGCGTGCCACATGAGCAAATGGTTCTTCAAAGTCAATACCTTCCTCCTGACGGTATCCTTTTGCAACCAATCTAGCCTTGTTCTTTAAGACATCGCCATGCTCATCAAGCTTCACTTTGAAGATACACTTTAGAGAAATGATCATAGCACAATCTGGAGCAGGTACTAATTCCCATACATCAAGTCGATCAAACTCATGAATTTCTTCTTGCATGGCATTGAACCAGCTGTCTTCATTCATGGCAGTTTTAACATCTTTTGGTTCGATCTTAGAAAGTACGGAGTTGAAGAAGCACCATAAGGCATCAGTTGCAAGTTGTTTCCGTGTAGATACTGGACGAGAGAGGTTTCCAATGATGTTTTCCAATGGATGATCATGTGTCCACTTTCTAAGGTGTTCATGTGGTTGTTGTTGAGGAACTGAAGTATCAGAGTCGATTTCTCCTGATGAGGATGGTTCTGATGATGATTCAGGAGCAAATATGTTTTCAAATGGTACATCTTCAGGAGTAGCAAAGGGATTCTCTTCATCAAGGGTTCCAGAAACATTTCCATGATGTACACTCGATGATTGATAATTTGTTGATGAGACAGAGTGATCAGCAGCAGGCGCTTCTTGACTTAGCGTCATAGAAACTGAAGGATTAACTTCATTGACAGGGATAGTAGCAGCCTCTGATGATGGAATTGACAGATCATTAGCAGTTGGCTCATAGTGTTCATCAAACATTGGATCAAACAGTTTCTTCAAGTCATCTTCTGATGGAGGTACATAAGGAGTTGCTGGTGAAGAATCGTATACAAGAGTAGAACTGATGGGACTACTTGAAGATGCGGGTCCAGAACTGGGTTGTCCTGGAGCCATTGGACCGGTCAGCTCATCGAACGTAACGTGAATTGTTTCCATGATATTTCGGGTTCTTTTGTTGTAGATTTGGTATCCCTTTTTGTTTGGTGCATATCCTATAAATACTCCAATGTCCGCTTTAGCTTTAAGTTTGCCTAAGTCTTGGCCCTCATTAGTTGGATAACACAATGCACCAAACACACGAAGGAATGAGAGATTAGGTTTCTATTGTGGACAAGTTCATATGGAGTTTTTCCATGAGCAGTGTGAATTAGGGATCGATTTTGAGTGTAGCATGCAGTGGCAATGGCTTCAGCCCAGAGAAACATTGGAACCTTTGAGTAAATCAGCATTTTTCTTGCGGCTTCCACAAGAGTTCGATTTCGTCTTTCAACTACACCGTTCTGTTGAGGAGTTCGTGGAACACTTCTTTGATGACTGATTCCAACACTTTCATAAAACTCACTAAGTTTTTTATTAACAAACTCAGTTCCATTGTCTGTTTGGATGATTCTGACAGTTTTGTTAAGTGAAACCTGCAGCAGTTTGATAAGTTTGATGATGATATCTGGAGTTTCATCCTTTATCCTTAAGAACTTAACCCAGGTGAATCAAGAGTAAACATCAACCACAACTAACACATATTTCTTTCCAAAGATATTCTGCACTCTCATGGGTCCACATAAATCCATATGAATTGTATGAAGAACTTCTGTAACGGAGTTTGTAGGTTTGGGTTTGTGGGCATACTTCTTGCTTTTACCTAATTGGCATGCTGAACAAAGATGATCCTTTTCATACTTTAGTCTAGGTAAACCTACAACTAAGTCCTTTCTAGAGAGATCATTGATGGTGCCGAAGTTCAAGTGATTGAGACGACGATGCCATAACCATGACTTTGTTTTCGAAGCCTTTGACAACAAGAAAATTGGAGAAGACTTCATCATATCTTCGATAGAGATGGTGTATAGATTTGAACCACGTGTTCCTCTTAAAAGTTCCTTACCATCAAGTTCTCTAACGAAACAAGTATGTTTTCTGAAGGCCACTTCTAGATCAGAGTCACAGAATTGACCGATAGAGAATAAGTTATGACCAAGACCTTCTACGTAATATACCCTGGAGATAACACTATCACCGACTACATAATCTCCATAACCCATAATTGCACTGAAATGATCGTTCCTGAATCTAACAGTCCCGATGAATTTGCTCACGAAGTTCATGAGCCGCGACCGGTCTCCAGTCATATGCTTGGAACAGCCTGAGTCCAGGTACCACAGAACGATTTGAACGATCTACAGTTGAACACAGACAAGAATGGATAACTGGATAATTGGGATCCCCGTGCAAGAATGGGTTCCACTTGGTTAGTAACAGAGATTGGAACACCCACATCAGAGGTAGAAACAATGGACTTATTAAAAATAGATGCAGTGCTAGTGTCCGTATTTGACCTATTCAAAGTATGTTCACTTCTTAAGGGAATAGTTCTACCAGTAGGCATCCATTTTCTAGTGGGCATTGATTTAGCAACTTTAGGGCAAAGCTCATTAATCTTACGGCCAGTAGGTATCCATTGATAACCTATATTACTAAATTTCCTTCCTGTGGGTTTCCACAGTTTTCTAACTTTCTTTCGCCTTTGCTTTTTAGCTTTCTTAGCTTGAGTTTTAACATTAACAGTTTTATCAGGGCATTTGACAGCATTAGACATAACATTCACACCACATTCATGATTAGTAACAGAAAACAAGCAGTCATCATTACATGGTTTGCGAATAGTAGCAGAATTCGAATTAATTACAGTACGCTTATAGCTAATACTAGAATCAACACGATTCGTTTTATTAAACTCAGACTTAATATTCCTAGGGTGATTTTCTACTCTCCTCCAATGCACATTCTTAGCTTGCGAGGTCCTATCTTGCTTGGTATTGCCTGGAGGCTTTGACCCGCTTGCTTTAATGTCACTGATTACTCCTGTAGAGAGAATTATGGGAAAATTAGTTGGTTGATCTACTTTTTGCATTCCTGAACTAGATGTGCAGGGATCTGAACTACTTAAAGGCACATTAGTGTTCACTTTCTTAAAGTTGGGCATAGAATGATTTGAATGCTTGGCACTAGGCATAGAACAAGGCATCACAGCTTTTCTTTTCGCACCTAAGGATTTAGAACATGTTGCAATTAAACATTCTAGCAGCTCCTGAGATCGTTTGGCCTGAATGCAAGCAAACCTAATTTCTCTATCAAGAGGTTTATTAATGAAATCCTCTTCCACAATCTCACGGAGACATTCTAGGCTATCCTTAAGTTGAGAAAAATAGTTATGAAACACAGGTTCATTATTCCTAAGATGAGGAGGAATATATTTAACAGTCACAGTATATTTGCAGTCTGAGGATGACTTAGATGCAACATTCTCATTAAAAACAAGTGGCAGTTTCCCTTTTTCCTGGCTCCTAAGATTCTCAATTTCTTTTTGTAAAGACGTTATTTTTTCATTGTTTATGTCACGAGTGACTTTCATTGAATCATATAACTCTTTAAAGTGTCGTTTAACTTTTTCATTTTCTTCTAGAAAACTCTCGTTTTCCTTTTGTAAAGCATTAACCAAGTTTTGAAGATGAAAAGTTTGAGAATACTGAGAATCTAATGGAGGAGGCATTTGGGAGCCAGTCACATTGTTCTTTTCACCCTTTAATTGAGAAATTTGGGTTTCAACTTTCTGATCTTGTTACAATGAGCTTGAATCTGTTTTTCACGTTTGTTTATTTGAAAAACTGCATCAAACTCTGGAACATCTGAGAATGTCTTGATATTTGAGGTTTTGACATTTTCTTTAAGATGTTGATATTTTAGTTGTAAATCAAAATGTTCAACCTCTAGTTTAGAAAGATGTTTTACCAAATTATCATGATCATCCTGATCAATTTTCTCATTTAGTTTAGAATTAATCTTTTCAAGCTCAATGACACGATCATGGGAGACTTTCAGAGCAACAGATAATTCATGAAATTGAGAAGCATTAATGGAACAAGTCGTAGCAGTGTAAAACACATCTTGAGTAATACATTCAGAAATAAGATTCTCATTCAATGTATGCAAGTTCTTCCTCTCAATCTCATTATATTTTAATTCTCGCTCATAGTCACTAACCTCAACTATCATTGCATCAAATTCCTTTTCCATTTCTTTAATATCTGAATCCATCCCCTTTTTAAGACTCTCAAATTGATCTTTTAATTGTTTAAAGAAAGGCATGACCACAATTAAATAGCATTCTTTAGTTTGCTCAAAACCTCTTTCCCCTTCAGTTATCCCAGTGTGTGTGATCCTTTTCTTACAAGTTTTCTCAAAATCAACAAACAATTGAAAAATAACATATTGACTGATTAAGGTCTTGCTTTTAGTGGCAATAGTTCTAGGAACTAAATGCATTGGTGTATTCGAAGGATACACAGTCGCTGAAGGCATTTTCCTAAGGGGAGGATTTGTTACAACAAGATTCTCTGCTTTTTGCTTATCTAAATCCTTTTTCCAGAACACTTGTTCGGGTGTTAACAACATTTGAGGCTTAAACTTGTTTAAGGAAATCCAATTTTCCTTTTTGCAATCATGGGGTTTGATCGTTATGTTATTCTCTTTACATTCAGGATCTTCAAGCTTCTTATTCATTTTCTCCCTAGATGCATCATCTAATTTTCTATCTTCCTCAGTGCACTCAACGCAACTAGGTTTCTGTCTAGGTTTAAGAATCTCATTGCCATCATAGATTACATTATGGGCAGCTCTAGCCTTTTTAACAACTTCAGGATTAGGTTCCACAACAAGGGGAATGCTATGCTTATCGCTTAAGACTCTATGATTAGTGAGCAGTCTGAATGGTATTCCCTTGTACATACAACTTATTTTCAAGCTTGTTTTTCAAATTTTTTAGATTGGAAAAATCATTCAAAAGTTTTGATTCCTTAGCATTGAAATCTTGCTTAAGCATTTTAACATTTTCTTGAAGTTCTTGTTTTTGCTTAGCAGTTTTAGAAAGCTTTTCTTGTAAAGAGTTTAACTCTTGTTTTAATAATTCTTCTCTAAAATTACTTTTTCTAATAATTGTACGCATTTGGTCATCCATTTCCTGCTCACGGGTGGTTAACTCAAACTTAGCACGTTGTTCATAAATAACTTGTTCTTTATAGGCATCCAGTTCAGAGATAACAGAATCATTAGGGGCACATGCAGTGTATTCATTAAAAGTACAATCATCATTGACTGCAGAAGATGCATTACTTGGCACAACCTCACTTTCACTTTGCTTCACATATTGATCATATGGGACAATATTGTTATTATCCTCATCATCAATATCTGATTCATAAGTTTCAAGAGATTGTACTTTATTATGCATCTTTTGCTCATCAACCTCATCATATAGTTTTAATACCTCTGAGATGATTGATTCTTTGGATGGACTAGCTTGCTGTGATGATGAGACCTTAGGAGAGACCTTTGGAGAAATTCTAGCCATGAAAATTGTTTGTGCAGTAGGTTTACCATCGACGTTAGAGTCGTATGCATCACAGTCAGCTACTTGAAAGGCATTCTGATGATTATGACCTATCTCCTGAATTGGCTGCTCATCCACATCTGCATCATATGTCTTGGCATTGCCCTTAGCAAGAAACAACAACTCCTCTTCATCCAAAGCTGCACCATTATCCTGAGCTTGTACGAGTAACATCTTGTCTCTTAAGTATTCTTCATTCTGTGGACGTTTTGGAGATGTGCAGTTCCTAGCTATATGTCCATCACCACCACAGTTGTAGCACTTAATTGGCTTAGCTTGACCTTGATTTCCATTCCTTCCCTGATTCTGATTTGCAATATAACCTCCACCTGCTCCACCTCTTCCCTGTTCATATTGTCTTCCTTGAACTGGTTGCATCATAACTTTTCCATCTCTGACAACAACATGATTATGAAGATTGGATGCAGTTCTGATCTCATTGTTAGTGTGAAGACTGTTGGTATGTGGGCTAAGGGTCAAGTTTTGTTTAACCATAAGAGCCAGTTGATTGATGAAGTGTCCCATGACTGCATCAGCATCTGCTTGCTTGAACCTCGGATCGGGAATGAGTTTGTGATTACCATTACCCATGGGTATGACTTGAGAAGCTTTGGTTGTGATACCCACATTGGTATAGAAAGCTGTAGAGTCATTTGGTGAGCTTGTGTCTCCCTGGTTGGTTTTGAATTGTTCTAGAATCCTTTTTTCAAAAATAGCATGTCTCTTATTCTGGAGAAGGAAGGCATACAGTTGCTCATAGTTGGTGTTCTTCAATCCTTTGGTTAGCTTCATAGAGGTGACAAATTTGTGCCACTCGGGATTCATGTTGTTTACAAACTTTGAATTCAGCTGAATGTTTGGCATGGTCATTTTGATGTTCCTCATGTCATTCACAAGCTTATGGAATCTCACGTAGTACTCATAGACACTCTCATCTGGTTTCATCTTGAAGTGCTCAAACTCATCATACCGTTGTGATTCTCTGTCTTCCTTGGTTAATTCAGAACCTGAGAGAAGCATCTTGACATTATCCCAAACTGCCTTGGCTTCAGTGTTGTGATTGATAAGCTTGTAGATATCTTTTGGAAGACCCTGAAGTATAGTGTTAGAAGCCCTGATATCAGCATCAAATTGCTTAATAGCCAAGTCGCATATAGAGACAACTCGCTTAATAGCCAAGTCGCAAACAGAGACAACTCGCTTAACCACCAAGTCGCTTAATCTAACTCGCTAGCTGTACAACTCACTTAATAACCAAGTCGCTTTAGAACTCAAGTCGCTTAAATAAACAACTCGCTTAGAACCCAAGTCGCATACAGAGTCAACTCGCTAAATAGCCAAGTCGCATATACCAACTCGCTTCCAATAACAAAGCAACTCGCTTTGAAGAAACAAAAGTCCAAGACTCAACTCGCTTAGTACCACTTTCACAAATAACCACTTTATCGATAAAAAACAACCAAACCACAATGATTTAAGCCTTCCAATTCAAAACATAAACACATATGATGATCCTAAACACAAAAGTACAAGCAAAGTTCAAACTTTAACACTAAAATTTGTCCAAATGATTCAAACTCTCCTAAACACTTAAAACCCCAAAAACCTTATGAAATCCACCAAAACAAAGAGCATGAAAGATGAGTGATCAAACCATGGCTCTTGATACCAATTGTAAGATATTGGATTTCACAAACACACTAAACCATAATCATATGAGGCGTACAAGTTGTTTAGAGAGAGAAAGTTCTAGAGAGAGAAAGGGAAGAGAGTTGGGAACTATGTGAAATAAAGAAAAATAGTATTGAAGCTCCAACCCTCTACCTTGGGAGGTAGAGGGTATTTATAGTGTCTTACAAATAAACGCCACCTACGGGCTGTAGATCAGGCATATAGTGGGTAAAGACCTGTCCATCCTACACGGTTTTACTTAACAAACTACTTACTAACATAACTTGACTATGACTACGAGCTTTCTATCGAATACATATACTTGAGGTGACCGACTTTTTAACGACTGAATTTTCTAATTCCTAACAATCTCCCCCTAAAGGAGGTTACCTCAATTTACAATGAATACAAACAGATATTACATTAGATTGTTCTAGTATTCTTGATTAACGACTGAATTTTCTAATTCCTAACACTAACTCATCCACCCAAGAACCACCCAAGAAACTTGCTCGTGTTGTACACGAAATTTCCTCAACCGAATCATCTCTGGTCAAATCCACAAATGCTAAGATTTCCCCAACTCAACCAATCAAACCAATCCCCAAGAGGATTGTTCCCACAAAGATATCATCACCAAACTCTACAATCCCTACTAAACCAAACACACCCTTTTCAACCCAACCAACATCATTGGTGCCTAGAGCCATATCATTTAACACCTCACAATCATCTCCACATTCCTACAACTTAGAGGATTTACCCCCTAGGCCATCTCATCCTCCATCATTACCGACACACTCTTCATTAGAGAAGATTGTACAACAAAACCAAGGTGTTGAATCAACACTTGCGCCGATGTCCATTTCTCCATTTCTCTCTAATGGTCCATTTTGGATTATGAGGAGACATCAAAGTCAACCACCTGACCACATGGAAGTTGACACTTCCCTACCTCCACCATCAACCCCTGTTGAGCCACCACTTAATGTGCTTCCACCATTTCCTCCTTCATTTGAAGATCTTTAACCCACCTCACTTGAACCTCCGCTTCAAGATGCTCAACCTTTACCACCATCTTTTCAAAACCATGACAAGGATTGCTATCATTGTCAACATGTTGAAAGGTTGATACATGAACTATGTGAAGAGCAACGTTTCATGTTTTATCACCTCCTTGAACGTTTCGATGAGGTCAACAAACCTAAACAACCATGAGCCTAAGGATTAAAATGATGTCCTAGTCTCAAACTTAACTTAGAGCGTTTAGGAATCCCACTTCATGTTTGATCATCCTTAAGCACGTGGTTTCTTCTTAAGTTTAGGTCACTCATTAGTATTAGAAGAATATGTATTACATGGCTAAATCATTCTTTTAGTTTTAGAGATTTGTTGATTATCACTTATGTGTTATTGAATGATAACTTATTTGCCATATTGCTTTGAACATATGTTTGTTGCTTGAATACATATCTTTCTTTGATGTTAACTTTACTTAGTACATCACCATTGCTGAAATCTGTCATCAGACAGACGGATCCCTGGAAATTGCCTAGACGGATCCTTCCAAGAAGGGAACCGTGAGATCTGTGCAACAGAAGACCAATTTTCTACTAACTTGAGTCTTATTTACAGGAAATTATGCACTATATACTTGTTTTCTAACCTTTATTTTGTAGATTTTCAAAATACACATGAAGACTTTGACACCCTAAGCTAGGGGGAGCTTTGTGTCAAACTATACATTGCAAAACCATTTGCAATATAATCCTCATATGGATTACATTTCGTTGCATCCCATTACAAAGTTGCAATCTTCAAGGGGGAGCATTATTGTCACTAAGACGAAACCATTTGCAAAACTAATTGCAATGCATTAGCTTGGTAGTTTTTCTTTACTTGAAGCCCTCACAAAGGGATGGACTCGTCAAGGGGGAGTTAAGACGAGAACTCTTCCCGTCACTTGCTCTCTACATTCTTCGTTCTTTTACATGATTTTCTTAAAACATTATGTTAGTTTCTTTTTGACGCTCTTTTTGTTTCGACAAAAAGGGGGAGAAGAGAGTAAAAACTCCAATTCAAACTTTTACGAATTTTAGTTTTTCCTTAAAATAATTTTATGTTTTTTCATCAACAAAAAGGGGGAGATTGTTAATACAAATAAACCGTAAAAACGTTTATTTATATTTTACGATCTTCTATGTTTTGTCGATAACAAACGTAAAATCATTTTAACGAAACAAATAAAATACGTAATTAGTTTGAGCCAATAGTTTTCTAACACACTTACGTTTTCACATAAAACACTAAAGCAAGTATAAGTGATTTTATAATTTAATAATACATATGTACAACAACTAGTGTTTACATATTGGGCAAATATATACATAACTAGTATGTATTTTATTGGGTAATACAATTGGGTAGAAACTTAAGTATTTGACCCATTGACCAAATAATTTGAATGTAGTTGGGGATAACCCAAAGTCCATGACCCATACCCATGGAGCTTGACTCATAACCCATTGCATGACATCATGCTTATGTCATATATGGATAATAGCCATGACCCATGGTTTTAATCATTGGCCCATAGTTTTAATCCAAGAACCATGGACTAGATACATTGCATCTTATGAATACATTGAACCTACTTGATATCCATAACCCATAACCCATGACCCATGACCCAAAACCCATGGGCAAAAGGGAGCGTCTCACATATCCCAGTTAATACACTGGACGGATCCCTCAAGGGAGGGATCCGGGGAACAGTGATTTTTTTTTCTCTATAAATAGTGAGCCATTTCTTCCTTTTGGGTTGCCACTTCCACACAAACTTTCCCCAAGTATTATAACTCTCTAACCACTGATCCTAAGGGATCTTTCTATGAAGTTTTTCTTTTGTTTTTGTGTGATTCTATAGGTTCCTCTTAAAGGCGAGATCACCACTTCTTGAAGTCGAGCAAGCTCAAGTTCATGAGTTGCCATGCTTCGTCATCATCAAGACTACTGAGGTTCTCTTGTTGATAGTTCTTTCTTTCTCCGTAGAAGTGTTGTGTCGAAGGCATTAGTGAAGGATGCCGAAAGAGTCAAGACGAAAGCATTAGTGAAAGGTGCTTAACGTCCGTGTCAAAAGCATTAGTGAAGAATGCTAAAAGAGTCAAGACGAAGGCATTAGTGAAAGGTGCCAAGCATTCGTGTCAAGGCCATTAGTGAAGGATGCCAAGGTCGTATAATCGATGAGGTGCATTGTTATACAAATAATGTTAGTTTCCAAGGATGTTGATATCCTTGACGGTGTTGTAATAAGGAGTGGGTCTCCTTTGGGATTAGGTGTTGTGTAATGTTGGGAAGTAGTTCCTCCATTGTAATGGAACTCGATACTTAGCCTAGTACCGAATAAAGGGTAGGAAATGTTGTGGTAGGTGTGGTTAACCTTGGTGAAAGAACCCGGTGGCTAGCCTAGTACCGGAAAAAGAGTAGGCGACGTTGTGAAGGCTTCTCCGCCATAAGGAGTTGGTGTCGTGTAGCAATTACGAACTCTCGAGTAGGTGACTCGGGGAGTGGAGTAGGGCAAGAAAGGTTTCCTTGTGGCCGAACCACTATAAATACTCGTGTCGTGGTTATGTGCTTCTTACTCTTTATCTTTCATTACACTTTTATATATCTATCTATCAACCTCCAACATACACATCTAAATAGATCGACATAAGTTGATCTAAATATTTTAAAACGAAGTTTTAATTCGTAAAACTATTCAACCCCCCTTCTAGTTTTCCACAAACTTGGCTGGGTTGCCTATTAGTATAAGATGGTCTCCCGAGGTATGTAACCACCTCTGATGTACGGTTTTACCCTTGTCCCAATTATAGTGATATTTTCACCTTAACTTTTCGGTCATTTTTGTGCTCCTAAATTGTGTTGTATTTCTTATGGAATGGATAAAGCATCATTTCATTGACTGTATGTAGTGTGTAAAGTTCTCTTTTGTATGTCTGATGACAATAGTTCGGTCTTTCCTTTTGTGATAAATACGCGTAAAATGCCTGTTATGCCAATAGAAATGCAGTAAGTATTGGTTTGATTCTCGGGATATCTGAACGCAGTTGTTTCACACTTCAAACGAGTTTCACAATTGTTGCGGTTACTTTGAGTGAACATGATTAGCATAAATGCAGCTATATTCGAATAGACTCAATAGGAAGAAAGAAAATTACGTTCGAAGAGGACTATCGATCGAGTAAAGTCAATAACTCTATGATTCAATGATGCAAGTCTCATAACGTTGGTAAAAAACAAGCAATATCTTGACTTTTTAATAGTTATTTTCGTTCTCCTTGCATTGATTTTCTTGTGCAGAGACGCATTCAACTAGTTTATGATGTGTTAGATCCACAATATTAGTAAAACATGGAAAGGAAATGCAAAAAACTACTTTACCTTATTTGAGCTAAAAAAAGGTCCATGTTATTGCATTTTGTGGCAAAACAGATAAACATTTAGCTAGTTTTCTGTTACTTACTAATTTACTATGCTTGTTCAGTCTAACGTGTTATATAGTTGTGAAAGATAGGTGCTTTATTTGTGGGCGCGCATCGTAATGCATACTTGGTCGGATCAACTAGTTGTATACTAAGGTCTAAGGTCATGACATTTATCGTATTGATCAACCTACATTCAAATATGAAGGTTTTCAAATCTGCATATAGTAACCATGACAATTTATTTTTATCCGCAAGGATTATAATCATATAGCTCTAATAGAAAATTAATTTATTAGTATCTTATAACATATTAGTATCTATTTTCGGTTCAGCTTAGGCATCGTTGTTGCCTTGTTGGTGATCTTTTATGGGTTCATAATATGATTCAGCACTTCAGCTTTATTGTGCTTGATAGTTTATGCATTCAGTTGGCTAAGGTTATGTATACCAGCTACTTAGTTGCTAATCTCCAATCAAGGTAACTTGTTTGCTGATTCAAACGGGCAGAGTTCGTGCGAGTTCAGTTTTGTGTCATTAGGTTTATAGAATGTTAGACTTGCTCTTATACGTATTTGTGTGGTGCTCGGGAAAGATGGTGGTGCTTTAGGTTTGCTTACATTCCATGATTCACTTCTGTATGCCCTATGTGCTTATATTTAAAATTGTTTTATATTTTAATTTTAAATTGATATGGAATTTGTGTATATCTGATATGCCCTGTGTGCTTATATTTAACATTGATATGGAATTTGTATATATCTGATATTTTAATTTTAAATGTAGTTAGAGATTACTGGTTTGTTTGCTTGATGCTTGATTGGTATTCTATTTAATATATATGCTATTCTAAAAGTTAATTGTTTATTGGCTAATTTTGCTTTGCAATTTCTAGGGGATACCTATGACCATCATTTATACAGATCTAATGGAACCATATATACGTATGACCATCATTTGTGTACTTCTCATTGGATATTAGGTGTTTATTTCTTTATTTTTGTTTCAGTTCTAGAATATGTTGAAAGGGAAATGGGTCTTTGAGGGTGCTGGACCAGAGGGTTAGATTATAATAAGTAATTAGGTATCCACCAGGATGCCATACTTGAGTTCTTGTTTCATATAAACATGTTGAATGTTAACTATGTTTTTGTTATTTCACTTGTTCTAATCCATACTTGTAATATATGCAGCATCTATATATAATGAGTCGGCTAAAGCGAAAGCTCAAGAGCAAGATGAGTCGCGGTTTGAAGGCCGGACTAAAGATAGAAGTAAAGATGAAGAAAGTTATGATTTCTTGTTTGAAGGTTGATAGCTATGATTTCTTATAATGAAAGTTAGGAATAATGTAACTGGATTTTACTTGCCATTCAAAATTTAATCTATTGGCTGAATTCTTCCAAAAAACATATATATATTTTTTTTTAATTTTTTTTTCACATAAAGCCATGTTCATTAAGATAAAACCGGGCTCTATAACTGTATAAATGATGGTCATAGGTATCCCCTAGAAATTGCAAAGCAAAATTAGCCAATAAACAATTACCTATTAGAATAGCAGATATATTAAATAGAATACCAATCAAGCATCAAGCAAACAAACCAGTAATCTCTAACTGCATTTAAAATTAAAATATCATATATACACAAATTCCATATCAATTTTAAATATAAGCACACAGGGCATATCAGATATACACAAATTCCATATCAATTTAAAATTAAAATATAAAACAATTTTAAATATAAGCACACAGGGCATACAGAAGTGAATCATGGAATGTAAGCAAACCTAAAGCACCACCATATTTCCCGAGCACCACACCAATACGTATAAGAGCGAGTCTAACATTCTATAAACCTAATGACACAAAACTGAACTCGCACGAACTCTGCCCGTTTGAATCAATAAACAAGTTACCTTGATTGGAGATTAGCAACTAAGTAGCTGGTATACATAACCTTAGCCAACTGAATGCATAAACTATCAAGCACAATAAAGCTGAAGTGCTGAATCATATCATGAACCCATAAAAGATCACCAAAAAGGCAACAACGATGCCTAAGCTGAACCGAAAATAGATACTAATATGTTATAAGATACTAATAAACTATTTTTCTATTAGAGCTATATGATTATAATCCTTGCGGTTAAAAATAAATTGTCGTGGTTATTATATGCAGATTTGAAAACCTTCATATTTGAATGTAGGTTGATCAATACAATAAATGTCGTGACCTTAGACCTTAGTATACAACTAGTTGATCCGACCAAGTATGCATTACGATGCGCGCCCACAAATAAAGCACCTATCTTTCACAACTATATAACACGTTAGACTGAACAAGCATAGTAAATTAGTAAGTAACAGAAAACTAGCTAAATGTTTATCTGTTTTGCCACAAAATGCAATAACATGGACCTTTTTTTAGCTCAAATAAGGTAAAGTAGTTTTTTGCATTTCCTTGCCATGTTTTACTAATATTGTGGATCTAACACATCATAAACTAGCTGAATGCGTCTCTGCACAAAAAAATCAATGCAAGGAGAACGAAAATCACTATTAAAAAAATCAAGATATTGCTTGTTTTTTACCAACGTTATGATTCAGCAATTCAGCTTTATTTATACAGATCTAATGGAACCATATATACGTATGACCATCATTTGTGTACTTCTCATTGGATATTAGGTGTTTATTTCTTTATCTTTGTTTCAGTTCTAGAATATGTTGAAAGGAAAATGGGTCTTTGAGGGTGCTGGACCAGAGGGTCAGATTATAATAAGTAATTAGGTATCCACCAGGATGCCATACTTGAGTTCTTGTTTCATATAAACATGTTGAATGTTAACTATGTTTTTGTTATTTCACTTGTTCTAATCCATACTTGTAATATATGCAGCATCTATATATAATGAGTCGGCTAAAACGAAAGCTCAAGAGCAAGATGAGTCGCGGTTTGAAGGCTGGACTAAAGATAGAATTAAAGATGAAGATTTGATAGCTATGATTTCTTATAATGAAAGTTAGGAATAATGTAACTGGATTTTATTTGCTATTCAAAATTTGATCTATTGGCTAAATTCTTCCAAAAAATATATATAATTTTTTTTAATTTTGTTTTTCACATAAAGCCATGTTCATTAAGATAAAATCGGGCTCTATAACTGTATAAATGATGGTCATAGGTATCCCCTAGAAATTGCAAAGCAAAATTAGCCAATAAACAATTAACTATTAGAATGGCAGATATATTAAATAGAATACCAATCAAGCATCAAGCAAACAAACCAGTAATCTCTAACTGCATTTAAAATTAAAATATCAGATATACACAAATTCCATATCAATTTTAAATATAAGCACACAGGGCATATCAGATATACACAAATTCCATATCAATTTAAAATTAAAATATAAAACAATTTTAAATATAAGCACACAGGGCATACAGAAGTGAATCATGGAATGTAAGCAAACCTAAAGCACCACCATCTTTCCCGAGCACCACACCAATACGTATAAGAGCGAGTCTAACATTCTATAAACCTAATGACACAAAACTGAACTCGCACGAACTCTGCCCGTTTGAATCAGCAAACTAGTTACCTTGATTGGAGATTAGCAACTAAGTAGCTGGTATACATAACCTTAGCCAACTGAATGCATAAACTATCAAGCACAATAAAGCTGAAGTGCTGAATCATATCATGAACCCATAAAAGATCACCAACAAGGCAACAACGATGCCTAAGCTGAACCGAATATAGAAACTAATATGTTATAAGATACTAATAAACTATTTTTCTATTAGAGCTATATGATTATAATCCTTGCGGATAAAAATAAATTGTCATGGTTACTATCTGCAGATTTGAAAACCTTCATATTTGAATGTAGGTTGATCAATACAATAAATGTCGTGACCTTAGACCTTAGTATACAACTAGTTGATCCGACCAAGTATGCATTACGATGCGTGCCCACAAATAAAGCACCTATCTTTCACAACTATATAACACGTTAGACTGAAGAAGCATAGTAAATTAGTAAGTAACAGAAAACTAGCTAAATGTTTATCTGTTTTTCCACAAAATGCAATAACATGGATCTTTTTTTAGCTCAAATAAGCTAAAGTAGTTTTTTGCAGTTTTACTAATATTGTGGATCTAACACATCATAAACTAGCTGAATGCGTCTCTGCACAAGAAAATCAATGCAAGGAGAACGAAAATCACTATTAAAAAAATCAAGATATTGCTTGTTTTTTACCAACGTTATGATTCAGCACTTCAGCTTTATTTACACAGATCTAATGGAACCATGAGAAAAGTTCAATATATAACTCATATTTCTCATATAACCAATCAACCAATCATAGCCACTCATTTATTTTATTAAAATATATTCACCATTTGTTTAAAAATTAAATAACTCACAAACCGTTAATCGTTACGCCAAAAAAATCATACCATCTCGACGAGGATTAAATTATCTTTCTATAGATATGCATTGTTATATACTTTCGACGAACTTTTTTTAAAAAAAATTTCGTCTAGAAAAATCACATGTGATTTGTAAAAATCACATGTGATTTTTATAAATCACATGTGATTTGGATTTTACGAATCACATGTGATTTTTAAAAATCACATGTGATTTTTCTGGGCCAAATTAAAAAAAAAAAAAAACTTCGTCGAAAGTATATAACAATGCATATCTATAGAAAGATAATTTAATTCTCGTCATGACGGTGTATTTTTTGTAGTTTGAAGATTTACCGTTTGCAAGATATGTTGTTTTAAAAAAAAGATGGAAAATGATTTTTTATTAATTTGGATAAAAAATGGATGGCTATGATTGGTTCATTGGTTCTATGACAAATATGAGTTCTATATGGATCTCAACTCATGGAACCATATATACGTATGACCATCATTTGTGTACTTCTCATTGGATATTAGGTGTTTATTTCTTTATCTTTGTTTCAGTTCTAGAATATGTTGAAAGGAAAATGGGTCTTTGAGGGTGCTGGACCAGAGGGTCAGATTATAATAAGTAATTAGGTATCCACCAGGATGCCATACTTGAGTTCTTGTTTCATATAAACATGTTGAATGTTAACTATGTTTTTGTTATTTCACTTGTTCTAATCCATACTTGTAATATATGCAGCATCTATATATAATGAGTCGGCTAAAACGAAAGCTCAAGAGCAAGATGAGTCGCGGTTTGAAGGCTGGACTAAAGATAGAAGTAAAGATGAAGATTTGATAGCTATGATTTCTTATAATGAAAGTTTGGATAATGTAACTGGATTTTATTTGCTATTCAAAATTTGATCTATTGGCTGAATTCTTCCAAAAAAATATATATATTTTTTTTTCACATAAAGCCATGTTCATTAAGATAAAACCGGGCTCTATAACTGTTAATAGGCCCCGTTTTTCTAACCGGGCTCTATTTGGTTTCTGAATAGAGTCCCCCCCCCTTTTTGTGCCCGTAGGCAAAACCGGACTCTATGGCACTTTTGAACAGGGCTCTATGCCCAGTTTTGTAGTAGTGTTTGTGACTTAATAGATAAATATGACTGGAAATATTAAGTAATAAAACTGAGGTTGTCTGCATTAAGTTATCTTTTAATTAAACATGAATTAATAAAAAAATTTAACAAACAAGCCCTAAGACTCCATGGTTTACTCACAGTTCTTTTGGTTTTCCCACATAAAAGTCAAACATGTTAGGCGTGTAACTCTCCTAGCCAATTATAACTTATTATATCATTTTTTAAGTTTCAAACGCATAAGTATCATAGGGTTGTTTAGTCATTTAAAGTATGTGTTGGAGAATAAATTTTGATATTTTAGTTGGTTAAATATGAAATTGACCCAAAATTTAATATGTATCATACGAATATATTTCTAGACTTTTATTGTATTACTCGTACTATCTAGTATCCCAAAGAGCATGTGATCTCCTTTTCCATACGAACGAAAAATATTTTAAAAAGTTATTTGCTTTTCGTGCGACGAGCAAATGTAACAAATCCATTCAACATTTTCATAATTTTTTTGTCGCAAGAAACTTCTAAACGAAATATGTTCTAAATCATATACGTATTCCAGTAATCCGCTTTTCATTTATGGCACACTACAAACAATTTAAAAAATGCTCAATACTTGTTGACAATATGATCTTGAAATGAATAATGAACGTCAATAGCAATTACACCTGATTTCCTATATGCAATTATGTATTTTTTTTACTTATATGTTAACATGTGATTTATTTAATGATGCTTCAAAACAAAATTATCTATAATGAACTTTTATAGATAATCAGAGTATACGCCCCTATCATTTTATCTAGATACAATTGTGAACTAGGTACATAGCTATCATTTTCTCTTGTCACATCATAAAATATATGACTAAACAATCCTATGATACTTATGTGTTTGAACCACCCTAGTTAATGTATTAGCTACCAACCTCAACAACCCTAAATTAAATGTTAGCTTTGGCTAAGTTAAAAAAAACATAAGACCCTAAATGGTAGTATATGTACCCAATGTCTTAAAATCATCATATTAAAGACATTTTTTTTTAAATCTATAACTTGCTGATGCAGGGAGTGCTTAGATAACCAACTCAAGGATCTTTTCTATTTTTCATTTTTGTTATTTTTAATAATTGATTAGGATTTGTTTCCTAATCTTGATAGTCTTAAAACAAGGAAAGATAGGTATCTTCCTCTCAAAGGAATTACCATCTCTTCTCCTTTAAATAACGTCTTATGGCTGTATGGAAGTATCTTTGGATTTTATTTTTATTATCAATCAAACTCGATCATCCTTAGGGATTTCGATTTCATTTAGTTCTTTTTTATTCGTGTGTTCCAGTAGTTCAATTATATCATTCTGGACATCATTTGGCATCAGAGCTCTAGGTACGGATGGCTGATCAGAACCCTCCGGGACGTGGAAGAGGCCGTGGTCCAGTGACTCGTCGTGGTGCTCGTGCAATGGGGATTGGTCACCCCAATGATGGTATCAATGCACGTGATCCGCGTGATATTGAAATTGAACGTTTGCAACAACGGGTACAAGAACTCGAGCTCCAGCAAGAAATCTTGCAGGACTCGCCGGCAGAAGAGACCTTATCGAATCAGAGTGTTTGGCACGATGGAGACGTTGAGTTCAATCCTTTTGGCGGACTTCCTAAAGGACATCGCGATGGGAAATTCCGTGATGATCCATTACGAGGTATAGGTATGAAGGTTGAGATCCCTGAATTTGCGGGTAAATCTCATCCCGATGATTTTATTGAGTGGCTGAGTACGGTTGAAAGGATCTTTGATTTAAAAGATATACCTGATCATTTGAAAGTAAAGTTGGTTGCCATTAGGTTGAGGAAACACGCCTCGCTTTGGTGGGATCATGTGATGAAACAACGAAAAAATGAAGGAAAACCGAAGATTGTTACGTGGGAAAAGATGAAGAAGTTAATGAAGCGCAAGTTTTTACCTCAAAATCACAGACAAGAGGCGTTTTTAGAATATCATAACCTGTCACAAAAAAATATGTCAGTGGAAGAGGTAATCAACGAGTTTGATAGGCTTAGAATGCGATGTGATGTGGTCGAAGAAGAAGAGCAGGTTATTGCTCGGTTTTTGGGCATTCTAAAACCATAGATTTCAGATGTTGTACAGTTGTAGCCGTATTGGACTTATGCTGATGTGTGTCACTTGGCTCTAAAGGTTGAAAAACAGCTTAAAAATCGGGTTTGGATGACAGGAAGTCGGTTCACACCGACAAACCGTGCAGCCACCCCTGTTGGAACTAAAACACAGACTACAAAAGCTACTGGCCCCGTAAGTACTGTTACCAACTCCAGTTCTCGAGCTCCACGGTGTTATAAGTGTCAAGGTATGGGTCACGTGATGCGCGATTGCCCGAATCAGCAAATGGTCACATTGGTCGAGGAAGATTCAGAACCTGCTCCAAAGTATGATTCGCATGGAGATGAGCTCGTGTACGAGGATGAGGAAGTGATTCTACCTGATGTTGGTGAGTCTTTGGTTATCCAACGAGCTTTAAATGCTGATGCTTCTAAGACCGATAACGATTCATGGTTAAGAAACAATATTTTCCGCACAAAATGTACATCCAAAGGGAAAGTATGTAATATGATTATCGATGGGGGAAGCTGTGAGAACGTAGTTTCAACCCACATGGTCCAAAAGTTGGGACTGAAGGAGGAAGATCACCCGAGCCATATCAGCTGACTTGGTTAAAAAAAGGGAATGCGGTCAAGGTTAGTAGGCGATGTTTGGTTCAGTTTTCTATCGGGAGGAAATATAAGGATGAGGTTTGGTGCGAAGTGATTCCTATGGATGCATGCCATATACTATTAGGTAGGCCTTGGCAGTTTGATAGAAAAACTAAGCATGACGGGTTTCGAAATACTTATAGTTTTCGCAAGGATGGGGTGAACATTACCTTGGTACCGTTAGACACAAGAGGAATGTCAGAAAGCGACTCAACATTGTTCCTGAAACGTGCAGAATTTGTAGGTTTGGCAAAGACGAGTCTGTTGTTGTTTGCATTAGTGGTAGCGGAAGAGAATGATATGGGTGGTGGCATACCAGCTGAGGTGCAACCTTTGGTTCAAGAATTTGCGGATATTTTACCCGAGGAAATTCCTTCAGGATTACCCCTCATGCGCGACATCCAACATTGCATTGATTTTTTTCCAGGTTCTTCCATTCCAAATAAGCCAGCATATCGGATGAACCCCAAAGAGTATGCGGAGCTCGAACGACAAGTAAGTGAGTTGTTAAGTAAAGGTTTGATTCGAGAGAGTATGAGTCCATGCGTTGTACCGGCCTTGTTAGTGCCGAAATAGGGCGGTAATTTTCGTATGTGTATTGATTGTCGCGTTGTGAACAAAATAACCATCAAATATCGTTTCCCAATTCCCTGATTTGACGATTTAATGGACCAATTGTATGGTGCCAAGGTGTTTTCAAAAATTGACTTGCGAAGTGGGTATCATCAAATTCGAATGAGGCCAGGGGATGAGTGGAAGACGGCCTTTAAGACTCGAGATGGGTTGTACGAATGGATGGTGATGCCGTTTGGGCTTTCCAATGCACCGAGCACTTTCATGCGACTCATGAATCGGATTTTTAAATCTTTCATTAGTCAGTTTGTAGTGGTGTATTTCAATGACATTTTGGTTTTTAGTAAAAGTGTGGATGAACATATTCTCCATCTTCGTCAAGTTTTTTCGGTATTAAGGGATCAAAAGTTGTATGCCAATGGTAAAAAGTGCCACTTCTTAGTTCATGAGGTAACTTTCTTAGGTTATGTGAAATCGGGAGAAGGGATCAGGATGGATGAGGCAAAAATTGAGGCCATAGTAAATTGGCCAACTCCTACTACTATTCATGACATTCGTAGTTTTCATGGATTAGCTTCATTTTACCGTTGTTTCATCCGAAATTTTAGTAGTATTATCGCACCTATGACCGAATGTATAAAGGGTGGGAGATTTATGTGGACAGAAGAAGCAGACAAGGCTTTTTCCGTTTTGAAGACCAAGGTAACTAATGCACTTGTTTTAGCGCTACCCAATTTTAATGACGTTTTTGAGGTTGAGTGTGATGCATCAGGGGTTGGTATTGGTGGAGTTCTTAGTCAAAATAAACGTCCTATTGCTTTCTTTAGTGAGAAGTTGTATTTTTCTGAAATTGTGAAGTTGCATGGTATACCTAAGACTCTTACTTCTGACCGGGATGTGAAGTTTGTGAGCCACTTTTGGCGCACATTGTGGACGCGTATGGGGTCAAAGCTGCAATTTAGTAGTTCCCATCATCCTCAAACTGATGGTCAGACTGAGGTTACTAACAGGAGTTTGGGAAATTTGATGAGGAGTTTAGTTGGGGATAATCCTAAGCAGTGGGACCTTACTCTACCACAGGCAGAGTTTGCTTATAACCATTCTATTAATCGTACAACTGGGAAGAGTCCATTTGAGGTTGTGTATGGGAAGAACCCTATTACTCCACTTGACTTAGCTCCTATAACTCCTCCTGGTCAGGTTTGTACTCAAGGTGATGAGTGGGCTGTTCAAATTAAGGAGTTGCATCAGCAAGAACAATATGCGGCCCGAGCTAACAAGCATAGGAAGCACATTGTCTTTCATGAAGGGGATTTGGTTTGGATTCATCTTAGAAAAGAACGATTTCCGGCAGGGCGTTTTGGCAAACTCAAGCCAAGAGCTGATGGACCTTTTCGCGTATTAAAGAAGATAAATGATAATGCATATAAAATTGAGCTACCAGGTCATTATAATGTTTCAGCAACTTTTAATGCCACAGACTTGTCTCCTTATGTTGGTGATTCTGAGGATGAAGCAGACTCGAGGTCGAGTCTTTCTCAAGCAGGGGAGGATGATGCAGGGAGTGCTTAGATAACCAACTCAAGGATCTTTTCTATTTTTCATTTTTGTTATTTTTAATAATTGATTAGGATTTGTTTCCTAATCTTGATAGTCTTAAAACAAGGAAAGATAGGTATCTTCCTCTCAAAGGCATTACCATCTCTTCTCCTTTAAATAACGCCTTATGGCTGTATGGAAGTATCTTTGGATTTTATTTTTATTATCAATCAAACTCGATCATCCTTAGGGATTTCGATTTCATTTAGTTCTTTTATATTCGTGTGTTCCAATAGTTCAATTATATCATTCTAGACATCACTTGCATTTCAAATGGAATATAAGCGCCCGTTTGCTATGATGTATTTGGATTTGAAGAATGGTTTGAAAGAAATAAAATTTGTTTGGTTTTGAGTTGTTGGGTTACAAACAGTGTTTGATACTTTTTTGCAAGGGCTTTAACGAAAGGCGCTAAGGGGGTGTTTGATTTCGACTTAATTGACTTAATATAAAAAAAATTGAATTAATTAAGTCATATGAAAACTGTTTGTTTGTGACTTAATAGATAAATATGACTGAAAATATTAAGTAATAAAACTGAGGTTGTCTGCATTAAGTTATCTTTTAATTAAACATGACTTCATAAAAAAAATTAACAAACAAGCCCTAAGACTCCATGATTTACTCACAGTTCTTTTGGTTTTCTCACATAAAAGTCAAACATGTTAGGCGTGTAACTCTCCTAGCCAATTATAACTTACTAGCAGGGTACCCGCGCGTTGCAGTGGCGGGTACCCTGAAATAAAAATTTTCGATGAATAATGTATTTTAGTTTATTATGTTCTTTTTAACAATAAATTTACGGATATCAAGAATTTCGTATAGCCCGTGCCCGTTCGGTCTCGAACCCATTGGCCCGTGTCTGCTCGGGCTCGAGCCCGTTTGGTCCGCTCCCGTTCGGGTTTAAGCCCATTTGGCCCGTTGCCCGTTCGGGTTTAAGCCCATTTGGCCCGTTGTCCGTTCGGGCTTGAATATTTGTATAATGTGCTTTATTGTTTGTAGTAGTGAAATTTAATGCAGGAATTGTGTTTAATTTGGTTGTACAATATGCTTGATAATTTGTATTTCTTATGTAAGGGGTGTTTTAATAACTGTATTAATTGTATTTATTGACCAAATGAGGATAAAAATTTCAGCCCAAAATTCTTTCAAAGAATGATGCAGCCCAAAGCAATCAAACTTAACCCGAAGCCCAAGTTTAATCCGGTCAAGCCCAAGTCTTACTAACCAAGCTTTACCCTAATCCTAAAACAAACGCAGCCACCAATAAATCTACCCACCAAAAAAATCGTTCCTCTCTTTTTATCTTTTCTGATTTCAAAATGATAACCACAAACAAAGCATCCTTAGTTATCCTCTTCCAACAATCCGAATCACACAAAACTTAACCTTTAATCCTTTGTATCTCAAACCAAGCGCATTCACCACACAAAAATAATAAATCGTCCCTGTGTTCTAAGTCTTCAAGATCTTTAGAAAGATCTAAGGTAGGTTGGTTTTTTGATTTTCGTTTTTTTTGTTCAAACCGAATTGAAGATGAGATGAAACAAATCTGTTTTGTTAGTTCTTAAAATGATATATGAGGAGATATTTCTTTGTGATATTGTTCTGTGAACCAATCGATTTTTACACAAAGATAGATCTGAGATCGACGATTATTTTTTTTTGTTGCGTTTTTCCTTTTTTTTTATTTATGTCTCTCCTAACAATTTTTTGTTTATGTCTCCTAATAATTTTTTAGTGTTTGTTTGGCTTAGTAGCTTGATTTAATAGTACATTGTGACTAAATTGTTGTTTATTTTGGTGTATGGGTGAATTAAATAGTGTTTTAATTGACCACTTTAATAGCATTAATGTGAAGTTTTTTTTAATATGTGCATTAAAGTGTTGTACGCTATACTTATTTGGTGGTAAGTCTGAAAATTATGTGCTTTCAAGTGTTGTACATCATGCTCAATTTGTTGCAAATCTGAATGTCTGAAAAATTATTAGGAGAGAGATGCATCCGTGTATTATAAGTAGTATAGATTATATCATTTTTTAAGTTTCACAAAATTTAAAAATAATCTATACTACTTATAAATCATTTTGACACTTCCTTCCTATTAATTTTTTAAGACTTCCTAAAATAGATTTTTAAGCAAATACAAGTAAAGAAGCATCATTTACAAGTATTTGAAACACAAATAAAATTAAAAAAAATACTATTTAACACATACAATTAATACACTATTTAAATCACTCTTTCACCAAAATATACAACCATTTAACCCAAATATACAATCTAATCAAGCTTCTAAAAAATAACATCTTATATGGTTTAGATGGTTTTGACCGGTTGTTTGAACTGGGTGGAATGGCTGGTGGTTTTGGTTTTTTTTGTTTTGGCTCCGCAATGGTGGTTTTTTGTGGCTTTTGGGGTGTTTGTTTAAATTTTGACCTCATACATATCATCAGTCCAAAACGAAAAAGTAGAAGAACAATGAGACTTGAACCATAACTAACAACTATTATGACCATTCATCATCTCAGTCAACATCAAAATAATCAACCCGCTTATGCCTCACGTCACTCCCCAACTCACAAACTCACATCGCTCCTCAACACTCAATCACAATTAAGACTCGAACAACAATAATAAACGGAAAGGCCTCAGTTTGTTCGAAGATCTTAAAGATCTTTAACTTTTTGAGCAAAGAATCCATCATAGTTCTATGTAAAGTACCACTTGCTAAAAGATCTTGAAGCCAGAGGATTCGAACCAAGAGGATTGTTTGGAAACTGAAATGGAATATAGATGGTTGATGCAGGTTTTATTGACGAGGTTTTAATATTTATATAGTCTCGTTATACCTATGGTCTACCCTAATGCACTAAAGGGCAGTGTACCCGGTCGTGTGTAATGTAGTATTCGGTAAAACAGAGGTCGTCCCAAGAGCTATGTGTATTGGATTATTACTAAGTCTAGGTGTCACAGATTTTAATAATGATTTTGATAAGGAATTAATTAATTACTAAAGCAGATAAAAGGCAAAGGTTTAATCAATAGAGGAGAGTGGTGCTAACATAGTTATTCCTCCTAGCTAGTAATGTCTACGTCTACTTACTTCCAATTACTTCAGGTGGGTTCAAATTCGAGAGGACAGCATTTGGTCAATTCGCCCTAACCTATCAGCAAAGATGCCACCACTGGAGAAGTTAGGTGTCCCTTCATAAGTCCAGTTGTTCCTGGTCCCCTAAGCCAAGTCATTAAGTACCGCTACATGCTAGATTTATAATAGTGAGTGCCCGGGCGTTAGCAACTTAAGCACTCACCCCCTAATTCGTGAGTTCATCCAAACGGTAGGTGATCAGTTAGTCAAATCGCACAAGTAGAAAGGGTCGTCAGTTGGTCATATCCTACCCCTCCCATCTCAGTCTACTCACTTAGGGTCAGTTGGTCATATCTCCTAAGCAACTAGCCTCTACTGCCATTTAAAACTACCGAAACAAGGGTAGCTACCAATAAACTATGCATGCATACACTTAGAAATAATTATACGAAAGTAATGTAAACGCAAACAAAACAATTAAGGAATCATAACTAGGCCAGCACCAAGAGGTGCTTAGCCGCTCATATTAACCATACAAGTCAATTCAATATTCAAATTTACGAAATACATGAATCGAAAGTAAATAAAAGATAAAATGCTAATGCTTATCGTAGGGGAGTGATTTCTCCCTTGGAGACAGCTCCGTATGCTCCTCTAGACCCGCCTTTGGCTTCTTCCCACGTTCTTTGGTTGTGGTGTGTGGAATGGGATGCTTTGAAATGCTAGAAATCGTGGGGTATTTATAGGCCAGATCTGGATTACGGCGTAACTAATATAAGAGTTACGCCGTAATCTTCAATTTCTTCGTAATTTACACTAGATCTGCTGGTTACGGCGTAACCTTATGAGTGGTTACGCCGTATCTTCAATATTACTTGGTTACGCCGTAGTTGGTGAAATAGTTACGGCGTAGTTATCAACGGCGTTGAACCTCATTTGACCTAATAAGTTACGTCGTAGTATATTGGGGGAGTTACGCCGTAATCTTCTAATGAGTTGGCTTTCTGAGTCACGTTTTAGTTACGGCGTAATGAGAGAGATGAGTTACGCCGTAACTTCTTCAAAGTCAGCATACTATGATAAATCTTTGATATTTCTCCTATTTCGCGTCTCTTTAGCTCCAATGCTCGTAATTTACCTGAAAGTGGAAAACAATGGAAAACAAGCGTTAATCCATATAAATGATATAAATTACAAGCATTATCAGGGGAAATTGACACTTAATATTCACAACTATTTGATGTTATCAAATATCCCCCCACTTGAATTCTACTTGCCCTCAAGTAGACCTTATTAGAAAGATTCCTAAAAAGATATCTCCCATAACCTGGAAAATATAAGTTTACAAATCCCTTATGCTAGAATAAAACAAAGCCGAACACCTCACGAAATGGGAACGAAACACTCAAATCTCTCAACTATTCTAAGTGTCAATTTCGGGGTGATCACTCAATCGCACAGTCATAGCATGTATTCTATCATAAGCTTGGTGGTTACACAAATCTCCACCACTAGAGTTAAGGGCTAAACAATTCTCGAAGGCAATATGGGTAGACACGAAAAAGGTTAAGGGGTGACTCGTCATTACTAAAATGTCACGGCGAAGTGGACAAAATCAATGATACATGACCAAATCCATGGCCAAGACACCAAAGATTGCTCGCTGCATCACCTAGACAAGCTTCATGACTATAGGGTAGGATAAGACATGGGATATAAAAATGGTGTAAAATAAAAATCAAGCAAGTAGTCTAAATCTATAACCAAGTCATCACCACTTACCGTCCGCCTAAAGTTCAAGCTTTGAAGTCAAGAAACCGGATCATGAAATACTAGGTAGATGTGTCATTAGAGGATGTCGTGATGGGCACACTACATTTTCTCCAACTGTTGGCATAATTACCAACTCCAATCTTCGAATGTGACCGAGGTGGCCTCCTCGATACTAAATCTATAAAGCTCATGACGTAGTGCTTATAACATCGCACTTTACAATAACTAAATAACATAACAACTTTTTTTTTAATCATAACTATAACAACTAAACATAATATCCCCCCACTTGAGATGAACATCGGGAATTCGGGGGGTCTTCAATGATCTTCAGGAATATGTCGTCGACGAAAGTGTGATTTCTGAACCTTTCCACTTGAACCTTGAATTTAGGCAAATGATGACTTCTCAATCACAAATAAAGACTACAGGGTAGGCTAAGGTGTATAGGTGTATCGAAACAATATATTGGATTAAGAAAATGAAAAGAATGGCTCAGAAGGGTGTATCTAGGGGTATCTTGCACTAAAGGTGAGTGCAACAAAAGGGTTTTACATGAGGGTCGAGAAGTCGAGGTGACTAATCGATAGACACACAATGGTAGGCTATTTGGGTGATAATCCTATAATATTGCCTTCTTAAACTGAAAAGTCCAAATACATCGAGCTAACTCAACATACCTCGTCTATGGTCTCGAAATGATGCAAAGACCAAGTTCTGAAGTTTACAAGCTACCGGCACACTCATAATTTGGTGGATTTGGGGTAAAATATTGGAAACGGATAAGGCTAATCTCTCCATATAATATCAAGGGTTGTATGTGCTCGGCTAAGGTCTAATCTAGTTAGGTTAAGAAAAACATGTCAAAATTAAAAATGGCATAATTTTTCAAAATAAACTAGAAAAACGAGGGCAAAATAATGTTCAAGAGATAATTCTACTCCCGTCCCCCCGCTTGAATTGTACAAAGTCCCTTTTGTACTAAGCGTTAAATAAAGGTGAAGAGAAAAGTAGAATTAGAGCGAGAACTTCCCTGAAATTTGCTCAAAAAAGAAAGAAGTCCCACGAAAAAGAAACGTGCCTTCGTGTAAGCATTCATGAGCAAACTTCAATCCATGAAATCACACTACCGACAAGCATAATTCTAAAAAGAAAAAAATGAAAAATAAAAACAAACCTAACTCACTTTCGTAGGAATCACGGTTGCATTTAGCATATGCAAAAAGCCTTTTAAACCACTTGGTGTCCCAAGTGGACGAGTGAAGTCTCGTGAGGGTTTACAGGGAACACACCCACAAAGTTCATTTAAAATACTAATACGAGGTTATTGTATTTTAAAATGAAAGAAGTAAAGCAGAGGAAAGTTACGTCGTAACTCTTTGAGGGAGTTACGCAGTAACTGGCAAAACCTGACATAAGCTGCAAAGCGAGTGGTTACGGCGTAACCACTGAGATGGTATTACGCTGTAATTGGTAATGCGTCTAAAATTCTGCTGCAAAGGTTTGGTTGCGGCGTAATCACAGAGATGAGTTACGCCGTAACTATGGTCATATCAGCAAACTGCAGCAGCAATTACTTCCTCGTTTCCTGCAAAACTGGTTAAAAACACAAAACCCTATAGAAATGGAAACAAAATAAAAGAAATGGATAATTCGGGTTGTCTCCCGAAAGAGCACTTTTCTTTATTTACGAGTCTTTAAGTTAGACTTAGAGCCGCGGAGCTTTAGGCAGGGGCGAAGAACTCATCTCCCGAAAGCTTGCTAACATCTTGCCCATAATAAATTTTTGCACGGTGTCCATTTACCTTGAAATATACTCCTTCCATATTAAGAACCTCAATAGTCCTATATGGGAACACCTTACTTACTGTGTAGGGGCCAACCCAACGAGATCTCATTTTTCCAGGGAATAATTTGAGTCTTGAGTTAAAATCGAGAACCTCTTGTCCTACTTCAAATTTTTTATCCTTAATTAGCTTATCGTGCCATCTTTTGGTCCTGTCTTTTTATGCCTTGGCATGATCATATGCTTTGTCTCGTAATTCAGCTAAACGATTTATTTGGGAAAATTGGTGTTCCTTGATCACATCAGCTTCTAAATTAGCATTCTTGAGAGCCCAGTATGCTTTATGTTCCAATTCTATGGGAAGATGACACGCTTTTCCGTAAACAATTTTAAAAGGGGTGCTTCCAATAGGGGTTTTGAAAGCTGTTCTGAATGCCCATAAAGATTTGTCGAGTTTTTCGGACCAATATTTTCTATTACTACTGACGGATTTTTCTAAAATTTGCTTGAGCGCCCTATTGGTGTTTTCAGTTTGCCCATTAGTTTGTGGGTGATAAGGTGTAGACATTCGGTGGAGGACCCCATATCTGTTGAGAACTTTCTCCATAATAGCATTACAAAAGTGCGTCCCTCGATCACTTATGATGGTCTTAGGGATCCCAAACCTGGAGAATAATCTTTTCAAAAAGCGAATTACACTTCTAGCATCACATGTTTGCAGAGCTTCAGCTTCGACCCACTTTGAAACGTAATCGACAGCAACAAGGATATAACTTTTATTCTTTGATGGGGTGAAGGGTCCCATAAAATCGATCCCCCAAACATCATAAACCTCACATACCATAATGTTGTTGAGTGGCATCTGATTTCGAGAAGAGATGTTTCCTGCCCTCTAACAAGCGTCACAATCCCTTACATGTTTTGCGGCATCTTTGAAAATGCTAGGCCAAAAGAATCCGGCCTCATAAACCTTCCGAGCAGTATTATCGGCCCCGTAGTTTCCTCCCGCAGGTCCGTTGTGACAATGTTCCAAAATCTATTTTTGCTCATCTCCAAAAACACATCTTTGAATAATACCATCCGGGCATGATTTAAAAAGGAAAGGGTCATCCCAGAAGTAATATTTAAGATCTGAGAAGAACTTTTTCTTTTGATCATAATTTTTGATGCTAGGTAATACTCTGGCCGCGAGGTAATTAGCGAAATCTGCGTACCATGGTTCGGGACTGGAATCTTTAATTCTTACTGCCATGAGATGCTCATCAGGGAAGGAGTCCTGAATAGTTTCTTTGTCAAGTTCTTCAAGCTCAGGGTTTTCTAATCGAGAGAGGTGATCAGCTGCTAAGTTTTCTGCCCCTTTCTTATCCATGATTTTAAATATAAATTCTTGTAGCAGCAGCACCCATCTTATCAATCTTGGTTTGGCATCCTGTTTATTGAATAAGTACTTCAAAGCAGAATGGTCAGTGTAGACGACAGTTTTTGACATTACTAAATAAGATCTGAACTTATTAAAGGCATAAACCACAGCCAAGAGTTCTTTTTCGGTGGTTCTGTAATGCTCTTGTGCCTCATTTAAGGTTTTACTAGCGTAATAAATGGGTTTAAAATTTTTATCCACCCTCTGTCCTAAAACAGCGCCCACAACATAATCACTAGCATCGCACATAAGTTCAAAATCGTTGCCCCAATCTGGAGCAATAATAACAGGGGCAGTAGTCAATTTTTCTTTTAAAATATCAAAATATTTTTTTCAATCGTCATTAAAATCAAATTTTTCATCTTTCATGAGGAGTTGGGTCATAGGTTTGGCAGTTTTGGAAAAGTCTTTTATAAATCTTCTATAAAATCCAGTGTGCCTAAGTAAAATCCCAATTCCTTTCAGATTGGTTGGATAAGGAAGTCGAGAAATAACGTCAATCTTAGCTTTATCAACTTCGATCCCTGTTTGGGAAATCTTATGCCCCAAAACAATCCCTTCTCTTACCATAAAATGACATTTCACCCAGTTAAGGACAAGGTTGGTTTCTTCACATCTGGCAAGCATTTTAGATAAATTATTAAGACAAGATGAAAAAGAGTTACCGAAAACCGAGAAATCATCCATGAAGACTTCCATAAAATCTTGACACATATCCGAGAATATTGCAGTCATGCACCGTTGGAATGTGGCAGGAGTGTTGCATAGTCCGAAAGGCATCCTTCGGTAGGCGAATGTTCCCGTACGGGCAGGTGAAAGTAGTCTTTTCTTGATCCTCAGGGGCGATCGGAATTTGAAAGTATCCCGAAAATCCATCAAGAAAACAGTAATACTCATGTCCAGAGAGTCTTTCTAACATCTGATCGATAAATGGAAGGGGGAAGTGATCCTTCCGTATTGCGTCATTTAATTTTCTGTAATCGATACACACCCTCCAGCCAGTGACCGTCCTAGTAGGTATTAGCTCGTTATCTTCATTAGTGACTACTGTCATTCCTCCTTTCTTCGGCACAACATGAATAGTAATAGCCCAAGGACTATCGGAAATAGCGTAAATTAGACCTGCATCCAGGAGTTTAATGATTTCATCTGTTACCACGTCTTGGACTTTAGGGTTTAATCTTCTATGTGGCTGTACTACTGGTTTAAAATAATCCTCCATCAGTATCTTGTGAGAGCAGTATGAAGGGTTGATCCCTTTTATGTCAGAGACTTTCCACGCAATCGGCCCCTTGTTCTTGCTTAAAACCTGCAATAGCGACTCCTTTTCTTCATCAGATAACAAAGAAGAAATCACAATTGGAAAATTACGATCCCCATCAATGAATGCATATTCTAAATGAGGAGGGAGCTCCTTGATTTTGGGGGTAGTATCAACTTCTTCCGGGGTATTTGTTGAACATAGCGTTTGATTGTTCACAGCCAGTTCTTCTGTTTCGCTTTCTCCATCGCTAGATATCCCATCATTATCTTTGAACTTCAATGATTTCAAAGGGTTGGTCAGAAAGCATTCCTGGGCATGATTCTGAGCGTTAGCTTCGATAAGGTCGAGATCGTCGAGGTTGTCATCAGTGAAAGAATCATATCTCATTGATTTTTCAAGATCGAAGGTAATCTTGTTGTTTCCAATCTCCAACGAAATTTTTTTGTTAAAGACATCAATCATAGCATGTGCGGTGGCAAGAAAGGGTCTCCCAAGAAAAATTGGGATGTCATCCTCTTCCATATCAAGGACTACGAAGTCAACCGGGAAGAAAAATTTATCGATCTTAACAAGAACATTTTCAGCGATTCCTTTAGGATATTGAGTTGTTTTATTAACTAGCTCAATGCACATTCTAGTTGGTTTCAGGTCCCCCAATTCCAGACGCGAATATAGAGAGAATGGCATAAGACTTATGTTTGCCCCAAGATCGGCAAGGGCCTTGTCGAACATAATTCCTCCGATTTTGCATGGTAAGGTGAAACTCCCATGATCTTCTTCTTTAAGAGGCATATCTTTTAGAAGGGCGGCAGAGAACCTTTGATTTAAAGTTATCTGTGTCCTATCAGAAAGTCTTCTATGGGTTAGGAGATCCTTCATGAATTTAGCATATTTGGGCATTTGCTCAAGGGCTTCAATGAGAGGAATATTAATGCTGAGTTGTTGTAACTTTTCCATGAATTTCTGAAATAACACTCGTTCTTGTTCCTTCTTAATTCTTCCCGGAAATGGTATTGGAGGAACGTAGGGACGGACTTTATCTACAATTGGTTGAGCCCCCTCGGTTTCTTTGTTGTTGTTCTGAGGCATTTCTTCAGTCAGATCATTCGAGTTTGAAGGGTAGGCTGGTTCCTTATAGTTTAATCCACTTCTGGTTGTAATAGCATGTGCTAGATCTCGAGGATTTGGTTCAGTTGTGCTAGGAAGTTCTCCTTCATCTCTCATGCTGATAGATTCTGCGAGCTTTCCGACTTGATTTTCAAGTCTTCTTACAGCAGTTGCTTGTGTTCTCAGCACCTGGTCGTAATCTCGTTTGATATTCCATACAAATTTTTCGCTCTCTTCTTGTTTTCTGCTGGATTCCTTAACAAGCTTTTTCACAGCCTTTTTGAGATCTGTTACTCTACCATCAATGGGTTTATCGAACTTGTGTTTAACCATTTTGACTTCTTCATGGGGATTGCATATCTACTTCAAATTCCTCCAGATTCTTCATTACCGATTGTAGCTCGATTGGGTCTTCATTCCAATCTTCATTCCAAGACGACGAGTGGAGGGCTACTTCTTCAACTCTTGTCCATCCTTTATCAGCAGTCATTAACGGGATAGGTTCTTTTGAGTCTAATAATTTCTGAGTTTTTATGTTCAACCCATTGTAAAATATTTGCAGTTGCTCGTGCTTGTTGAGTTTATGCTCGGGGAACTTGAGGATGGCTTCATTGAATCTTTCCCAAGCTATAAACAGTGGTTCATCATTGAATTGGCTAAACCTCCTAATTTCTTCAACTTGCTGGAGGATTTTTGCAGGGGTTCGGTATTCCTTAAGAAAGGCCTTTTTAAATGCACTCCACGTTGTGATAGATCCAGATGGTAGTTTCTTTAACCAATCTATAGCTCTTCCTTTTAGGGTGAAAGGAAATGCCCTCATCATAACATGATCTCTGGAGACCCCAGGCGCGTGGAATAAATCGGCGATCTCACATACTTTTGCGATGTGCTCGTGTGCTTCATCATCTTTGGTTCCATAAAAGCAACATCTTTTTAGTTCTTCAAGACATAGTCCCCAGAATTCAAATTTTACATTTTCTTCAAGAGCTGGAATGGTGATTACCTGTTTACTTTTAGAGGGGTGAGATAATCATTCATAGTGAGAGACATAATATCAGAATAAAACTAAAGACTTAATAAAAATCCTAATATAACTTCCTGGCACCGGCGCCAAAAACTTGATATAGGTTTTACTGACCAGGTTTTAATATTTATATAGTCTCGTTATACCTATGGTCTACCCTAATGCACTAACGGGCAGTGTACCCGGTCGTGTGTAGTGTAGTATTCGGTAAAACCGAGGTCGTACCAAGAGCTATGTGTGTTGGATTATTACTAAGTCTAGGTGTCACAGATTTTAATAATGATTTCGATAAGGAATTAATTAACTACTAAAGCAGATAAAAGGCAAAGGTTTAATCAATAGAGGAGAGTGGTGCTAATCTAGTTATTCCTCCTAGCTAGTAATGTCTACGTCTACTTACTTCCAATTACTTCAGGTGGGGTCAAATTCGAGAGGACAACATTTGGTCAATTCGCCCTAACCTATCAGCAAAGATGCCACCACTAGAGAAATTAGGTGTCCCTTCATAAGTCCAGTTGTTCCTGGTCCCCTAAGCCAAGTCATTAAGTACCGCTACATAATAGATTTATAATAGTGAGTGCCCGGGCGTTAGCAATTTAAACACTCACCCCCTAATTCTTAAGTTCATCCAAACGGTAGGTGATCAGTTGGTCAAATCGCACAAGTAGAAAGGATATCTTACCCTTCCCGTTTCAGTCTACTCACTTAAGGTGAGTTGGTCATATCTTTTAAGCAACTAGCTTCTACCGCCATTCAAAACTACTGAAACAAGGGTAGCTACCAATAAACTATGCATGCATACACTTAAAAATAATTATACGAAATTAATGTAAACGCAAACAAAACAATTAAGGAATCATAACTAGGCCAGCACCAAGAGGTGCTTAGCCGCTCATATTAACCATACAAGTCAATTCAATATTCAAAGTTACGAAATACATGAATCGAAAGTAAGGAAAAGATAAAATGCTAATGCTTATCGTAAGGGAGTGATTTCTCCCTTGGAGACAGCTCCGTATGCCCCTCTAGACCTGCCTTTGGCTTCTTCCCACGTTCTTTGGTTGTGGTGTGTGGAATTGGATGCTTTGAAATGCTGGAAATCGTGGGGTATTTATAGGCCAGATCTGGGTTACGGCGTAACTAATATAAGAGTTACGCCGTAATCTTCAATTTCTTCGTAATTTGCCCTAGATCTGCTGGTTACGACATAATCTTATGAGTGGTTACGCCGTATCTTCAATATTACTTGGTTACGTAGTTAGTGAAATAGTTACGGCGTAGTTATCAGCGGCGTGGAACCTCATTTGACCTAATAAGTTACGTCGTAGTCTTTAGGGGGGGTTACGCCGTAATCTTCTAATGAGTTGGCTTTCTGAGTCACGCTTTAGTTACGGCGTAATGAGAGAGATGAGTTACGTCGTAACTTCTTCAAAGTCAGCATACTTTGATAAATCTTTGATATTTCTTCAACTCCGCGTCTCTTTAGCTCCAATGCTCATAATTTACCTGAAAGTGGAAAACAAGCGTAAATGCATATAAATGATATAAATTACAAGAATTATCTGGGGAAATTGACGCTTAATATTCAGGACTATTTGATGTTATCAATGGTTGTGTTATGTCAAGATAAGAAAGAGACCATGTTTTTCTTTGGTGGCTGGGTAACAAGAGAAAACACAGATAAAAGGGGGCGTGTATTTACTTTTTCGTGTTATGAATGAGAAATTAGGGATTGTTAGCATTATATCCCTAAATATTATTTAGGGTGTATAATAGATAATGGGCTTAAGTGTATTTCAGGCTTTATCATTTATTGGAATGGAAAATGGGGCAATTCGAATTTTGCATAAAATTAACCATTGGGTCATAATTGATTTAGTACTATCCGAAATTTAGAAAGTGTTTGTGCTAAAATTTGTTTAATATTTGATTTTGGCTATAAGGTAAAATAGTACATTTTCATATTTGGCTAATATTTTATTGTACCAGAGAATTATGAGATCCAAATGTATAATATATTATTGTTATGTCCTAAAGTTATTTTAATTTAAATTATTATTTATTTGTACGGTTATTATTAGAAAAAAATGTATTACCGAATAATATTTGCTCGCAATAAAATATAGTCATATGGTACCCGCTGTCGCATCGCGCGGGTACCCTGCTAGTATATTAATAATCATATAAATTTTTTTCATTTATTTTAATATATAAAATTATTTTCTCTCTCTTACATTAAAACCAAATTCAAATTCAAATCCAAATCATAAACCCACTAACAAACCAAACGGGCTCTAAATGTATAAAATGAAACGTTTTAAAATTATCAAATTAAGGGGGTGTTTCTTTTCCATTATTCCCTCTTAATGGATATAAATGTGGGCCCAAAATACTTATTACATCATGATTGGTAGACACACAAATTTCTTTGTCTCCCAATTAACACGCTAGTTAAGACCCTCAAAGCTAACAACTTAATTTAGTAACAACCCTTAAGTCAGGTCATCAACTCTTCATTATCAGGCTGGCTGTGACACCGAAACAAAAGTTGTCAACAAGCATATGATGATAGATGCCAGTGGAGTCGTTGCTGTGTTGGAGAATGGCGTTCTGATAGTGAAGTTTCCGATTAGAACAACGAAAACAATGCAAGCAAAACCATTCCCTTTTAGTCAAAGAACAAACAATCTATTTTGTTGAAACAATTATTGTCGTCTTATTTTGTTAAAAGATTGCTTGCGCTGCTGCTATTATTATATATTTGAGGAATTATCTTTATTTTTATGTGTTCATACATCTAATTTGAAAACACACCCTAAGCATGTGCTTGTATTTAATTGATATAGGCTTAAAATCATATTAAGATGTAATAAGTATTTTGAGCCCACATTTATAACCGTTAAGAAGAATGAATTGAAAAACAAATACCTTTTTAGTTTGATGATTTTAAAACATTTCATTTCATACACTTCATCTATTGTGGTTTATGAAAAAGTTTATAAAATAATGAAGAGATTTAAAAACTTGTAAACCTATTTCAAGCCTATGTGTCATGAAGAGGACTAAAATGTTAAACCTTTTCATAACTAAATATCTTTGAGCACGTGAGATGTTTATAAAAAAACTTGAAAAGATTTATAGAGATAGGTTTAATAAACAAAAAGGTTTATAATTTAATGACATAACAGAATTTCAAACATTCTAAAAGATTTATTATAGTGGATGACCTAATAATTTAAAACCCTAATGTTGTTCCAGATTCTAACTTATTTTCAAAGATATGATTTTAAGCCTATATTAATTAAATGCATGCGCAAGCTTAGGAGGTGTTTTCGAATTAGAGGTTTGAATACAAAAAAATAAAGATAATTCTACAAATACATAATATTAGCAGCAACAAAAGCAGTCTTTTAAGAAAATAAGACGAAAATAATTATTTTAATAAAATAGATTGTTTGTTGTTCTTTGACTAAAAGAAAATGGATTGGTCTACATTGTTTCCGTTGTTCCAACCGGAAACTTCAATATCAGAAGGCCATTCTCCAACACAACAATGACTCCACTAGCATCTATCATCAGATGCTTGTTGATAACGTTTGTTCCACAGGTGGGTGTCACAGCCAGCCCGGTAATGAAGAGCTGATGACCTTCAACAATGATTTGAATGTGATCTTTCAGGAAACCGGGGGCATCATCATGGACCCCAACCCTGTCTTCAAATATTTTCACTGAAGAATCAATGTTTTCAGAAGACCTGACATTCACCATCTTCATCAACCTTAATAACCTCTCTTTGAAATGAAGAGGTATATCTGAGACAATAAGGAAAAAAAAACAAAAAACAAGTTACTAATTTTAACTTCAAAGTAGTACGTAGCAGAAAACATTTATATATTTGAATAACAATGAAACATAAAACAAAATTTGCTTTTGGACACCATTTCATAAACTAGAAACAAACAAACAAACAAAATTTTAGTAATCAAAAATTATTATCGTTATTGTTATTTAATTGTTGTAACTAAAAGAAGACATGCTAACCTTTCAGCAGGGCCACCCTCAATGATATCTAATGATTATTATTTTGTCTCTCCTCTTCATCTTTTTCTCTTTTATAACCTTTCTTTTTCATTTCAAGTTACATATCCACACTTGTTTACTTGTTAAAAGAATTTCAAAATGGCTTCTTCCATAACCAAAAGTTCATGACAAAAACAAATGCTTATAATTTTGGTCGTTTTCTCGCAACTTTACCCGATGGAACACCACCACTGGTACCAAGCTTGAAAGGATTATTCAAGGTTATGGATATCCCAAATCCATTCGATGATAAGATAGGGATGTTAGGTTGAATTCTCATCATCAACCTAACATCCCTATCTTATCATTGAATGAATTTGGAATATCTACAACCTTGAATAATCAACGGCCAAACTTAGAAACCTTTGTTTTTTTCATGAACTTTTAGGTTATGCAAGAAGCCATTTTAAAATTCTTTCAACAAGTAAAAAAGTGTGGATATTTAATTTGAAATGAAAAATGAAGGGTTTATAAAAGAGAAAAAGATGAAGTGGAGAGCCAAGATAATAAATTTTACTGCTCATATCTTTTTACACAATCTTTTTAACTTTGATTTATGTCAACATTAAGTGGATGATAAATGAGAGAGCTTTTGTTAATAATTTTATACTAGCGGGATACCCGCGCGATGCGGCAGTGGGTACATTGTGATTAAATTTTTCAGCGAATAAATATTATTTTATTTTGACCTGCTTGATTTCAGATTTATGTTTTGGAAGCTTAATTCGATTGTACATTATGATTAAAGAGTTGTATATTTTGGTGAAATGGTGAATTAAATTATGTATTAATTGTATGCATTGAATAGTGTGTTTTTAGTTTTATTTGTATTTGTACATTGTGCTTAGTTAATTGTATATATATTTGTGATAGGTGTATTAATTGTATGTATGTAAGAAAGAGGAGAATTATTTTACATATCAAACTTTTCTTACATACCAAAAGACTCATCTTCACCATTCATCTAAAAAAAATCAACGGCTGAGATTAAAAGCATTTTATTATTTCACCTATTTTTTATAATTTAAATATCTCTTAAACCGTTAATCGTTAAGCAAAAATAATTACACTATCGCGACGAGCATTTAATTATCTTTCTATAGACATGCACTTTGATATACTTTCGAAAAAAGAAAAAAAAAAATCGTTTTTTCATGTTTTTTCGTCTTTTTTTTCGTTTTTCTTCGAAACTGGAATTTGCATGAAATATTATATATGATTTAACACTAATTTGAAGATCACATGTGATACTAGTGTTAAATCACATATGATATGTAATATCAGATATGATAAATCACATATCATATATGATTTAACACTAATATCACATGTGGTATTCAAATTAGTGTTAAATCATATATGATTTTTTCATGCAAATTTTAGTAACGTAAAAAAAGAAATAAACTTAAAAAAAACGTGAAAAACACGAAAAAAAAAATTTTGTCGAAAGTATATCAAAGTGCCTATTTATAGAAAGATAAATAAATGTTCGTCGTAATGATATATATTTTTTCGCTTGACGATTAACGGTTTGAAAAATATTTATATTTGAAAAAAAGGATGGAAGTAGGTTTTTTTAATTGTTGTGATTAATCTCATCTATTAGATCTAATAAAAATGTAAGGTGGAGATTGATCCCTTAGTATGTAAAAAAGTTTTTGTCCTCAAATAATCTTAAATCATGTAAGAAATAATATTTGCTTAAAATCAATTGTGCTTTACATCGTTGTACATTATGTTTTATAAGTAGTATTTGCTTAAATTCTAATTTAAAAAATCTTAAACTCATAAATAGGAGAGAGGGTTATCCCTCCATTATAAGTAGTATAGATGAATTCCTTATAGCCTCACGTCTAGCTAGAATCATTTGTATTTAAACCATTTACAATGCATCAAGTTGACTTGATGCATTTAACACATTTAATACATAAGACATTAATGACCAAAGTTTAGATGAAATACTTTAACTTTACCAGGTTTTTGTAGGAAAGCTTTTCAAAAAGCTTTGTTTACAAAGCAAAAAACCTTTTTGAAAGACATTTTAAAATAATGAAAAGTTTTCAACCACTTGACTTAATGTGGATACTATTATAATTTTTGCTAAAAAAATAGTATACTCTAGGGTGGAAATGAGCCGAGCCGCTCGTGAAAAGCTTGGGATCGAATCGGTAAAAAGCTCAAATGAGCCGAGCTTAAGTTAGAGCTCATTTATTAATCGAGCTCGAGCCCGAGCTCTATATACAAATCTTGTTTGGGTTCGCGAGCCTAAACGACATTATAATATTTTAAGTATTAAACATATATACGAGCCGAGCTCGAGCTTATTAACGAGCTACAGAAAGATATTTACGAGCCGAGCTCAAACTCGAGCCAAACTTTAAGTTTTCATTGCCAAATCGTATAAACGAGCTGAGCTCGAGCCGAGCCCGAGCGTATACAATATGCTACGAGCCGAGCTCGAGCTTAAACTTTAAGGCTCAAAACGAGCCGAGCTCGAGCTTTTTAAAACTTAAACGAGCCGAGCTCGAGCTCTGACAAGCTCAGGCCCGGCTCGGCTCGTTTTCACCCCTAGTATACTCTACTGAATATCTATGTTGCACACTTTTAGATATCATTTGATTATACATTGAAAAAATCTTTTAAAATGGGCAAATTCTTCAAGAGGGTTAACAATTTAGTCACTTTCAAAGGCATTTTTCAGTTTTGGTCATTTGCGATCGTGTGACTGCATGGCCTCAGCCATTGCACGACACGTGCTCGATTTTTTATGATAAAAGTCTGTGCGATTTGATTGCTCATTTTATTATTAATAGTTTAAAAAGTCTAAAGGTCATTTTAACTTTTGCTCTTGAGTCACAAGTTTTACATACCAAAAAGACTTAGGGACTCACGAAAAGTGATTCAGGGATTCACACAAAAGTACATAAAAATGTACTTTTTGTGTGAGTCGCTAGGTCATTTTTCATGAGTCTCTAAGTCTTTTTTATGTGCTTAACTTGTGCCTTTAAGACACAATTTAGAAAAATCCAAAATCTAATATACCCCCAACTTGTTTATTTTCTCCCTCAATCTATCATCTGCTTCCTCACTTAACTTTTTGCATGACTTAATCATCACCATTTTTATTTTCAAATTCCGGCGACAACCTTATAATCCGACCAACTTTATTTTTATAATAATCAATAGTTAATTATTAAATTAAACAGAAAGCATGATCGGATCTAACGGCAAAGATCGTTATATGTTTTCATATCACTCGTATTCAAATTCCCATCAGGCAACTACGGTTCTGCCTGACCCTACTTAAGCATGCATATTATGTCACTGAAGACTTGGTATGAAGCCTTGGATCTTACGTTAGAAGAGCAAAAGGTCGGGGTTTGTTATCGCGTGGATGCTTTGTACTAAACATAACAAGACTAAGGGAAGTGTCTGATTAGAAAAAAAAATTACGGTTATATCATTTTATTTGAAATAAGGTTAAGAAGTGAGAGAGTAAATATGTAAAATTAAGATAAAATGGATGAACTTAATTTAAAGACCCACATCTCAGGATTTTTCTAGAAGGTCATATATTAGTTTTAAGCACTAAACAAGCATTCATTTAGTGACTTTATTAACTTACCTATTTTTCAATTAAGACATTTTAAATTATTATCAAACACCACCTAACAGAGTTTTGGAACAATTTATGGGATATAAAAGAAGGGGGAGTTTATATGGACCCTCCCATAAGGAAGGTTTCGTGAAGCCCTGTGCATTACAAGTATGTACAGTGTATATCATGATTTTTACATTTCGACAAAAACCCTTATTTATCACATCAAAAACTCTTAGAGGGTGTTTGGCAAAGCTTTCAAAACGTGATTATTTGATTATCACGTTTTCAAAACGTGAATAATCAACTTTTGGTGTTTGGTTCAAAACGTGGTTTTACAACTGGAGGTGGGGGCGTACTTTTGCAAAACGTCATTTTGATACCCACGTTTCTAAACTTGATAATCAAAGCCAAACACCCCCTTAATAACATAACCCATCAAAAGACTCCTCCGCCTTTGTTATTGCGTAGACGCTTTGTACTACATGCCCACTACTAGCACAAGAATATATAAACTTTCATAAAGTGATGCAGGTACGCTACTCTTTTGTCTACTTTATTTCCTTTTACCCGGTTAATCTATCTAGCCATTAGATTTTTTTAATGCAACAGTGATGGTACAATTTTTTGGTAAATGGTTTTAATATACCGGTGAATTGAATAAATAAAAAAATAATGTTGTTACATGTGAAAGTGGTGATAAGTCACTCTATACCAATTGCAAATGCAAAAGCTATATGTTTGAATACTTTCCAACATAAGAGCACTCCCATTCATAACTTGGATTAAACTTTAACACCGTGCCACATCAGTTTTAACATTTCACCTTAACTCACCCAAAAAACACCAACAATCATAACATCCCAAGTTAAACTTTAACTCACCAACAATTTACAAAAACAACCCCTCATTTAGGGGCAGAAATGAAAAAAAAATGAAATAACGGGCGTTGAGGGGTTAACACCCGTGGTTTAACACCGAAATAACACCGAACTCCCAATGGTTAACATAGGTTAACACCGGATAACACCGAAATAACACATGTCCGGTGTTAATCATTGGGAGTGCTCTAACAACCAAAACAAAAACTAAATAATACATGACATGAGCTTGGACAAGGAAATAACACCCTTTTATGTAGCCAAGAACATGCCTCTCTTATATCACGTCTTAATATTCCACTTGAGCAAAATGTCCATAACCTTTGGCGGTTTCTTGAAACGAATGGACGTCATCTTTAATCTTACAGTTTCCATAATAGCATCACACACCTGCTCTTCGCGAGGAGAATCATTGGAAAAGAGGCGGCTGTGAAGTTCCTACTATATGAAGTACGAAGTGGCAGCAAACACCAAACGACTTACAATGCTTTCAATGGCGATTTTTTAGCGAAATCGGCACTAACCAAGCAATAATATCATTCAACTTTGGAGATACATACTATAGACCAGCTTTAACCATAATAACGTCCATACTTTAGACGACAAAGAGCACTCAAAGAACAAATGTTCATGTGTGTCGGGTTCAAGCTTACATAGAGGACACCGAAGTAGGTTTAAATAAACCGACACGCCAACATCCATTTGCTTCAGTTTATCTTGGGTTTTAATCTTTCGACACATGATTAACCATTCATGGAATACATATCTTGGAATAGCATAAGCGAACCAAATAACACGAGCCCATGGAACCGCTTGACCTCTTGGACGAATCGTGTCCCAAACAAACCGGGTAGCAAACACTTCCAGTGTACCACCTCTTGTTTTCCACAGAACCTGGTCAGATTTATCTTAGAACAGTATTGGTTGCCTAACTTGAATCATACAGGATATAAACGTGTTCCATGCATTTGGCTAAGTCTTAAACAATATCCTTAACACTTTCAAGTAAATTAAACCCTTCACGAGTGATAGTATGAACACTCAAATGGTTGCAAAATAGGGCTTTGATCACACCATAAATTGAACCAAGGCGATGTGTTTTTTTCCATTCCTAATTTTGTGCTGGAAGTGAGGACGAGCAAGATTCCTTATTTGAAGAAGTTTTCTCCAACCTCAACTTAGATTTGACATGATTGGAACATCCCAAAAGCTTCGACCCTTTAATTTGTACGCATGGATCCAACGCGCTACATACATTCCTTTCGAGCCATAATATTCCAAACGTGTTTTGTCATTAACGCAACATTGAACCTTTCAAGGTGTTGGATTCCCAACTCACCTTCATGTATCGGAAGGCGTAAGTCTTCCCAAGCTACTTTTGCTTTTTCTCGTTTCATTTCACCATGACACCATAAGAAGCCCCTCATAAGTTGCTCGATATCTTGAACAATTCAGATAGGGAGGATAAAAACCGAAGCCCAATAGCCATGCATAGATGAGATAACTGATAATACAAGTTGAACGCAAAAGAAAGAATTTTGTTCTTCCAATCATATAACCGATTTTGCACCCTTTCCACAAGGATTTTACAATCTTTGTAGAGAATACGAGGTGAAATCAAGGGAACTTCAAGGTATTTCACAAGTAAAAATGCATGCTTCAAATGGCATTATTTGAAGAATAGTGGCCTTAACATGACTCGCTACGTTACAAAAAAAGGACGTGCTTTTTGGGATGCTTGGAATGAGCCCCAACACTTCTTTAAATTCCTATAACGAATCTATAATAAGTTTTGCATAATTAAGGTTACCACGTGCAAACAAAAATAAGTCATCTACAAAACAAACATTAATAATGTTTTGTCTATGGAAATAATTATGGTATTGGAATTCCTTGTTACCATTCACCTTTCGTTTAAGAATAGTGAGAATTTCCATCACCAATGTAAATAAGTATGGGGACATCGGGTCTCCTTGCCTCAACCCTCTTTTCCCCTTGAATTACCCATGCAGCTCGCCATTAATACACAAAGAAAAATTAGTCGAGGAAACACACGCCATAATCCAAGACACCATCTTTGTATGAAACCCAAAACCTAACATAATACTCTTCAAAAATTACCAATCAATCATATCATCTGCCTTTTGAATATCAACTTTAAAAGAACATCTAGGAAGGCCTTTGTTTAAATGGTACTTTTGCATTAATTCCTTTGTGAGTAAGATGTTATCCAATATACTTCTTACGGGTACAAAAGCGGATTGGTTATCACTCACAACATCACCGAAGCCTTCCTTCAAGCGATTAGTAATAATTTTACTAGTACACTTATTAATAACATTGAAACAAGAAATTGGACGATAATCATTTATGCGAGATGGAGCCGATACCTTGGAAATAAGGGCCAAAATTGTATGGTTAGTTTCTTGTAGCAGTTTTCCATTTGAGAAGAACTCCCGAATCGCATTACAAACATCACTGCCAACAATATCCCATGATATTTTTGAAGAAAACTGAGGTAAATCCATCGGAACCAGGAGCTTTATCATTCCCAATAGCAAACATGGCACCCTTGATCTCTTCATTACGGACCTCATGAACAATAAATGTTGCCTTTTCTGCCATCACCTTCTTTGAGAACAAGTTGTTGCTAATAAAAGATACTATGTCACCTTGAATTAGATCGTACGATCCTACAATCCCACCAACAAAAAACTTGCAAGATCGTTCTAGGATCGTGTGTGTTGTAAGATCGCATATAAGATCGTGGGATCGTCCGTAAGATCGTAAAATTGGATCTTGATCCGATCTTACTAATTTGATGAGTTATCTTATTATTTTATGGTAAAATCATATATAAGACTTGTATTTTTTTCTTCCTTTCTATTAAATTACTCTATATTGTTATATTTTGGTTCTAAAGTCTTTTACAAGATGTATATTTTTCAATCATACAAAGCTTTAATTAAGACTCTAATAGAGAATCAACATATTATTTGGGTGTGGGAAATGAAGTTACCGAAAAATCTGAAATAAATGAATTTTTTATTTATTGGATTTTTGGCATGTTTGCGACTCATATATTCTTTTTTCTATCTCACTAAAATGTTTATTTAGCTATGATAACTTGAACAAATTAAATGTATCACTATTTTTATTATCATGATGTTTGAACGTTAAAATTTTTCATAGGCTATCTATGAATTCGTGCTTGATATTCAATAGACATGTATAAGTGTATAACATTATGATCCATCAACGCCTATTAGCAAGACAAGACACTTGGTGGGATCTCACGATCTCGATCCGACCTTACGATCCCGATCTTGCAAAACAAATGATCTTGTCTAGGATCTCGATCTCAACAGCCTTGATCACTAGTTATCACACATAAAGTAGAAGCCTAACCAATTTGCTTGTTATCTGTAAGTTTGGTTTAGTTTTGTTTGAATTGAACCAACTACTACAATGGTGTGCGACGAGTAGTTTGCAGGTGGCGGAGAATGCAGTAGAGGCTTATGATGCGAACGGTGATGATGGTATGGTGGTATCGACTAGTGATGGTTTAGTGGTATTGTTGTGGTCAAGAGAGGGGATGGTGATAAGGTGGTCGACAAGTGGTTGTGTCAGTAGTGGTAAGTTAAGGTGGTCGGACAATCACGTTGTTCTTGGCATTTGCTAATTTTTTTTAGATTTATATTTAAAAACATGAAATCAATTCAAATCATTAAAAGGTTGGTTTAGTACAGGTGGCCATAAGGTTGTAGGTCGACGGTGGTGGCCGGATTTGCAGCGGTGGTTGGCTGGCTATAACCGAATGTAGTGTGCATATGGTGGCGGTGGAATGAGTTTATTGAATGTTGGAGGTAACTGATGGTATAGTAGTGGTGAGAGAGAGAGAGAGAGAGAGAGAGAGAGAGAGAGAGAGAGAGAGAGAGAGAGAGAGAGGTATTTGTCATTTAATCCAAAATCCCAAAGTCAAATCATGTACTTGATATAGGACACGTGTCGAGCATTCATAAAGGTCGCGCCCTCGCACGGTTACACATGATCAAAATTAAAATGTGACTTTAGAGATGTCTACATTATTGACCAACCCAAAGATTTTGTTCCTTTTAAGGGTTTTCTCTTATATATATCTATACTACTTATAAAGTGTGAATGCATATTTTTGAAATATTGAAATTTTGAATATTAGAAACTTAAATTCCAATGTTTGGTTTGACCTAAGAATGGAAACAAATGGTTAAAAGCTAGAATCGTTTCCATTCTCATCATTCTTCTCAAAATGTAAAGAATGCTTGGAATCAAAAAATAACACGCATCATCTATTCCCACTTCATTCCCCTAGAAAGGATAAAAGGTCATAATATATAATGATGAATCCACGTGAGTTGCACATTTTAAATAGATCCAAACAAAATTATACCCCACAACTCAAATCCTCTCGTTACGATCTGAAATATTTAAACATACTTTTCTGATAGAAAAATGATTTGGGTGCCTAAAACCTACACCTAATATTAGATTTAAATATGTGATTGGTGGATTTAAAAATTGATTGGTGGGAAATGATGTAAGAGAAAAAGTGCATTACACTTGTCAAAAGATGAATGGAGTAGATCTATTGTCAGGTCTCATTGTTAGGCCTAAATATCACCACTCTTTGTTAATATTTTCTGAATATACATACTTTGTTAATTAAAAATTTTAAGTAGTATAGTCAACTAAAAAACTCGAAATTACTTGACATCCCACTAATAAACTCTTAGTAATTCGGTATGCAAATTACTTTCCATGAAGAAACTTAAACTTGAATAACAAATAGTTTTAGAGTTGACTCGAAACTCAACCAATAATGCAGGTTGCTAAACGTCTGTTATTACCCTTATTGCTTATAGTCATCGTTTCAATGTCACAAGACATGAAACATGTATCCATTGGAAAATGTTAGTGTCACTTAGTGATTGGTATAGGCATGTTTTTAAACCTCAACTGGATAAACGAAAAACTATTGAGCTAATTTAAAAGTCAACCAACAATTACTAATCTTGTTTGCATCAAATTATCATAGAAGCCAAACGCCAAGTCAAGTATGGGCCATAAAAAAACTGTTGTAAGCCTATAACATAAACTACTAGTAAAAAACATAAATGCCTAAAACGGACGTCAAAGACTCAAAGTATTATGTAACCCATACGCCAAGTCAAGTATTTGACACCAATAAGACTGTTACAAGGATACAACATACTACTATTCGTAGAGAAAAACATAAATGTCTAAATGGAAACTCACGGGTTAGTGACAATAACCATTATTTATCGTGGTTTTCAAAAGCCAACAAAAGCAGGAGTTGTTGATCCTGATTTACGGCAATCTTAAAGCATGTCCATGTAGAATTGGCAATAATTGATATCACCCCCATAAGCGTTGATGCACTGCAAGAATTGAGGAAAAATATATTCAACTGGCTATCTGCTGAAGTAATTAGATATCATCAACTAGAATAAATTCATAATTTATGAATTTTTAAGACTAAAAAACTTACCCGATGAGAGCTGCTTTTATTTACTAGCTAAGTTTAGTTATCACAATTTCTTTACTAGCTAATTTTTGAATTTACTAGCTAAGTTTAGTTATCACAATTTCTTTTTTGATGTAAAGTATTGTTACAAATTTTAAATTTCAAGGATATTCGTATGGAATTTTAGCTAACTTTGTCACATTATCGAGTTTTGTACTTTTCTTTATTTTTCCGTTACTTCTAATAGAAAGCGGAACTATTAGAAAGAAGAAAACTTTAAAAAGTATAAAAAGTAATATCAACCGTTGGACCGTATGAGAAAGCACATTAATTTGAGCCCCTTTTAAGTCTAAGGTTGTGGGATTAACTAGTATCCTTCCACTGTGGTTTAACGTTAGGATATCCTAGTCCATTGCTTGCTTTTGACTTTCTTTTTTTTTTTGGATTTGGTTTTAAATTGTTTTGTTGATTTTTTGGATTTGATTTTTGGGTGTGAGTTTTTGGTTGGTGTACATCAATTAAGTAGTCATGAATTGGTAATTAGAATAATGTATAGAAGAAATAGCAATGTTTATCAATTTTGTAACAAAAAAGTATCGTTCATCAATAAAATGTGTTGTTCATCGATAAAAACAGTTTTTCATTTGTTCATCAATAAAAAATTTGTTCATAAGTTATTTAAAAGAAATCACAATGTTCATCTGTTAAAGTCACAGTGTTCATCAGTTCATCAATTAGTTTATTATTTATTTTTTTATGTTACATTATAATGTTCATCAGTTTTCTTTGATGTTAGATTATAATGTTCATCAGTTACATCACTTGTTCATCGGTTTTTTTGGTTCATCAGTTCGTTAGTTAGTTTTGGTCATCAGTTAATTTTGTTCATCAGTTATTTTTTATAATGTTCATCAGTTCAAGTTACTATTGTTCATCAGTTCATCAATTTTCTAATAAAAATACAATGTTTATCAGTTCATCAATTATTTTTGATATTGTTCATCAGTTATTTTTGATAACGTTCATAAGTTATTTTTTATAATATTCAGCAGTTTTCGAAAAAAATAACGTTCATCAGTTATTTTTGATATTGTTCATCAATTATTTTTGATAACGTTCATCAGTTATTTTTTATAGCGTTCATCAGTTTTCGAAAAAAATAGTGTTTATCAGTTATTTTTTATATTGTTCACCAGTTATTTTTTTATAACGTTCATCAATTATATTTGATAACGTTCATCAATTATTTTTGTTAGCGTTTATCAATTATTGTTCATCTTTAACGTGCAATATCTTACTCATATCATATCGGATTTGAGTGGTTCAAATTTCTGGGTAAAGAATGGTCAAAAGCCTACAATTTTCATGTTTTAAGTTTTGTAAAATTCGGCTTTTAAACTAGTCAAAATTAGAGCCGAAAATGCCGAAAATTTCAAGAAAATCAACACCCACTTAAAAAGTTGGAAAAAAAAAGTTGAGATTCATATATCATAATGAATACCAAATTAAAGAGAATTAAATTTAAAAAATTATCGTGAAATCGGTTTTTCATAAAAATTCGTTGTTTAAAAGTTATTTACGTTTGAAGTTTTGAGGTGGAATAAAAAAATAAATTAAAGGGACCAAAATGCTCCCTAACCAAATTTAATAAGAAAAAGGGAATGATTGAATGAGGGACACATGACACTCAATGATAGGCTTTCTACATTTTTTTAATTTTTTTAACTTTTCATAGGATCTCAACTTCTTTTATATAGCTATATTTTTTAATCCCGTTTATTGTGTGTATTTTATGATCATTTTATCATTCTCGTGTTATTAGGAAGGTTGATAAACGAAACTGTAAAATGATCAAAAGCTACACCTAATAGACGAAATTCAAGTATGGTTATATAAAACCACAAAAGAGAAAAAAAGACGGCCGCACAAAACTCAAAATAATAACAAGGAAAAAAGCTATAAATTCATAACGTACTTTACAAAAAAAGTCATTATGCTCTATCTATTTCACTTATTGTCATAATATATAACCATTTTCATTTTTATTCGGTTATTTACTGTCCATTTTTATTCGTTTTCGTAAATCGTCAATTTTTATCCGTTTTCATTTTAATATCTCCGGATAAAAACAGATAAAAACGGATAAAAACCGTTTTGACGTGGATAATAAAAATGGTTTTTATCCGTTTTTATATGTTTTTATCCGGAGATATTAAAATGAAAACGGATAAAAATGCACGATTTACGAAAACGGATAAAAACGGACAGAAAATAACCGAATAAAATGAAAACGGTTATGTATTATGACAATAAGTGAATTAGATAGAGCATAATGAGTTTTTTTGTAAAGTACGTTATGAATTTATAGTTTTTTTTCTAATAACAATTTAGCTACATTTCTAGACGATTATCTTTAAAAGTTAAGACGACCATCCATATGACACTAAAAAGTTCAAAAGTGCGTTAAAACATCATGAGTTTATTTTATTGTCATTTGGTATATATATCTATCCCCAAAGATTTTAAGATTTCTCACGATATTTGGTTGTATCACCTTTGTATCTACGACAAATACATATTAGAGCTAAAAGTACAGTTAATATATTACTTACATAACTCTTAAGTAGATTTAGGTTGACTATTAAAGCCCAACAGAGCACATAAAATGGTATAAGCTTCAACAAGACCTCTTTTTACCAATTTTTTCCTGTCATTTTGACTTTCTTAGTAAAAATCATACCACTCAGGAATTGCATGTGGTCGTCAAGCCTGTTCCAAATAAATGTTCACTTACAAACTGCACAAAGTTTTAAGAAATCTCATTAACTACACTATCCACCGATCAAATATCACACCTACGGACTCAACTAAAATTTGATTGGTTTAAACACATATTGGACATTTACTTTTATCCAAAAATAGAAATATTGACATTTATTTTGGAACAGGGAAGTATAAAAGTAGCAAGTATATAGAAGGTTACAAGCATCAACAAGAAGACTACCAAGGGAATTAAAATAAAGCGAAAATTACTTAATAGGACCCTGCACAGACCACTTGTCCTGCAGAGGTCTTACTTTTTCCCAATATCCAAAAAGGCTATGCATTTCGCTTCATATTAGCAGAGAATTCATTTAAGGACACGTATCGACATCATATTAAATGTAACCGAAAAAAAAAGTATCTCGCTGCAATTAAGCAGCGATCTCTTACACATTGACCCCACTATGTATGTGGAAAAGAGTAAAACATAAAAAATTACAAAACTCACCTTTTAACTTTTTAATATTTACAACTTTTTTATATAACAAACTTTATTCGTCAAATATTTAGCAAATATATACTGAATTTGTTAATAAAAAAAATACCGTTGCAAAGAGCTCTAAATTACGAACAAAACGAGCCCAATATTAATATTCTTTTGACATATGTACAATTTTATAAAAAATATTGAAGTTGATTATATATCTCAACTATTTTGAAATTGAAAACTAAAACTTACCATAACCACCCTACACTTTTTAATATTTACAACTTTTTTATATAACAAACTTTATTCGTCAAATATTTAGCAAATATATAGCGAATTTGTTAATTAAAAAAATACCATCGCGAAGAGCTCTAAGTTACGAACAAGACGAGTCCAATATTGATATTTTTTGACGTACGTACGATTTTACTATTTACAACGGTATTTTTTTATTAACAAATTCGCTATATATTTGCTAAATATTTGACGAATAAAGTTTGTTAAATAAAAAAGTTTTAAATATAAAAAAGTTAAAGGGTGAGTATGGTAAGTTTTAGTTTTCAATTTCAAAATAGTTGATATATATAATCAACTTCAATATTTTTTATAAAATTGTACGTATGTCAAAAGAATATTTATATTCGGCTCGTTTTGTCCGTAATTTAGAGCTCTTTGCAACGGTATTTTTTTTATTAACAAATTCACTATATATTTGCTAAATATTTGACGAATAAAGTTTGTTATATAAAAAAGTTGTAAATATTAAAAAGTTAAAGGGTGAGTTTTGTATTTTTTTATATTTTACTCTTTTCAACATACATAGTGGGGCAATGTAAGAGATCTGCTTATTTGATATATATTTTTTCGGTTACATTTGACAATATATATAGATCCTATTTAATTTTCTTATATATTTATTTTCCCAAACACAAATGCATGATGATGCAAGCTCTTTAAAGACGTGAAATATGTAAATATCTATAAGAGGATATATGAAAATATAGCATAAGGTGGATTTCATGGTTTTGTATTTGAAATATGAACTTGGCATGTTTTAATGCCCATTCCTTTGTTTGTTGGTACCAGGAATGGAATTAGAGAATTAAATTGTCATTCTCTTTCCATGTCTTTCATTCTTAAAAAAAAAAGGAGAATCCTGAGAATGGAGAAATTAGGCACAAGTCATTCACACATTCCATTCTATGTGAGAATCAGAGAGCCTTTAAAAAAAGGTGGGGCTATAAAATAAAAACACATGTGCGTGTCACATGCTATCTCAATTGGAGTAACTAAAAAAGCCCTAAATTTTTTTTTATCTCTAGAGATTGAAACTCATCTGGTCATCTTCTTCGACTGAATTTCATCATTAGTTCTGCCACTTTTAGTGACTCCTTTATGTAGGTGTGGCATCACTGTCATCTATGGTTACTCGTTTCCTTGTTTATAAGGTACGATCTGCACATCTCAATGTTCATATAAACATCTAAGCAAAACTATATTAAATTCAGTTTCTAATCATTCTAAAATAATTTTTTGTTTGTAGATTGTGATGTGCATAACTGAAGTAGTCAACTGGTAATATTGTCATGGTAGTCAACTGGTAATATTGTCATACATGATCTTGCTCATATGTTTGGGCTCCGTGAATTGAAAAAAAAAAGTGAAAATTAACACTGCAGTGTTGTTTGTTGCTTCTTTTTATAAGCAAACAGAGGATGGTCAATGATGTTTGTTGCTTCTTTTTTTGGATGGAGCATAAGTGAATTGTAGATGTTATCATTATCTTGAAAATGTTGGACTTATTTTTTAAACAAAATAAATATTGTTGATGGAGTGGAAGTCTAGTTTGATAGTTCTTGTCATTGTAATATGTATTTTTTGTAGATACAGTAATGATCTTTGCATTTGGATTCTAGTTGCTTAACATCTTGTTCTTCACATTGTAGGTATTTGCATACTCAATTACATTGAGATTTCATAGAAACAATAGGCTATGGATATATGAAGATGCTGGAATTCTTATATTATTGTTGGATACCCTATTTTTATTTTTTTTTATCATCGAAGTCTTCATGTAATTTTAGTGATTAATTTTTTGTCAAAACGTGGTTCACACAGCGTTGGAAGATGATAGTATGAGATATTGTGTTGAAAAATAATAAATTGATGAAAGCAAATGATAATTAAATTATTACTTACGTTGTTATTCTGGTAATTATGTGTGTTTATTTTTGTTGTATTATTTTCATTCTCTTGTCGTACCAAACAAGATAATCAATATTTTAACACATTCTTTTGATTGATTCTTTGGTTGTATCAAACAATGGAATTTGGTTCCCTTTCCTAATAGTATTCTCTTTCTTGACCATTCCATTCTCTAATATATTTCCATTCTTTGTGATTCACTCATACCAAACACCCCCTTATGTGTTTAGTTGGAAATTAAGTGGAGAGACTTTGGAATTGAAATCCCATAAAGGAGGTACATCTATTGATATGTGAGGATTTTAGATCCGGAGTAAGAATGGAAGATTTGATTAACAAACCGGACGAAAATGCCTTTTTCTATTCTCTATTTTTAATCGTTCTTCTTTGTTGTTTGTCCCTTCCCCAATTCATTTTGACATCTTGTTTACATAACCTCATCATCATCGTTTTTATCTATTTTTTATCCTTAGTATTCAAGGTTTTTGTTCCCTTTACTTCTCTCTATCTATTCTTACTATGTTAGATAGGTTTCAAATTTTATTTCTCTAGTTGAAGATTGAGTTAACAATAGAATAAACGAAGTTTTGGTGAACAAAAACAATCTTAATTTTTCAGCGAAAAAAATTATTGTTTACAAATAACAGCTTTGTGTTTACAATAAAACACATTTGGTTTATCTTTAAAATGAAATAATGTTTATTAAGTTATTTTATATATATCGATTTTGCTTTATATATTACACCAATAATTTGTTTGTTATGGATTATTGTTTGCTGTAATTCTAGGGATAAGTTCTTGTGTTGTAAGAAGAAGTTGAGGGTGCAAATATAAAGGAATGTCAAGTGAATGGAGAAGAAAAAATAGTTTTGTTGTAAGAGGAAGTTAAAGGGCAATTATGTCATTACCATTACCGCAAGGAGAACTTGTTTGACATTTTGTACAACGAGTGGGAAGAGAGCACGTTTACAGAGGGCTATACTTCTTACGACAAGGGTTATAACACAAATTATTCTCTGTGTTTTATTTTATGTGTCGCAGTTTTATTTATGTAGCGCAATTTTTATTTCTTTGCAATGTAGTACTTTATGCTTTGTTTTTGTAATAAATATAAGTTCGTCTTCTACTTTAGTTCTTCGTACTCGAAAATAAGTTTCCATTCATTTAACTAGAAATAAACATGACAATACCAAGGTTTTATGTTTATTGAAAAAAAAAAAAAAAAAAAAAAGGAATAAAACTAAAATTTTAAAACGTTTGATACAAACTTGGGCCCCACAACCGAAACATTGTGAGTTCATTTGGTTCGTCGTCTGCGTGAGGAGGTGCCCTTTGGCGAACGATGGCGAGCTAGGCCGGTACGGTGGCGAGCCACGGCAAAATGGCCATGTCACCGTGGCGAGGGATGAGTTCCTCCACACCGACTGCTCTAAGCGTGACAATTGAATTTGTAATTAATTCCTTTCCTTATTCCCTCGTCAAAGTTGTATTTTTGCACAACTATAGTGCACCAAGTGTATCACGAGTATAAAACATGTTTTGTCAAACTTCATGTTCCCCGGATGTGAGAATTCTAGTTAGTCTATTTTGTCAGCAAAGATCTTGAAAGAAAACATTGCAACAAGGTTGTTTTAAACTTATAATCAACATAGCTTCTTTTGATAGTTGTTATCCAGATTTAATGCAAAAACTAAAGTCAAATTGCAGATCTTTTTTGGGTGGCTACTTGATTTTGCTATCAGCTGGTTTACATTGTGATAAACTGTCCGTTATGTGGATTAGCGTTGTAATTAAGAACCTATCAGGCCTTTACAGGTACTAATAACAGGGGACGCCAAAATAATAGACCCAAAGAATGAAGAGATTAGGGTGAGGAACAAAGCCATTCGGTGAACTATACTGATTGATTATTAAAGGAGAATGTTCAGTAAATTAATCATGAAGATTTAAAAACTTGAACACTGGGGCTAGATAGAGATAACACATTTAACAGTCTTAACATCATACATTAACACCATATATCGATTTTTAAGGTTAGAGGACATTATGTGCATCATAAATGGTTCAGCCATCATTGTCTCCTTAGTTAACTTATTGTCTACCTATTTATACCCATTTGATAGGAAATGGTTCAGCCATCATTGTCTCCTTAGTTCCAGTAGGTAACTTAACCTTCAAAATTCCACTAGCCAACTCAGCCACGACATTATGTGCATCATAAAGAAAACCGGCATCAACTTTAACTTCATCATGGATCATCCTTATTCCTAAAGGAGTCACTGCCATCCCCATAACGTACATGGTATTACCTTGCACCAGCATCTGTAAGTTATGTTTGTTAAAGCCCGATGCTTCGAGAAAAACTTCCAATCCATCATTGGACAATTTCTGAGAAGCATTCGTTTTTATCAGGTTTGAAGCTTTAGTAACTTCACGCTTGAGCATTAAATCACCAGGGGACCCTGAAACAAAAACAATTCTTTACGAATTTACGACAATAAGGATTAATTAAAAACACTATTATTAGATACAAAACCTATTCCATTGCCCAGCAACGCCTCAGCAACTGCAAATAAACATAAGGTCAAATATTAGAAAATGTTATAAAAAGGTGTTACAACAACAACATACCCAATCCCAACCGGGCAGGTATTGGGGAGGTAGAATGTAGACGTATCGTGCCCCTACCCCAGGATAAACCCGAGAGTAGAGACCCAAGTGTATGTGCGGGCAAGAGTGCTCAGAAATAAGTGCATGTGTGAAAGTGAACGATAACAAGGATAGGATAAGCGGTCTAAAAGATAAAAGGCTAAAAAACAAGCATACAAAGCATATAGGCAGAAAAACACCAAAAGAACTTAAGAGACAAGGACATATACATATATAAGCATATGCCGCAAGAGAACATAGAATATAGAAAAGATAGAGCGCTAAAGAGATAAGGGAGACACGCGCAAAAGCATACAAGCACAAAGCATAAACGCATAAAAGAAAATGGGCAAAAGCACCTAGAAAAACGCAAGCAAAGAAAAGGGGGTTAAAGACAAAAAAGATCTAGGCAGGGCAACGCTATGGGACCTATAGCTAGGGCAAATCAAAAGGAACAAGGCCACTAAACGCCTAAAAGACCTAAAGTGAACTAGCTAAGGGACTATTTCTAAAAACCATACACAATTCCTAAACCTTAAAAAGTGCAAAAATAGTCCCTTCGACAAAATTTACATTTCAATTTGGTCACCAACGATATCCAAACACAAATTTCTGACAAAGACACACATTCAAGTGCACTTTCACTAGGTTACCACAAGGACAATTTTTGCAATTTACTCTATAAATCAAAACAATCCATACAACTCTTAGAACAAGAGATACTGGTAATAAAAAGAAAAAGCAAAACTAGGTTATTAGTCTAGTTTTTTATAAGCCAAAAAAAGTTTAAAAAAAATTGATTATCAATGAGCAAAATTAGCTTTAAGAGGATGATTGAGATTGCTTATTAAAAATAGATTATGCGTTTTGTATCACCAACGAGATCTTTGAGGAACAAGACAAGGTTATTTGAGGGGTAATATTGACATTTGATAATAAGTTAGCTTCTTTTCAAGAATTGCGTTTTGCAAAAGTAGGTAGCAAGTGGATTATCAAATAAAACTATTTTTGAATCCCATATTTTTATTAACATACAAATCTGATAAAGAAATTACTAATAAAACTAGATGATGAAAGCTATTCTTACCGTTAAGAAAGTTCTCAAGCTTTTTCGGAAACTCTTCGGAATTAACTGATTTTTCTGACAAAAACCAAAAATAAACATGTAAATTATGAAACATAAGCCGAAATCAAATAAACTAGTAAGCCCAGGAACGGAGCCAAGACCAAATATGACTGGGTGCACAAAATCTGTTGAACGTAATACTGGAAACACATTTCTTCGAAGGACCGGGTGCATTTACGATGCATTTTAGAAAAATCCGTGTTTTTTTCAAATATTAACACTACAATGAAAAAATCCATGGGTCCCGGGCACCTGCGGGAAACCACTGGTAAGCCCAAAATATAAACTTAAACAAGGACCTCTATAATCAAACCTTCATGAGGAGGGATGCTTACCATCAAATCCATGGAGGAGATCTTTGCAGTTAGGTGAAATGGGTCGTGGAACAGTCGTCAAGAAACGAGCAAGCCACGTTGCATTGGATTTTGTCACTAACTTTCTTGCTATTGAAGCCATTTTTCGAGGGTCAAACTTAAGACAAAAGCTTTGATAAACACAGCGACAAAAAGAAAGAATGTCGGAGATGAGATATTATATTTAGGGTTTTCAAGTGGGCCTGTAGCAAATAATGAACCATTTAGCCCAATCACACGATAATAGTTTTTAAAAAATCAGTTGAGGATAGGGGTGTTGATCGGTTCGGTCATCGGGTTATTCGGTTAGTTCGGTTCAGTTAATTCGGTTAAAATATTTTTTTAGGTCAACCCGAGAACCGAACCAAACCAAATTCAAATTCGGTTTTCGGTTCGGTTCGGTTGAATTCTAATTCGGTTTAGTTTTTTGGTTGACCCGAATAACCCGAATTTCACTATTTAAAAAAAAAATTTAATAATTACATAGATATTTAGCAAAAAATATATTTCAAGCATAAAATGTGTTTTATTATATTATGATAACCTTTTAATAGTATTTATTTATATATAAATATACTTAAAAATATATAAATATATAAAAAATATATATATATTTATATGAATTCGGTTTTCGGTTCAAACTGCCAAACCCATACCCAAACCAAGAACCGAATTAGGAGTTCGGTTCGGTTCGGTTTTAGCAAATTCGGTTCGGTTATTAGTTCGGTTCGGTTATTTTCGGTTCGGTTCGGTTTCGGTTTTTGGTTTATTCGGTCATTTCGGTTTTTTCGCTCGCCCCTAGTTGAGGAGTACAAACTGAAATGCACCACAACCACGTTAACATCACAAAATCTTTGTAAACAAACTGAAAATGAGACGTAATTCAAACCATAACAAATATATATTCAGTTCTTTACCGTTATTCATGGGAACCAAACACAACAAAATTATAAATCACAAGTTGTGCTTCATAACAACTTTACTTGTTTTTTTTTTTTTTTTTTTTTTTTTGGGTAAAGGGTTTCCCCGGTAAATATTATTACGCCAAAAAACATTGAAGTACAAAGGATGAGGGTGAGTCCCTCATCTCAGTCCCTTAGGACACTAACAGACTCTTATATAAGAATGACATGCCATTCTTATAACTTACATAATAACTACCACCTACAATGACTATACAAGTGAATAAAAATAGGAATGAAACATGATTCACTAATGTATCGCCAAGAACATAGCCATCATAGGACTACCATCAATCTTCCATGGAGAACCCTCCAACTTGCCCACAATTGGATCATCATAATTGAGAATCAGTTCACAAATTACACACAACAGTTGGTGATAGACTCTAAAACCACGGATAGAGCAGCAAGCGAAAACTTGCTCCAACGGTGCATGTTTAGATGCAAAACCGATCACTATCAAGTACCAAGCATGATGACCAAAAACAACGGTGATCATCAACGAACATCAGTTTGTAGAACATCATCATAGAACTACAAACCAAACCACAACACTATGACACGATTCAGTGCACCAAATAGCAATTAGGATCAGAATGCAACTCTATTCGACCACAACCTGCCATAGACTAATATAGAGTTTTCCAAACCCTAACCTCCAATAACGATTTTAAGATTTTTTGAATAAGAAATCTACAAAACTTAACTTCCAACAAACGACCCGCAACATGAATAAATCAGTAGCAGGATCAAGGAACACGGTAGGTTTTTGAATAAGATCCCTACAACTTAACTTCCATCTCTCTCTTGAAACCCACGTACATAACACAAACCTCATGATAATATCATATAGATCAATAAAGAACTCTAAGCCGACAACCAAGCCAAGATAATGGCTACCATTCATAATAACAACCAGCCGCAACACCAACAAACCAAGAAGATTGAAACCCTAAAATGGTTTCATAAGCATGAACGCACAATAACACCCCACCAACATATGAATCGAGCAGTGTCAATCCATACGTCACCCATAATATTGATGTTGCTGTTTAAATATTACCAAAACCCAAAAAGGTTTCGACCATCTTCAAAGAATAGTGCAACAGCATCAAAAAACCCAACAACTGCGAATAAATAAAACCCTAAAAGTTAGGGTTTCGTACATTAAAGGGTCGCAGATCCACAAAACCGACAAAAAAGATTTTGCAATAAGCACCAAGCAATCATAACAGATGTGTATAGAACGATTTAATCCAAACCGCCATAAATAAACGACCAGCTCTGTTAATGATTGATCAAGATAAATATAAACCCTAAATATAAAACGATTTCCCTAAAACATATAAAACGTTTATAAGGAACCGATGTACATGAACGAATGATTTAGGGTTTTATGAGCGAATCTAAAGGATATAAATATGAGTAACTGCACACCGCCTCTAGAAACACACAAACCAATAGAACCGATTGCATACACAAGGTAGAGAGGCGGTTTTATTGATTTGTATTGGCCGGAAAAACTTATAGAGGCGGCGGCTTTAGATCGCCCATAGAGAGAGAGAAACTAGGGGCTTCCATATGAAACGTGGTAACAACTTTACTTGTTAATATTTACAAAACGCTAAATGCATGTCAAGATCATATACAATATCGCGGGAATTGCATATACCACCTTCGTCCCAAAATTTATGTTTATTTTAACTTTTTCAATCAAACTTTGACTTTAGACATATTTTTTTGTATTATATAATATTTGATGCAAAATCACTCATCCATATAAAGGAGGGTTTGTTCAAATGTCATCTCCCCCAAAATTCTATAAAAATTCCACGTGGCATTTATTTTGCCCAAAACTCTATTAGCCGTCCGATGAAAAGAATTCCCTCCCTCATTCAATGCAGCCACCGTTTTCCCCCAAATATGCAAACCTCCTCACAAACGAATCGCAATCAAATTAAATGCGCTGACCTTCACAAATCTGTTACCAAAATTGGTTCATATCAAAATCACAATCATATCCCAACCTAATTATGTACGATTCCCCTAAAATCAAATCCCCCAATACGAGGATGTTTCGAACCCTAATGTACAAATCCCCCAAAATAGTGCCTGGAATCCGTATTCGTTCAATTTGGGGGTGAGTTGTTTTGAAACACATCTACAATCCGTATCTTTTTTATTTTAATTGTAATGCATTTTTTTTACATTTTCAGTTTTTATTGTTATATATATATATATTTGTTTGCTATTGGTGTTCATATGAATTTGTATGATTGAAATATTGTATGATTGACAACTATTTTAGTGGTATAAATTATGAGCCTTAATGTTGGAAAGTTTGATTTTGTATTTTTAAAAAATATAGCCTAATTAATAAAATGAAACATATCATCTATGATTATAGGGAAAAATTTAATAATTGAAATCCTTGCCTTTGTTATAAACCTAAATGTGTGTCATTTAACCTAATATTCAGTGTATAAATACTCAGTACATGTGTAGCTAATCAAATCACCATCTTAAAATCCTATAATAACATGTATGTGAACTTTTCAAGTCATTGCTGTTTGTGTGTTAAAATCCTATAATTTATGTTTGTTTGTTAAAATTCAAGTCATTACTGTTGTAGTCATTATTCTAAGATAATATTATGTTTTGTGCAGTTTAAACAATGGACCAACAAATCACATTGCTTGCGGATATCGACCCTATGATGGATGATGTTAACATTCTTGCCGATGCATTAGTATCGGAAAAGTCATCCAAAGGGAAAACCCAATGAAACTTGGGGTTTAGAAACTGTTCTGCAAGATCCACAAGTTTGTTTACTGTTTTTAATATATGTTGAAAAAATTCCCTTATAATGATGTTGCTTATGTTTGAATATGTGTTTGTAATGAATGATGTATGCTACGCTCAATTTGTCATGCTTTTTTTATACAAAAGATAGCTTTCCAAATGTTTAAACTGTTAACTTTAGTTAATTCAATAGATTATATCAGTCAAACAATATTATATCCATTATTGCAGGGTAACAGGATCCAAGCGAGTATTAGAACATCTGAAATGAAAAAGTTCATAGCTATTCTTGATGAAGGCTCTTGCTATAAGATTTCGAATTTTGGTGTTGGCGAGAACGGTGGCAAATTCCCGTTGCTTAGCCACAGATTCAAAATTAGCTTTTTAAAAAACACGGCAGTTACTAGAGTCAACTCATTTAACAATAATGTGCGTGGTTTTTGCTTTGAACCATTTCAGAACTTTCACCTCAAAGCATTTGGTGAAAGGGATATGGTTGGTAAGTAATATCACCATAATAATCTCTTTAATATATTCATAGACTTATATATCGTACTCATTTTTTATCCTTTCAAATACAGATGTCATTGGTACTGTAGTATCGATTTCTGAGCCACTCCCTTTCGAGTCGTATGGAAAAGAGAAAATCAGGAGAACTGTCTTGCTACAAGATGTGGAGTATGATTTCTGATCCACTCCCTTTTCAGCTCTATTTTAATCATATTACCTGTTATTAATATATCTGTATGTTTTCCAACCATATTCTCATTAACTTATTGATAACCAGTGGTGGATAATTAGAGTGTTGTTTCTTTGATGAATGGGCGGAAAAATTCAAGCCATATGCTGATAAATCTGAATCATCTAAACCTATGGTTATGATCCTTCAACTTGCAAGGTTCAAATATTTCAATAGTAAGTACATATTGTTCTTGGATGTATATTTGTTATCACTGCCTTAGTAATTCAATCCTATTATTCATGTTTCGAAAAACCTTCATCGGCAATCTTTGTTTTTGCTACTAAGCTTCATATTGATGCTGATTTGCCTGAAATTCATGCATTCAGGAAGAGGTATAATATTATATGGATTTGAATGTTATAGCCTTAAAATCTCAATGCTTATATTTCACAACTGTTGATAACAGATATCAGGAAGTCGATGGTTATGATGCCAGCAGACATGCTATAAGTGTCTATACTCCAGTGAAGAAAGAACTTACACCGGATGAGTTGTTTGGTGGTGCAATTAAAAAAATGGTTGGGTCTATTCGTGAATCTGCTTGGGTAAGATATTAATGGATTACAATGATTTAAGTTTACATACAAGGAGTAGGATTTTACGGTACAAATTGTTTGATTTAAGCAAAACAACTACTTAGAGATTGCTTATATATGATTAGGTTGCATAAAAATCAAACTTTTAGCATATGGTAGTCAAAATTCTGATTGAATTGGTTTCACAATTTAGGCGTTTTTTAATGTCTGTCTTGAATTCCAAGTTTACAATACTGTAATGATATTCATACCATATCTTTATCGCAGACAGCTTATATATGATTGTATGGTAGATCACATTCTGTTTCACACTATGTTTTCACCATATTGACTTACTAAGTTAAATCATTGTATGGTAGAGCAGACAATGCTACTTTATCTTTAAAAACATACATTAAAAATAGCATACATCAATGTGTGTTTGGAATATGCTTGGAATACCCTTGATGCAATCTGTAGTCTTTAGGCACAAAGCAACATTATATACGGTTTATGTTATAGCATAAAAATTAGAGTTATTTCCCTTCAATCTTTCATGCATTTTGTTAAACATTCAAATGTCATCCAAAAAAGTGTCATTTACCTTCCGTTAATTCATAAGGATTAAAAAAACACGTCACATCATGGTTATGACATTGCATCACATATATTAATCACTTAATCGTATGCATTTTAAATTAACATTTATCCTATAATATTTTCCTTAGGAATATGAATGCTTAGTGTATGGGAAAGTTCACAAAATACACCAGGAGTTTGGATGGACGTATATTGGTTGCAAAAGGTGTGGTAGGATATCAAAACCAGTTGACGATGATAAGGAGGGATCTGCATCCAAAAAATATGGTCAGTCGTCATCCAAAGCAGGAAAGGCAAAGATACAGCTTTTGAGTTGCAAGGACCATAAAAAAATGACCCACGTAGGACCAAAGTATGAACTAACATTACCTTACATTATTTACCATCACAATATGTGTCATTTTATTGTTCCATAATCCATTTGAGCGAAAAAATTAATTCAAATATTTGGGGCTTATGATTTTAGGTACAAAGTTATCGTACGAGTAATTGATGATACTCGCTCTGCTTCTCTACTTTTATTTGATGATATGATCAATACTTTGGTTGGTGTCCCATGCTACAAATTGAAAGAGAAGTATGGACCTGGTGCAGAAGACATTTTCCCTGAAGAGCTCATAAATGGAATTGTTGGAAAAAAGTTACTCTTTCGCTTTACTTATACAGAGTGGAACATAAGCAACAATCATCATGTTTATCAGGTGACGAAGATGTCCAATGATGCTGAAATGATCAAGTTCTTTAAAAAAGACTTCATCACAGAGGTTTGTATCAACTGCATTTTTTTAATTTAATTCATACATGTTATGGTCCCCTGTTTTTTTTGTCTAAATAAAGACCTTTACAGGATGATGATGATGTACTTCAAACTCCTGTTGCAAGCTCTGGTTCAAATGTTACATCCACCAACGTCGCAAGAATTGCTGAAACTGTTCCTTTTAACATAGAAGAAACACCCAAAGGAAAAGATGCAGTCCTCAATTCAGAAGATGGTTCAGGAAGCTCCGGCAAGCGGACAATCATTGACCTTGATGATTTCGATGAAGTGGAGTATGAAACGAGGATGTCTAAAAGGCCTCTTCTTCAAGTCAAGCTAGAGAAGGAGTAATCAAACTTCTGCATCATATATCTTCTTCACAATAAGGCTACTTTGTTTTATTTCAGTAATTTTTTTTCCAGACATTTGTGTTTTGGTATTGCTTTTTGGGATTTTGACATTGGGCATTTAATTTGCCAATTTATGGTATACCATTATTTGTAATGGTTTGCTTGGAGAAGATATAAATTATTAGACCCTTCCTTTTATGTCACACTCATGTTTTTTAAAGTAAGTATTTGCACAATACTACTTTTTGTGATGAACACTTCCTGAATAGTATATGCTTTATTGAGATAACACCATACCAAATAATACGTATCACAAACAATAAAAGGTATATCCTAATATATCAACATACATGGATAAGAAACTATTACACATAATGTAGTATTGTAAATATAGATGTAGCTTTAAAATACAACTTCTTACATTAAAAAAGTTTGTTAACTTTCTTACATATTTAGATAACTTTATGACATTAAAATTCCAAAATTTACGAAATTTGTTAATCTTCTTACATTAAACGAGTTTTTTAAAAGTTGATTTCATACAATCTTTATTTAAAATACAACTTATACACTTCAACTTTGTTTATAACACTACATTCAAAAAAAATTTAAAAACATATCATTTCCTAAAATGAAAATTATACAATTTTTTTGGCAAAATCTCATAATTGAAATATATATTTGCAAATTTTATAGAAACATATCTTTACAACTTTTTTTGTACCTCATACTATATATATGCATTCTAAAAAACGAAATTATACTAATAAATTTCAAATTGTATGTTTTAATCTCCATTTACAAATATTTATACAAGAGTATCATTTCCAGTTATAACAAAAATTTGAAACCTTATATAAACTGGATCATCAACACAAAAATACCAAGCAAATACTTTGTTTTAAACCTCCATTAGAGAGTATCATATGGATCATGACAAGTCACCCATGGTAAAACATATTTTTTAAAGTTTATACTTGAAAAATGATCATTTCAAGTAGTACATCACTGCATTTTTGGATATAGGTAATATGAACTCATAATATGTTTTTGGATGACAATACAGCAAGAAGGTATCTCAAACTCACCTAATGAATTCTGGATTGAAGATCCACCTGTTATCATACTTTCAGATGATGAAATGGTATTATATACATTAGTAAAACATAATAAATTTTATAACTGCAAATTTCAGACTAATTTATATCCGACTACTTGCAGGATGTATCCGAGAAGATGGCATGTCACAAAGTAACCAATGATGATTCAGTTGTGAAAAGCAATGGTGATCTGTAGATGTTCACTATGACAAATGCAAATGGATTTGTAACAATAAAGAATGCTTACACCATGCTAAGAAGGATAGCAATTATGGATTGGGTAAGGTTATTGATCTTCAATATTGTGTTGATGAGGACAAAGATGAATGGATTTGCATTAAGAAAGACTGCAAATATCACAATCATATTTTGGAGTATCATGATGACAACCGAGAATCCATTGCATCAAATGTTTGTGTTGAAGATTTGTCCTCTCAAATAGTAGGCTCTTAAGTGTCACGTTATTATCAATAAGTTTATTCATATGTCATTAAAAAAATTATGTTGAACGTTTATTATAAAAAGTGTGATTGTTATCTCATTTTCATTACATATAGGATTTTCAAGCACTTTACGGATGTTAAGCCTTACTCCTTATCAAATAAGAACTACACAAGCAAAAACAACAACAATACTTCCAGCCTATCACATATGGGACAATACTGAGAAGATATATCTGATAGAACAGTTACGAATCTCACACATTAGTCATTTCATCCTAATGTAATTTGACAACATTATTATCTGCAATCTCATACTAAAATTACTACTAACAAACTTTTCAACCTTTACTTACCCAATACAAATGGATATGCTAATCATATCCTCACCAACATATAATACGACCAACACAAAAAAATAGCAATGGATATGCAATTCCTATAAGCATCAACAAGACACATTTTGAAGGAAAAGGATAGACTAAACGCGATAATTGTTTTACAACCCACTGATTTATCTAATAATAAATACACCATTTCATAATCCAACCCAAAGCAAATAACCTGACCATACCAAGTTAACATAACAAAACATACACTAAACAGACATTAGTTCATAACATACTAACCATCCAAAATAACATTACCTCAGGCCATACTAAACATCCAAAACATGGACATAATAACAGTAGTGTTTTTAGCATACGTGAAACACAGGGTACTCCGCCACTTCATCGCCACCATATCGTAAGCAAGTGCATGAACTTGAACCTGATCATTTTGTTGTACCCAAAATTACAATCATTTGCAAACTCCCTCCATTCGCCAAACACGTTCACATGGTTTTTCCTTCCAGGATCCTCTTTATGAAACTCCATCTTCATAGTAAAAGTTCTTTCCACGAATTGGTGTATCATCATAACAGTCCTGTACGTATGCATCGGATGGTGTTCCAAGAATTCTGCAGGTATGGTCTGCGATAAACCATCGATAACATATATGATTAAGTACTTCTTCATAAACATGAATAACGTGTCACGAATACAGATTTTACACCTAACAAAAAATACTTACGAGTCTTTTCATCACTGTAATCATAGAGTAACTCTTATAGAATGTGTCTCCCGCTTCACCAAAGTGATCTATATGACCTGCCCAACGACATATGTGCTTCATCCTGTCATCACCTGCAAATACGTTTACCATGTTATAATAACTCCCAATACTATATATCAAACAACACTAATATATCAGTATACTTTTATTAATTGAAAGTAACGAATTCTATAAAGATATATATACTTTTCAACTAAATTTGCATCTAAATATGAAGATCACCTTCGTCGTGAAACTGTATAGCAGGTTGTATGTGATGCAGTGGTGTTGCACCATAGAAATAAATCGGTGTATGTGGACTTCCATTAAAGTTAAAAGCCATCAACATGTATGCAGTGTTATGCTCTTTTGTAAACACCACGATCTGTCCAACTTGCAAACCCATTGTCCACTTAATAATATTCCATAGAGTTTGATCCAGTTTGTATTCATCATCCGCATTAGGAACCGTCACACGGACCACAGGAACCATAAAGTAGTCTTCTCCACAATTTATCCTAATAGTTGCTTCCTGGCCTATCACACTCAATAATTCAGCCGCAATTCTCTGTAGATGAAGTTCACGTTTGTCGTATATACACATTTTATAATAAACGATAACTTACAAATAAAGCTAATACAAGTTTATGTTATATATTGAATAATACCTGAGGCCTGTTTTCAGCAGCCCAAACACGGCTCTTGAATCGATAATAACGATGGTGGTCAACATTGTAACCCCTGAATTCTTTACCATCCCTTGCATCGTACCCTGTCACGTAGAAACTGCCATCCCCTTCCTGTATGAAATGCAGCCATTCAACATACGGACCGATGTTGTCCTTAGCAAACGCTTCCCAATCCTTACCCTTTAGGGTTATCGGTCCACAGTCGGTGTGATAAACCAAACTTTCTTACGAATTCGTGCTGAGTTTGTCAGATACAGATGTTTGTTTCCATTGTAACATTCCATTTCAAACACCTCAGGCAGTTCCTAAATAAGTATTCAAAACTTTAATTGGTTTCTAACTTTACGATAATACTTATAAATGTTATGATATAGTGTTGTTTTATTTACCTGTTTCCTTGGATATGTTCGGCGATTTACCAAAACTACAAACTCCATCGGCATTTTCCTGCGAATAATATACGTACTTTATATTCCATATCAGTTTTACATGTTATAATAAACGCTTAACCAGGGAAATACTATTGCTTTTCCTTTCTTATCAGATTGTATTAACCGTATTCCAATGTATTCACTTAAAAGTATACAACCTAATCATATCGCAAACAGGATTTAGTAACCATTATCATCACTTACACAAAATGCTTTTCTTTATAAACCACCATCTATTACATGTATCCACTTATATTTGAGTAGTCTTATATCTTAAACAATTAAACCATTAACTCACAAAAGCCTACTATAAAATTATACTATTATCATCACTTACATACCATTTGAAGTTACCATCTAAGTTACTATTGAACTAATTTACAACATCACTTTTAACTATAGTTCTAACATACTTTAAAGAGATACTAATTTCCAACAACCACAACCACATGCATTAGTATTGAACTAAGATTCAAACGATTAAGGTATGGTTGATGTATAACAGTAATATATATCATCAAAAAACACAAAGATCAATCATTTTTTTAAAGGAACAATTATCATCCTTAACATATCTGTTACTATTATCTTACAGGGTAAGAAACTTAGATCATCTAAAACGAATCATCATGCAACCATTTGAAAAAGGGGTATACCTAACGACTATATACCAACAAATCTACTAATATATATATATATTTTGATCATGTTTTCCCTTATATTTGTTATAAAAAATCATCATGTTACTAACCTGGAAGAAGATTTTTCAATGGAGTGATCAATGTGGATGATTTGACAGAGTTCTTAGGCTAGAGCTAAAACATAGCATGTAATGATCACTTAAGTTGGGAAACTCAATATATGCTATCTTGCAAGAAAAATATCTTGACTTTTTGATTTGGTAGCTGATCGTGGCCTTGGCAGTCAAATTGACACATTGGGCCTCAACTTTCTATGGGCTTAGTCTTATGTTTGTGGTATTAAGCCTTATTAGAACAAAAGTGAGGGGAATGTAAACGTATAAGTGCAAAACGTTTCTTTTTCCCAAAATACATGCTGCTATAAAAATATAACGTATATCCTAATTTAATGAGAGGATCATGGCGATTAGTGTAAATCGAAAGGTGTTTAAAACTACCTAAACACAAGTTCTTGATTGTATAAGTCTTCAATATTTGTAATTCTACCAACCATTTGATGATTCGTTTGTAAACAAAAAATGGATAACGTTACACCAAAGGTTCGACTGAAAGAAGTTTATTCGTCATCGAATATCCATTCATCTCAGTTCACTGCGCGAAGATCTTTGAATCAAAATCATCCACAACAAATATCAATAGGTAATGTTAATTTATTTTTTTGTTGTTAATTTTTTTTTCTATATTTTGTTTATAAGTCTTAATCTATACATGAAAAATTCTAATGACCAATATATGTATTTTGATGTCTGGTATACGAATACGTTTATTACATTCTAACCTTACCCTAAACAGATTTTCAAGACGAAGCAACTAAAGGAAATTCCGTTATGATTGATCAAAACATAAACAATAATGTCATGTCTTACAATGATTTGCCATATACACAACTTAATGGGAAATACTCTAACACGATGAATACTCATTACACGATACGAGATTCTCAAAATATGGATGCTACACAAAGCACATGTATGTACATTGTATGTTTTCTCCATGTAATACCAAATGTGGAAAACTAGAAGGGGGATTGAATAGTTTTACTAATTAAAACTTTATTTTAATCTATTTAGATCGACTTATGTCAATCTATTTGGATGTGTGTATTGGATGTTGATAAACAAACATATAAAGGTAAGTAATGAAAAGATAAGAGTAAGAAGCACAAAACCACAACGCAAGTATTTATAGTGGTTCAACTACAAGGTCACCTTCCTTGCCCTACTCCACTCCCCGAGTCACCTACTCGAGAGTTCGTAATCACTACACCAATCTCCTTATGGCGGAGAAGCCTTCACAACGTCGCTTAACCTTTTTCCGGTACAAAGCTAAATACCGAGTTCTTTCACACCAAGGCGAACCACACCTACACAACGTCGCCTACCCTTTATAAGGTACTAGGCTAAGTACCTAGTTCTTTCACACCTTAGGTGAACTACACCTTCACAACGTCGCCTACCCTTTATAAGGTACTAGGCTAAGTACCTAGTTCTTTCACACCTTAGGTGAACTACACCTTCACAACGTCTCCTACCCTTTATTAGGTACTAGGCTAAGCACCTAGTTCCATTGAAATGGAGGAACTACTACCACACTACACCAACGACTAATCCCAAAGGAGATCTACTCCTTTACAACATCATCAAGGATATTAATATCCTTGGATCTAATACTAGTCTATCTTGTACATCGAAACACACCATATCGAATGTACATCTAAGGCACCTTTCACTAATGCCTTTGACTAGATCTACAAGACACCTTTCACTAATGTCTTGTGTCTTCACTTCTAAGCACCTTTCACTAATGCTTCTTTGTCTTGACTTCTAAGCACCTTTCACTAGTGCTTATTTGTCTTGACTTCTAAGCACCTACCACAAGTGCTTTATCCTATAGACGATAGATACCCTTCACTAATATCTTCGTCTTGACTCTTGAGACATCTTTCACTAATGTCTTCAACACTACACTTCTTTAAAGAAAGAAATGAATCATCAATAAGAAGACTTCAATAGCCTTGATGATGAGGAAGCATGGCAACTCATGGACTTGAGCTTGCTTGACTTCAAATGTGGTGATCTTGCCTTTAAGAGGAACCTAAAAGATCACACAAAAACAAAACTACAAACATAGATCTCTTGGATCTAATGTTAGGGAGATTTAACTCAGGGGAGAAAGCATATTGGAAAGGGGTAAGAAACAATGAAGAAATGGCTCACTATTTATAGAGGAAAAACCTCTACTGTTCCCCGGATCCCACGGATCCTTACCACAAGGGATCCGGCTAGCACAAAGCTAGGGATCCGTGGTCAGCTCCTCTTTGCCCATGGGTATTTTTGGTTATGGGTCATGGGTCATGGGTTATGGGTTGATCCATGGTTTTCTTTCTAGATACAATGTATCTTAAGGATACAATGAACTTAGTTAAGTGGTATATATAAAACAATGGGTTATGGGTCAAAACCATTTGCTAGTATTTACCCATTTAGTATATACTTGTATTTACCCATTTTAGCATACTTAGTTTAAGTATATGTTTAACCCAATTATGTAAACACTAGTTGTTTGTACATATGTATCTAAATCATAAAATCACTTGTACTTGTTTTAGTGTTTTATGAGAAAGCGTAAGTGTGTCAGAAAACTATTAGTTCAAACCATTTACTTATTTTATTTGTTTCTTTAAAATGATTTTACTTTTGTTATCGACAAAACAATAGAGGATCATGGAATATAAATAAACGTTTTTACGGCTTATTTGTATTAACAATCTCCCCTTTTTGTTGATGACAAAACATAAAATTATTTTAAGGAAAAGCTAAAATTCGTAAAAGTTTGAATTTGTAGTTTTTACTTTCTTATCCCCCTTTTTGTCGAAACAAAAAGTGTTTGAAGGAAGGCAACACATTGTTTTTAAGAAAAACATGTGAAAGAATTAAAAGTAACAAGAGATAGAGAGCAAATAATGGGAAAGGATCTCGTCTTTACTCCCCCTTGACGAGTCCATCCCTATGTAAAGGCGTCAAGTAAATGATACTAATCTAGTTTGTTTGCAAATAAATTTGCAAAAGATATCGTCTACGAGACGAATGTGCTCCCCCTTGATGATTGCAATTTTTGCAAAGGGATGTCACGAAATGTAAACCTAGTATTGCAAGTAATTTGCAATGTATTGCTTTGACATAAAGCTCCCCCTAGCTTTATGATGTCAAAGTCTTCATATGTAAATTGAATAACTACAAAACAAAGGTTAGAAATCAAGTATAATTCACAATTTCCTGCAAATGTGATTCAAGTTAGTAGAAAGAAAGCTTTCTGTCTCACGGATCCCGCGGTTCCTTCCTAGTAGGGATCCGTCTAGGCAATTCTGAGGGATCCGTTTTTAGCTGTTAAACTTCAGCAAAGGTGATATAACAAGTAATGTTATCACAAAAATGAGATATGAATACAAGGTAATCATATTCTCAGAAAAATAACAAGTAGCATGTAATTTCCATTTAATAAAACTAGAGTTATGATATACATGACTCTAAAAACTAAGAAGATAAGAAAATACATTACTAGAAATTTCTAGACCAACTATCGCTTGATGCTAGGACACCACTAAAAATCTTCTAGCTCAAGTTTTTTTTAGGTTTGATCTCGTCGAAACATTCGAGGAGATGATAGAACATGAAACGTTGGTCTTCTCGTACTTCATGTATCAAACTTTCAACATGTTGACAATGATAGCAATCTTTGTCATGGCTAGGTAGTGGTGGTGGAGGAAATGAAATGGCTTGATGCGAAGGATCAAGTGAAGTGGCTTGTGGAGCTTCAAACGATGGTGGGATTGGTGGAGGTGCATTTAAGAATGACTCAACCAAGAATGATGTTGGTGGTAGAGAAGTGTCAACTTCCATATGGTCGGGTGGTTGACTTTGATGATTTGTCATAATCCAAATGGGATTATATGATGAAAACGCCGAGAAGGAAGCCGGAGCAAGTGTTGACTCAACACCTTGATTTTGAACCATTATTCCTCCTAATGAGGAGAATGTTGTCGGTGGAAGCGGATGAGACGGCCTAAGAGGCAAGTCCTCTAAATTGTAGAGGTGTGGTGATGATAGTGGGGATGTAAATGAAATAGGTCTAGGAACCAATGGTGATGGTTTAGTGGAGATGATATTGTTTGGCCTAGGAGGTATGGTGGTGTTTTCCAAAGGTAGTTTTGTGGGTACTATCCTTTTAGGAATTGGTTTGATTGGATGATGAAGGATTCTATCATTTGTTGGCTTGACCGGAGATGATTCGGTTGAAGAAATTTCATGTATAACACGAGCTCTTTTCATGGGTGGTTCTTTGGTGGATAAGTTACTACTTGGGGTTTTCCTCATGATGAGATGATTTCAAGAGTTTGTAAAAGCTGAAATTTAGGATGAGAGTGATGACTATGGAGGTCCTAACAAGGTGGTTTATAAACTAAGAGATTTGGCAAGTGCATTTAAGCTTTAAGCCACTAGGATTCATTAGAATGTGATGATTGACATGCACAAGAGTCAACTTCAGAGGTTGCTCTGATCTAGGAACTCATTTAAGATGAGATGGAGTGTTTGATTTAGGAAGACGAGTTGAAATGATTGTTTTAGCAAGATTTGACCTGTACTGTCATCCGGATCCCACGGTTCCCTCCTCAGAGGGATCCGTCTAGGCTAATCCTAGGGATCCGTCTCTCAGTAGCTATGAAAGAGTGGAAATGATGTTTCTAAGATCTAAGACCTATATCATCTTGAGTGTTTCAGTCCTCCTAAGTGTTTTAAATGAAGGGATGCTTGAGTACTTGAAGGTAATGAGTGATGTAGCTAATGATTGTCATTTATGGAAGGATTTGGAACTTTCAAGAGTACCAATGGATAAGCAAGGATGACACTAAAGATTTAGAGTGTCAATTGAAGCTAAATGATCCTAGAGATCAGGTTGTGTCTCTGGATAGTGTTTTGGAAATATCCTAGAAGCTTTGAGATGAGAAAACTTGATTTTGATCAACTTTGATCAACTTGGAGGTGAGGATGATTTATGATCAATTTTGCCATAATTTAAAGATTTCTAAGACTAGATGTGAGGGATCTAGTAGAAAATGAGGTGTGAGTTTAAGAGCGAAAGAGTAATGGATTAAAACGAAACGGTAGATCTACAAGCGTTTTTAGAGTGTGACCTCGGTGAGTTATGTATGAATGTAAAGATTAACCTATCTTGATAAAGACTTAATTTTCCTAAAGACACTATGTTTAGCTTAGTGTGAGGTGTTCTAAGAATGTGTTTGAAATACAATGCTTGTAATTGCATTTTCTGTTCGACGGATCCCACGGTTCCCTAAGAGTAGGGATCCGTCTAGTGTAATCTTTGGGATCCGCCCATCTGCTCAGCATGACCTTTACTAAAGGTATGCAATGATCTTGACAATGCATTATATCTCAAGGATAGTCTAAAGAAAGTTCTAATACTAAGGTATCAAATGTTTTATTTCATGAAGGAAATTGGATTACATTAATAAAGCACGAGTACAAGAGATTTGATCCTATTTTGGAATACTATTGGTTTCCTTAAGTGTTTTCGCTAGGAGGATCATTAAGTGATTGATGAGTGTTGGTGGAGTCAAGAATGAAGAAAGTCTTCATGAGGGATATGTTTAGCGGTTCCATCATCTTGTTCACAAGTACGTACAACGGACTTTGAAATTGAGGATGGAAGTGCATAACAATATGATAGAGGCGTGTCAAGAACATTCCATAAGGGATGAGTTTATTCTTGTAGCCTTGAAGATTTGCAATTCGCCTTGCGAAAAAGTAGGCGAGATTGTATGGTTGTTGTGTTAGCAAGCAGTACAACATGTGAGCACAACAAGCGGGAAGGATTTCTCGATTTCTCCTAAGACTCCAAACATTTTCACGTAGGATGAGTGCAAGAGGCTTGTACTCTTCTCGGATATCCCTTGTAAAGATAATGTTTGGATCGGAGTAATATGGTCGAGGTTTGCATATTATGCGATTTAAATCTTCCGGAGAGGGTATGTGTGAACAATATGGACTATTTTCTTCACGAAAGTTTAAGAGAGAATCAAGAGACCAATCTTCGGTGAAGGCACATTGTCCATGGTTTGGAATCCGGAGGATGTGAGCAAACTGCCCAAGGGTTAGAGTGAACTTTTGGTTTTTGATATAAAACCAAAGAGATAGAGAGCGATCCTCATTACGAACGAGTTTGACTTGACGGAAGAATTCCATTATGAACCTTGGACATATCTTCCCGTTAATTTCAAGAAGGCATTCTAGTCCTATGGCTCGGAAGGAGGTATTGATACCTTCTTCGAATTGTAGAGAGGTGTCTACAATACGTCCTTCATGGAAGTGACGGTTTTCGAGATTATTGAACCCACGGACATGATTGCCAGGCGTGTTGGGTTCGAGAGAGATGTTCGGAGTGTAGACGCTAGTGAGTGAAAAATCAAACTCATATTCATGCGTCATAGTTGAACCTATAGAAATGACAAGTTAATAAAAGGAGATGTTTGTGGTCAACTTATGATAATCTAATGTTTTTACTAGATTTTTATTAACAATGGTTTTTTAACAAGAAATACACTTAACTCACTTATGGTTTTGACATACAAGTAGGGTATTACTCTTAGAAGAAAAGAGGTTTTTGATTTGCATGAAAAACTGTTTTCCAGTAAGACGGATCCCATGGTTCCTTTTCAAAAGGGATCCGGCTAGTATAACTTCCGGGATCCGTAGATCTGTAGTAACAGAAACAGATTTTATAAAAACATACATTTTACAGTTTTTATACCACGAAAATATGTTTTATCCTACATTTTCCTTTAGCATGCATACATGACTTCTAATGTATCACGAAAGAAATATAAAACATATAAATCAAAATAAGTGACAAACACATTATGATAAAAGTAACCTAGATAAACTAGATTATTAATAGTATTGCATTTCAATACTAAGGATGATACAAAGGATTGGGTATATGACCCCAATATAGATTAACAACACAAAGTAAATGTCTCCGTATGTGAACTTCATCATAGGGAACACAATTGCGATGAGTGTTATGGCGATGAGCACGAGTGTGATGTAAACCATGTTGATGACGGATCTTCTTGGTTTCGGTTGAGATGGAATGAGGAGGAATATGAAGTTTTTAAGTGAGAGGAAATGATTTGAAAAAGGTGAGGATTTGATAGATAGGTCGACGGTGGGAGTTTTTATAGGGAAGGAGGAATTTTTGAAATTCGTGTTATATTTTATTATTGGATTAAAAAGAAATAAAACATAAGTTTAATATACTATGACTATAGACGAGAAATATAGCACGTATGTGAGAAAAAGGCTTCCTAACGAAGCTTCATGTAAACCATGTAATTTGCACAAAAGATAATCATATAAATACCTAAAAAGGTATACTTAATTATCAAGCAAAGTAAAAAGAAAGTCATACCTCTAGCGCACTTAGGAATGTCTTTACAAATGACACAACAAATGTCACTTAGACAATTCCCGCTCCTTTGCGTTTAAGATACCTTCTTAAGAAAGGTATTCTTGTTACCAAGCGACTCCTAAAGCTTGGTGGGTATGAGCTTTGACTAATCAACATGACAAAGAAGATTAGTGCATTTAAATGAAAAGAAAAAATGTTGTTATCAACTCAACATCCAAACATATAGTTTTGAAATACATGCTGTTTGCTTTTATGAAAAACCTTCTTTGTAGTTTTTAATTAACCATGGATCGTATCAAGTTTTTAAAGTACAATATACTTCAAGGAACTTGGTAACGAAGCTCTGATACCAATTGTGGAAAACTAGAAGGGGGGTTGAATAGTTTTACTAATTAAAACTTCATTTTAATCTATTTAGATCGACTTATGTCAATCTATTTGGATGTGTGTGTTTGATGTTGATAAACAAACATACAAAGGTAAGTAATGAAAAGATAAGAGTAAGAAGCACAAAACCACAATGCAAGTGTTTATAGTGGTTCGGCTACAAGGTCACCTTCCTTGCCCTACTCCACTCCCCGAGTCACCTACTCGAGAGTTCGTAATCACTACACCAATCTCCTTATGGCGGAGAAGCCTTCACAACGTCGCTTAACCTTTTTCCGGTACAAAGCTAAATACCGAGTTCTTTCACACCAAGGCGAACCACACCTACACAACGTCGCCTACCCTTTATAAGGTACTAGGCTAAGTACCTAGTTCTTTCACACCTTAGGTGAACTACACCTTCACAACGTCGCCTACCCTTTATAAGGTACTAGGCTAAGTACCTAGTTCTTTCACACCTTAGGTGAACTACACCTTCACAACGTCACCTACCCTTTATTAGGTACTAGGCTAAGCACCTAGTTCTATTGCAATGGAGGAACTACTACCACACTACACCAATGACTAATCCCAAAGGAGATCTACTCCTTTACAACATCATCAAGGATATCAATATCCTTGGATCTAATACTAGTCTATCTTGTACATCGAAACACACCATATCGAATGTACATCTAAGGCACCTTTCACTAATTCCTTTGACTAGATCTACAAGATACCTTTCACTAATGTCTTGTGTCTTCACTTCTAAGCACCTTTCACTAATGCTTCTTTGTCTTGAATTCTAAGCACCTTTCACTAGTGCTTCTTTGTCTTGACTTCTAAGCACCTACCACAAGTGCTTTATCCTATAGACGATAGATACCCTTCACTAATATCTTCGTCTTGACTCTTGAGACATCTTTCACTAATGTCTTCAACACTACACTTCTTTGAAGAAAGAAAGGAATCATCAACTAGAAGACTTCAATAGCCTTGATGATGAGGAAGCATGTCAACTCATGGACTTGAGCTTGCTTGACTTCAAAGGTGGTGATCTTGCCTTTAAGAGGAACCTAAAAGATCACACAAAAACAAAACTACAAACATAGATCTCTTGGATCTAAGGTTAGTGAGATTTAACTCAGGGGAGAAAGTATATTGGAAAGGGGTAAGAAACAATGAAGAAATGGCTCACTATTTATAGAGGAAAAACCTCTACTGTTCCCCGGATCCCACGGATCCTTACCACAAGGGATCCGGCTAGCACAAAGCTAGGGATCCGTGGTCCGCTCCTCTTTGCCCATGGGTATTTTTGGTTATGGGTCATGGGTCATGGGTTATGGGTTGATCCATGGTTTTCTTTCTAGATACAATGTATCTTAAGGATACAATGAACTTAGTTAAGTGGTATAGATAAAACCATGGGTTATGGGTCAAAACCATTTGCTAGTATTTACCCGTTTAGTATATACTTGTATTTACTCATTTTAGCATACTTAGTTTAAGTATATGTTTAACCCAATTATGTAAACACTAGTTGTTTGTACATATGTATCTAAATCATAAAATCACTTGTACTTGTTTTAGTGTTTTATGTGAAAGCATAAGTGTGTAAGAAAACTATTAGTTCAAACCATTTACTTATTTTATTTGTTTCTTTAAAATGATTTTACTTTTGTTATCGACAAAACAATAGAGGATCGTAGAATATAAATAAACGTTTTTACGGCTTATTTGTATTAACACCAAAATTATATATAATTTTTATCTTAATTTTGTTGACAAGTTTATTATATCGACAGTATATAGCATTAATCACCATGCGAACCACTTAAACTATAACCTTCTTAACTATCAACCTATATACATACCGGTTTCCACTAAATACGGCAGTACGTTTTCTACCATTTAACTATCTTTGCCTTTTCCAAATTTTAATCTTTACAAATTACATGTACAATTATATGCGTACATTTTATACATTATCACACACCATTGTATTATTTTTTCATATGTTTGCAGGTTCTCCAAACAATGATACATCAAATAAAAGAAAGTATCAATTTCATAGCAAAAACATTGACAATACAAAGCCTATAAACAATAATATCCAACATAGCAAACAGTCTAAGTATGCGATCAACAATGTTACTCCCCTTGTGCAAAGATCCCCTCTTTCCAATATTACATCAAGTAAGTTTATCCTCATACGTAACTCCTTAATGTACTATGTCTTAAATAGTTTATTATATTAACTAATACCTTTTAATATTAGGTACGTTGTCGAGATTAAACCAAACTGCTTTCACTTCCAATCGTACTACCCCGTTGTTAACACAAGAAGGAAACCTAACTTTTACAACTGAAACCTCCAATCCAGTAGAACCTAAGCGGCGTCCTGGTCGTCCACGTAAAACACATGTGCCAACCAACCTTACTTTGCAGAATTCCTCTTTTCAATCCTCACAGCCAAGTGTACGAAAAACGCGTGCCAAACCATGCAGGACTACAGTCAATGTTCAGCAAACTGGTATGCTGCAAAATTCACAAAAGTTGTTTCATTTATGTAATTTCATATTGTTTTATAAACTTTACCAAAACTATATTGACATGTATCAATTTATGTTACAGTCAATGAATCCATTCAAAACAATATTAAAACTACAAATGAAAATCAAGATCAACCAAATGTTAGTTCGTGTGTCACAAAGTCCACTCCTTTTACAGGTAAAGTTTTATGACAAACAAATACTGCTTATCACAAAGATATATTTTTCAGCTCATCCAACCAATGTTACGTTGTTGTCGTTTGAGTTACAGTATCTACAGCAAATCAGTGTCCCGACCAGCTTAACTATAGCCAACTTAATTATCAACATATACCTACACCAGACACAATCCATTACGGCAGTAAGTTGTGTCTATATATTGTACATTTTACTTAATCTTCTGTATTCTGTATGAAATTTGAAACTAAAACTACATTTTTATGAGCATTCAGTTCACGCATTAACAAACTTAATTGCACCTTTTTTGTTATCTTTGTGCAGTTTCTGCAACCAACGTTAGCCAAACCAATGAAAATGCAAACCAAACCTTTTCTGTTTCCAAATTTTCCAATAGACTGTTAACAGAAAGTTCAAATGTTAATAATACAAATGAGGTTTCAAATGCCCAATTACCTAAGAGGAAACCTGGTCGTCCACGTAAAAATCCTCTGACCAACAACCTAACATCACAGAAGGTTCTATTGGATTCTTCACAACCATTTACACAAACACCAGCTGCAAAAAAATCCATGCCTTTGAAAGACTTAAGTGTTGGTTCTTCAAATCAAAACATTCGTATCCCTTAAGTAACACATGCTTCTACTAATGAAAACAGTTACACAAGTAAGCTTTACAATTTATTTTTTCATTACATGTTTTATTTATTTGTTTTAACAATTTCATTATTTTTTTATTGTAATTTGTAAACCAACAGGTGTGACACCGCCTACTCAGTTAAGCTACTGTCAACTTAATTATCAACCAATATCAACACAAAATACCATGCATTATGCAACCAACCTCAGCGAAACCAGTCAAAATTGAAACCAAACCTTTTCTACGTCCAAACTTACCAATACACTTTTGACAGATTCAAATGTTAATACTAGAACTCAGGCTTCAATTTCGCAATTACCTAAGAGAAAAGCTGGTCGTCCACGTAAAAATCCTCTCACCACCAACCTTACATCACAGAAAGGTATGTTGGATTCTTCACAACCATGTGTGCAAAAACCAGTTGCAAAAAGAGGCAGGCCTCGGAAAGACTTAGGTGTTGGATCTTCAAATCACAACCTTCAAACCCCTGAACTAACACATGCTATACCTTCTAATGACAATACTTATACAAGTAATTTTTGTAATTAATGTTTTTGTTGAATTTTGTGTTGATTTGTTTCAACATTTTCATTAATTTTGTTTTTAAAATTTCTAAACCAACAGGTGATGTTTCAAAGGAAAATCCAAGAAGAAAGTTCAGAAACAAAACTCCAATACCATTTGACATTGGTGATTGTTTATTTTCATTCACATAATTATACATAACTTCAGGCATATATACTGTATTTTTTATATAGATACTAATAAGCGGTTTATCTTTTATACAGGTTATGTAAATCATGTTCATGAAAGTTCTTCAAGAAATTCTAATTGTTCTTCAAATTTAGAAAACATAGCACATATCCAATAAGAATCAATAGCGAATGTTAATAACGTTGTACTCCTAGACGAAGAATCTGAAGATGAACATGGATATATTGATCGAATCTCAGGCATCTCTAAGGGTATTTTTTTAACTAATTTAAAACCAAGTAATCTAATTTAATGTAATGTATCTCTAACATACACTTTCATTTGTGTATTTAGATTATTTTGACCACGGAGATCCAACTTATACATGCCACAGTTGTGGTGCAATGTTGTGGTTCGCAGAAGCTAAGGTAGAACAATGTAACTACTACAGATTCATTCTCCCTTTTTTGTGGCAAAGGAAAAGTTGTGCTACCTGTTTCATTAAAGGATCCACCGCTGTTATTAAAGGGACTTATGAATGGAGAGAATCCAAAAAGCAAGAGATTCTTGGAGAACATTAGACGTTACAATTCTATGTTTGCATTTACATCGATGGGTGGTACTGTCGATAATAGTGTTAACACAGGTCGTGGCCCATTTTTTTTAGAATTCAAGGTCAAAACTATCACATGTTGGGGGATTTGTTACCCAAAGATGGCGAGACACCAAAGTTTTCTCAGCTCTACATTTATGATCCACCAAATGAGATTGATAGTCGAATCAATGTTGTCAGGTATAGTTTATTACTCAGTATTTTAGACTATAGTTTTGAATTTTTAACTAAAACGTACTTATTACAATCACATATCAAATAGTGCAGTTCAAGAGGTAATGGGTCGGCTTCATCAAATAGTAACATGGATCGTACGTTAACCAAACAGATCAAACAAATGCTTGATTGTGAAAACCCTTTGGTTCAGAAGTTCCGAATGGCTGGTCTACAATTGGCTGCAGGTCAAGAAAATGTTCAGATAAGGCATTTAGGTAAAAGTGCAAAGGATGGCAGACAATACGATCTTCCAACAGCTAATGAGGTTACTGCACTTATCGTTGGAGATTTTAATGAACAACATAACGAAAGGGACATTCTCGTCCATAAGAACAGTGGCAAAATCAAAAGGATTAGTGAATTGCATGTATCATACCTCCCCTTGCAGTACCCTATCTTATTTCCGTACGCTGAAGATGGATATAGGACAGATATATACCATCAAGGAGTTACGATCGACACCAGATAAGGATAAAAAACGTGTCACCATGCGTGAATGGTTTGCTTACTGTATAAAAGACCGCCCCAATAAATTCTCAACCATTCTAAATGGTAGGCGTTTATTTCAGCAGTTTTTGGTCGATGGCTATACCATGGTTGAAGCTGAGAGGATGTGTTAGGTCACAAGGTTTACTACACAAGCTTATAAGAAAGAGATAAGGCGATTGAACAAGTAAAACTCACACACACACACGATATACTATGAACGGTTACGCGTAGGTGATAGTGAAAGAGAATAACTTGAACAACCAACCTTCAAATGAAGGTTTACATAAGGTATTTATAGGCAAGGAGCTAGGGCAACACTCCTACTCCTTCCCTTTCTCTTATAGGCTTGGGCCTAAGCTCATGGGCCTTCTACATAAGCTTAAGGCTATTAACAAACATAAAGGCCATAATAAGCTAACTATTACATATGTGTAACTAACACTTGAATAAGGTTTAGGAGTGATTCCAACAATCTACCCCTCAAGTGTTATTACATATGAGTAACTAACACTCAAGTGTTGGTGATGAAAAACGGTGAAGGCGTTGATGTAATAGTAGCTTTGACGTCTTCTGACATTCTTCTTTCTTGCGAGAAGAATTTCCTTGATTTGAACAATCTCCCCAGTGTATAGAGATAGTTTACTTTGAACGGTTATGCTTTGACGTCATCTTTAACTTTGTTCTTTGATCATTGTTCTTTGTGATGAAAGTGATTGTATGTTGTTGTTGTCGCATCAAGTTCGCCTCAGTGCTGCTTCGCTACAGTGTCTCACGTCATTCTTCAACATGCTCACACGCTCTTTGACGTTGGAATTCAGTTCTGATGAAGTTCTTTAAGTCTTTAACTTTATAGATTCTTTGATTTGATGAAGAATCATTCTGACTGTTGTGTTGCTTTTGGATAGAACTTCTATTAGTAATGATGTTGGCGTGAGCATGAGAAGAATTTGCAAGATCATTCCGCTCCAGAGCTTCCATAAGAAGAAAACATAAAACGGTTAGTAATAAGCGGATTCCGGCACTTACAAGTTTGAACTTCGAGAGTGTTAACAGCATAGTGTGAAGACACAACTCTAATTCTTACAAAGGCCGGTTCTGAATCGGAGTCCCACAAGTGAGATAACACGATGTACCGAAGTACACCTACGATTCAGATGAGTCGCCGAGGTACACCGAAGCATCACCTCACGACTGTAGACTGTTTGAGACACACTAAGCGTATTCCACGGGGAGTTGCGGCGACCTGCTGTCGGCGTTTGATGTTGACCTGGCAGGAGTTTCCATTCAATCACTGAGGATCACAAATGTGAACCTCTCATAAATGTTCTCGACAGATTGCTAAGATCTGTGAAGGACTCGATAACGTATCACTGAAATTCTTATTGTTGAATATCAAGTGTACCTAAGAGATCTTTTGATGAATCTCGTGGCTCTAGACTCAATAGTGCGTTTTGGTTTTCCTGAGCGGAGACTAGGGAGAGGGTCTCCTTCTTCAATACCAGCGATCTCTAAGAGAAAGCCGATAGTTTACTTAGGGTTCCCTGTGAGAATGAAACAAGCTTCTGTTGAGAGAAACTTGAGTGGATAAGAAGGTTTAGTGCATGCGTCACTGGGTCCATGACGACTTTTAATCTTCAATACCGGTGTCATCTAGTGACAACCAGTAGCATATGAATTGAACCCGTCTGCCCTAAGTTGAATAATCTGGAGGGCTATTTCTTTTCACCCTTTTCTTTGCATTTCTTTTTAATTCTTCAACTCCTTCTTTCTCCGATTCTCAATTCTCCTTTTTATAATCATACCTAAGGACTTCTAAATACTAACTATTTGTGGTGTCCTTGGGTAGATCCCTCCGGCTCTGGCGGATCATAGGACGTTTATTCCTAACCTTAGTCACCTTATAACTTCATGACTAACCTATGTTGCCATAAAACCCACTGTTGTGAAAAATCTCTCAAAGTGTTTGTGAATGAAAAACATTTTAGTACCACTTGTTGAGATAAGATTTTGCATAAATACTCCCCTCCACATGTGCTTAAGAGTTTTAACGGTTAAAATGCACAATGAGGAAAGAGCGCGCACATTTTGAATTGATTCACTCAAGATAGACATTCCCCGCGAGACACGGTTACGTGGCATAGTTAAAGAGTTGCATTGTCAACTTTTAGGTGACAACTAGCTCTAATAACTACCTTGAAGGTGTAGACAATCCTCGATAGGTTGTCAAACCCGTCGAGTTCATGTCTACCAAGAGTTTCTCGAATGGTACATTCTACTCAGACAAGTCCTTTGCGAGACACGTTTACATCACTAGCGAACTAGCTTGAAATTATTACCCGTCCCGGACAAGTCTTTTCGAGTTACTAACAGTTAAGATCTCGTCAATTCATGGGTTAAGTCTATAGCACAAAGATTCATTTGCATTGACACAACATATTTCTTATCACTTATTTTCTCCCCCTCAAAAATGGCATATATGATGTTATTTTTGAAAAGTTGAGAATAAATATGACCATTTCGAGTGTTGCGGGAAGAATGACCACTGTGAACAATTTTTGAACAAAGTTTTAATTCAAGTACTCCCCCTCAACGAGTGATATAAACGGTTGAGGTTTTGAAAATCATAAGGGAAAGTACTTGTTCTTTTGAGCAAAACCTTGAAAAATGAAAGGTTTGATAGGTTTTACTCAAAAGTAAGAAGCTTTCGCTCCTTTTATAAGGATTGTGGCACTGAAGCGTACCACAGGGTCCTTTATTTACAAGTACGGGTTGTACACTGTAATGTGTGCACAAGCCATTAACATAATCAATCAAACATCCAAAATTATATGAAGGAAGCAATTCAAGGGGTACCAGGAAGTGCAGTGATGTTCCTAGGAGTGTGCAGGCGTTGAAAGCGGTTATGTTTCTCCGGGTCGACCACCGACATAACTCTCCAATCGTCGAACCCGATCCCTTGAAACAACCGTTCATCAATCATTGTGATGATCCGTCTCACATCCCTCCTTTCCTGAGAATTCCAGAGCTTAGGAGACCTAATTTTCGGCGTATATCCTTCAACCTGTATGCCAATCCATCCCTAACCAGCTTCAAAGTATGATCCCGAACTTGTGGAGTTCGCTACACGCCATTAAGCAGTTTCTTTGAAGTTCACTACGGTAAACAACGCCGAAAGGTTTGCTGATGAGTGTATATTGAGATAGCTGGTTGATATAGGGAAGATCAAGCTTTGGAGGAGTGAAGTTGACAGCGTCGATAAGATTCAACAGCCAGCTGGAGATCTTCTACACGTTCCTTGATGACAATGCATCTTATGAAGATGAGAAGTGACTTGATGAATTCGCGTTGTACTGCAGCTGAGAATTGTCTCATGTGACCGTACTTTGGCAAGGTACATGTCTTCGATGTCATTGAGAGACAAATTCTCAAAGTCAGCTTCAGAGAAAGCATAATCCCGTTCATCTTGTCGTTTGACTACGATCTTCTTTAGGAATGTGTAGTCCCACTTAGACGAAAGGTCAACGTGTATGATGGCAACAATATCTTTAGAACTATGCACATCATGTTGAGACTTCTGAACCTGACAGCTTCTGTAGTAGATTCGTCGGCGTTCTGGGCAGTGATGAATCCCATACAATGCATCTCGGTCGTATGCTTCCACTGTGTTGGAGAACAAGTGATTGGCACGTTCCTCAATGGCTATGCAGTTTGAGTAGACAGCTGCTGGGAATGGAAGTGTCAACGATGTAGCGTATTTTCTTGAATCATCGCCACCGTGTAGAAGAAACTCCAAGTCCTTGTTGAAGAAATATCTGAAAGGAATCCTTGGTTCAGCTGGTTGGCCAAGTGTTGGTAGAGGTTTGGTCCAATCGGTGTAGTATGGAGGGTTGTCCCTTTGTGTGAAGTCAATGTTTGCATCCGGGTTGAGCCAATCCATGTTGTTAGACATAGCTCGAGCAATGTTTTCAAGGTGATATTCGACCTCGAGGGCACTTTCAGAGCTGTCTTTTAGAAGTTTAAACGCTTCATTCTTGATTCGCTTCAACTCAGATTTCGTCATTTTCTTCACATGGAACTTTTCTTGCAGAATTTTAGCATGCTCCAATGTAGAACCGTCTACCAAATCTTGACCTTCTGCAGGGTAGGGAGTGTTGTTAACAAGAGTAGCAAACGATTCAAATTCCTTTGTTTGATCGTCATCTAGCCATGATACGACGTCAGTCTGAAGCGTCTTCTTCTTCTTCTTTTTCGAAGGCCTAGATGATGATTCTGGTTTTTGAACTTGTTTGGGAGAGGTGGGTTGTTGTAGGGGCTCAAGGACCTCTTCATCGTCACCACCCGTATACTCAAAGTGATCACCGGTTTTCTGAGTCGGGGGTGGTAACTCGGAATCGTCTTGAGGTTTTTCAATAGAAGAACGAGGAGGAGATTTTTGTTGAACAGGAGGCCGTTGTAGAGGAGGTTACATCATAGAAGATTCACCGCGCCGGCGTTTAGGTGCGAGTCTTTATCCTTATCCTTGTCTTCATCGTCTCTAGGACGTTTAGACTTTTCACTTGAGAATCTACAAGCTTCTTGAAGTTGGTAGTCCAGCAATGCTTGAAACAGCTTTCCTTCATCAGAAGTAAATGTCCCAGATCGTGCAGACATTTGTGTAGCAAGCTTGGCCACCAATTCATTATCCGAGAAAACTACCGGATCGGTTGGATTGATTGTGACGGTTAAAGGCGTTGATCGAATAGTTTGCTTGGCGATCTGCATAAGATTTGGATAAAGTTGTTTGGTGAATAAATCCTTTGTGACTTTAAGAAGCGTACTCGAAGGTACTTTTTCGTGTAGCCTTCGATCATTTCGTTCAGTTCCTCTTGACGGCGATTTTTCATGAATTCCTGAACAAACTTCATTTCTCCTTTCATCTTTTCATGCTCGTCATACAGATCTTTGTATGTGATCAGCAAAGAAATTCACTTTTGTTGAGCACGTTTTTCTTTCTGATTTGTTTGACAGCTTTGGTAATCCGTTCATGAGCTTGAGAAATCCAAGATTTAGATGGTTTCTTCACGGATTTGGATGATGATTTGGTTGACTTCTTTGATGGTGGTGGCGAGGAGTGAGAAGACGAATCTGATGATGAAGAGATATGAGGAGACTCTGGATCCTTCGGAGGTTCAGAGGTTTCTTCCTTTGATCGTGCAGGACTATCTAGAAGAAACGTATCATAATCAACATCTTGATCTTTTTCAGACTTCTCAGTTTCCGGTTCCTCAAACTCATATACGATAGTATCCTCCACAAGATTTTGTTGTTGCATAAGAGTGGTGTCACCAGCTCCCTTATCGGGTTGATTAACCGTATCAGGAGATGGTTGAGTGGCGACACCACTCGATCCTCCGGGACCACCCATTTGGTCTTTAGCAAATTCTTCAGCCTTTTGAAGGTGTCTAACGATATGAAACTTCTTCTTGTATGATATATCCAGTTGCTCTTCTTCTTCATCTGAGCTTTCATCATACGGTACAAGTCAGAGTCTTTCCTTTTCCTTTATCAGCTTGAGGACTTGGAGGTTTTGGTACTAAAGGATTGTCTTCCTTTGCGGTTTGAGTAGGTAATCTCTTCATCTGTGTCGGTACCTAGAGCTTTCGTCCACAAGCTTTCTTTGCGGTTCAGGTGTGGGAATAGGTTCAGCTTCCTTTACGGGAACAATCCTTTTAGGAGGAGGATTCCTTTTGGGAAGCTTCCTATAAAGATCTGTACTTGTAACACTTCCAACACTGCCTCTTCTGGTCCTCCGAGTAGGTGTACCAGAAGATTTTTCATCAAGATAACCAACTTTGCCTTCTTTTACGGCTAACCGATACCTTTTATACGATTCAAGCTTTTTGATTTCGGTAGTTAGAAGGTGATCAGGTAATACCGTACCCTGTTTCTTTGTTGACGATTCTTTGATTCTGACATATAGTATGGGTTCAGTCAACATGTCATGATTATCTGGGTCATTGAGCCTTATGGGGATATCAGAATGAAGTCCAATAGCTCTCTGGATCAACAGTTTGGTGAATCTGACATAGGGAATCTTGGAGCCAAGCTTCTTGTGAAAGCACATCATGTCCTCCCATATCAGTGCTTCGATTTCAATGTCCTTCTTGTTGATCAACGACCGGAAAATTTTCGAGTTCCATGAGCTTGGGATGCTCATAGCCATTGTCCCGACCAGAGACCGATTTGGTGATGATCATGTAGAGTGTTCTCCATGGTTGAGGAATATACTTCAACTCCACGTGAGAGTGCTTAGTAATGATTCCTGAAGCTTCATCATAACCAATATCTATCAAGAATTTGAGGACTGTCTCTTCAGTAGGGGTAGCAAAGAAGTCGGTTGGAGCGATGTCGGGAATGATGAGAACAGCCCGTAAGTCAGCAGGAGTGATAGTGACTTGTTTGTGAATAAGTGTCACATTCACGCACTTTGACCGTGATCCTCTGCATAGAATCCCGAATTGTTGAATGTAGACCTCTGGAACGTGGCGAGTGTGAGAGCATGTTACGGTAGGGATGATTCTTGAGAATATCCACAGCAATCAAGCAGGAAGATTCCGAGCAAGTGAGGGTATCAAAGTCAACCCTAAGGTTGTTCTTTCCAATCTTTCTCGGATAACCATTTGGGAAGATATCAGCAATGGTGAGAATATCAGGTGCATCCACATTCATTTGTTCAGCCATGTCGTGATCTGAAACAACATTAGCCAAACGAACCAACATATCGAAAGACATAATGTTAGTAACGAAGGTCTTATTGTCTAGTTATTGAATGTACAGTGTCAATGATTGTTACGAGTCCTAAGTCACTTGTTTGTTCAATAGTCCAATGTCGTCGTGAAATATTTCGTGAGTTAGTTAACTTTAAGTTTTAAAGTTTATGTTATCACTTATTGTTCACAACATATCAAACGATTGAGTTTATTAGTGACATTATTGGATTCGTGACGTTATGATTAGTTTATTTACAAGTTTGTACACGTAACCATTCATTATGAAGGTCAATCCAGGCTTAAGCGTAGTTTTGGCAAAGTTAAGCGTGCAGTAGTTATATACGCGTAGAGCGAAAGCTTACGCGTAGGATCCTAACTTACGCGTAAGAAATGTTACGCGTAGGAAAAGGGGACCTTATGCGTAGGGCTTACGCGTAGGCGTATAAAGACCTTACGCGTAAGGCTTACTCGTAAGAGTAGACCTTATGCGTAGAGGTCACTGTTTACGCATATCCTTCACAGGATACGCGTAGTCCCATTGTAGAACCTTACGCGTAATAGTTATGCATAGAATTATTCTTACGCATAACTTGACTACGCGTAGGGTAATCCTTATGCGTAGAGTTGCAAATGACCTTGATTCTGAATATTAAGCGTAGCAAAGCCTGAAATAAGTTCATCAAATCATCAAAGTTAACACAAAACATCATTTTATCAACAAGTTATGGCATGAACATTCATAACACAGTTACGCGTAGAAAGTCATACGCGTAGGTCAAAACCCTAAGGGTTAAGATTTACGCGTATCATTTCTAGCCATGGGATTTGCACCAAACAAATTCTGGTAGGTCTATGATGTTGAGAGAGTCGATGAAACAAGTTATAACATCTAACTTGTTGAGAATCAAGATTACCCAAAGTTATGAACTTTAAACCCTAATTCCAAATTGTTAAACATTTAGAGTTTCTGGGTGGTTAACAACCTTGGAAATTATCAATTCATCAATATGTGAACATAACCCAACAATCTTTTTGACCAAAACACTTCACATTCGAAAATACCCTATTCGACTCATAAACCCTAATTATCAAAATCCATTAATTCGTGTTTCTGGGTGTATTTTGAGCATATAAAAGATATCATTGATGTTGTAAAAGCATTTTGACACAGTCTTTTTAGCCACAAACACATAACACATGATCATGTGTTCTTACGCGTATGCGAAGAACACAAAATCACCCATATAAGTAGATTTAACTGTTGGATTCGTTTGAAAATCAAAACCAATGTTTAGAAACGTGTTACAAACGCAAAAAACACTTACAGATTCATGATCTAAACTTCGGATTTCTTGAGTGAATTCTATGCGTAGGATTAGTAGGTTAAGAGTAATAAATGTGAAGTGATAAATTAGGTGGAAAAGTTTTATTGAAAATGACTTTCATCTTTTGACAGTTTTAGTCCCTCCACCTTTTCTATTTTCAAACAAAGCCATTTAACTTCCATTTTGGTTACCAAACAAGGGTTTTAGGAAAGAAACTTTGACGACACTCCCCCTCGACTTAAGAAATAATGAAAGGTTATAAATTTAGTCCGAGGAGTGTCATTTAACCAGAAAAGTTTACCATCATTGATAAAAGAAACAACCGGGGTAATATAACATGCAGGTACACAGATGTTATGAAACAGTTAAGTGATATTTTTCTCCCCCTCAACACTTGATCGAAAAAATACTGAATTTTGAAAGATTATAGTGTTGACGGAAGAAACGTACTTGCAATGTTGAAAGAAAATAGATGAGAAGAATATTTTTGTTGTTTTTATCAGGTTTTATATTTTTGTATTTTGTTTTGGAAAAATTATTTACAAAAGAGATTTTGGTGTTTGACAGGTCTTTTAAGACTGTTTTAGGAGGTCATCCAATTCCTCTTGAGTCAAACACCTCATACCAATTCGGTGGACCAACTCATTAAACCTAGCAGGAGGCAAGGCTTTGGTGAGAAGATCTGCCAATTGGTATTCTGTACCCACGAAATATAATTCAACAGTACCCTGTTCCACGTGATCCTTGAAGAAATGATATCGAAGATCTATGTGCTTTGATTTCGAGTGTTGAACTGAGTTGCACGAGATCGCAATAGCACTCCGATTGTCGCAGTACATCGGGATTCTGTCAAATACGTAACCATAGTCTTTGAGTTGTGTTCTCATCCAAATGACTTGAGCACAACACGCCGACATGGCTACATATTCTGCTTCGGTTGAGGACAGCGATGTACAATCCTGCTTCTTTGATTGCCATGACACCAGTTTGTCACCAAGAAATTGTAAAGCTCCTGAAGTACTTTTCCGTGAGTCTAAGCATCCTGCGTGGTCAGCGTCTGAAAAAGCGATTAGTTCAAAACCAGAATCCTTCGGATACCAGATCCCCAAGTTAATGGTTCCCTTTATGTATCGGAGGATTCTTTTAGCCTCAGAGAGGTGGGTTTCAGTTGGTCGCGACTGATAACGGGAGCATAGATATACGGCAAAGACAATATCGCTAGCTGTTAGATACATGAGAGACCCAATAATACTACGGTATTTTGTAGGATCAACTAATTTCCCATGTAGATCGGCGTCTAGCTTCTTGGTATGAGCCATTGGTGTGGCATAGGTGTCACAGGTTTTCATTCCAAATTTGTTTAACAATTCAAGGGCATATTTTGACTGACTCAGGAAAATACCACGGGGTGATTGATGAACTTGCGGTCAGAAAGAACGTGAGTTCACCCATCATGGACATTTCAAAATTTTTCTTCATTAGTTTTGCAAAAGCAATTGAAAACTTTTATGTGTAGACCCAAAAATGATGTCATCCACGTAAATTTGAACAATTAAGATATGTGTCCCGTGATATTGTATAAAAGAGTTGGGTCAACCGAACCTTTGGTGAAATTATTAGCAATGAGGAAGGATGATAGCTTATCGTACCATGCCCGAGGAGCTTGTTTGAGACCATACAGAGCTTTGTTCAGGTTGTAGACGTGATTCGGAAACTTCGGGATCAATGAATCCATCGGTTGGTGACATAAACCGTTTCTTTAAGTTGTCCATTGAGAAACGCAGTTTTGACATCCATCCGATAGACCGTCATATTCATATGAGCCGCGAACGCTAGAAATATCCGAACAACCTCAAGACGAGCAACCGGAGCAAAAGATTCTTCAAAGTCAATACCCTCTTCCTGATGATAACCCTTAGCCACGGGCGTGACTTATTCCGGATAACATTTCCTTCAACATCCAATTTGTTTTTCCAAATCCATTTTAGACCAATGACGTAGACTCGTGTTGGTCTTTTAACCAGTTCCCATACTTCAAGACGTTTGAATTGGTTGAGTTCTTCTTGCATGGATTCAATCCAGTTGTCTTTTGTCATTGCGTCTTTGATGTTTTTAGGTTCAGACTGGCAGACAGTGAGTGCATAAATGCAATGTTCACCGTCTGTGTGAAGATGTTGTCTCGTAACGACTGGTTGATTTGGGTTGCCAATAATGTTTTCCAGAGGATGGTCTTTCGTCCATCTATGTGTGGAGGGTTGATGTTGATATACATTGTGCGGATTCTGAGGATTCAAATGGTTTGTTGAAGATTCGCGACATCGATGCAGCATCTCATTAGCAAACGGGTTAAAGAACGCATTTGGATCAAAATCTGCAGGTGGGGTACTTCATTCAGAACATCATCAGCCGATTCATCATTGTTGGAAGCGGTTTGTTCAATTGTTGTGGTGGAGTCAACTGGTGTAGGTGCATCTGCAACAGTAGTTGTTGTAGCAGGTGTGTCGGTATAAGAGTATTATCGGGTTGGCAGCGGAAACAGCGGATACACGAGCACGTTCATCAAGATCTTCACCGAGCAGTGGAGCAAATAACCGTTCCATTTGTTGACGAGTAAGTGGGGGCTTTGTTCAGTGATGATGGGGTTTGGGGAAGTTTAAGCGGTTGTGATCGGGTTCCAAGCTGTTATACTCAGAAGCCATTTCCGTAAGTTCATCGAAATGAACATGAATCGTTTCCATCACCTGTTTTGTACGACGATTCCAGATTCGGAAACCTTTGGAATTATCACAGTATCCGATAAAGACTCCAATATCAGCTTTGGCTTTGAGCTTTCCAAAGTCATCACGATCATTATTCGGATAGCAAAGAGATCCAAATACATGAAAGTGTTTTAGATTCGGTTTTCTGTTATGGACGAGCTCGAAAGGTGTTTTGTTGTGGCGTTTAGTAATCATGGAACGGTTTTGAGTATAGCATGCAGTAGATACAGCTTCTGCCCATAAGTAATCTGGAAGTTTAGCATTAATTAACATTGTTCTTGCAGCTTCCACTAACGTTCGGTTTCGTCTTTCGATAACTCCATTTTGTTCGGTGTATGCGTGCAATAGATGTTTGATCTTGAATTCCCCTTTCTCATAGAATTCACGAAGGGTTTGGTTAACAAATTCAGTGCCTCTATCTGTTCTGATTATGCGAACGGTGTTACGTAGCTGAACTTGTATTTTCGTGAGAAAGGTGATGATCATCTGTGGAGCTTGATCTTTGCTTCGAATAAAATAGACCCAAGTCCAGCGTGAATAGTCATCAACAATTACTAAGATGTAGCGTTTGCCATTGATCGTTTGCACGCGCATCGGGCCACACAAATCCATGTGAAGAAGATGAAGCACATGCTGAGAGCTGTGTTCCACGTTTAAAGGAAAATGAGCACGAGTGCTTTTGCCTTGTTCACAAGCTGAGCAAAGGTGATCTTTAGAATACCGAAACCGTGGGAGTCCTTCAACTAGTTTGTGTCGAGCAAGGTTGGTGATGGTTTGAAAGTTAAGATGTGAGAGACGACGGTGCCATAGCCAGGATTTTGTTGATGTGGCCTTTGAAAGTAAGCAGATGGGAGAAGAAGCAACCATATCTTGCATAGAGATAGTGTAAAGACTTGAATTATGCGAGCCAGACATAAGATCGTTTCCTTGTAGATCACGAATGAAACAAGTATTCTCCCTGAAAGCAACCTCCAAATCTCCATCACAAAACTGACCTACTGAAAACAGATTATGACCGAGGCCTTCCACATAGTAAACCCTGCTGATTTCGATGTTCCCATTGACATAGTCTCCGTAGCCCATGATAGCTGCGAAGTGATCATTCCCGAACTTGACAGTGCCAATGAACTTTGCAATAAAGTTTAATAACAGTTTAAGATTGCCTGTCATGTGCCGGGAACATCCGCTATCAACAATCCAGAGAATGATCTGTATCACCTGCATTACACACAGACGACACAGATGGAATAGAAGTAGATTTGGAACCCGAAATGTTAGAGGGTTCCGTAGCAGTTATAGTAGATATACACACATCAATAGCTTTAGGTATCTACTTAAATCGTAGCGTGTTATATATCCATTTCTGCCATCTAGAACTACTCTTTGCTTTAGTCTTAGTGAATGCACTAGGTGGTACTACATTCTTAGGAGGTGAAACTGGAGCTACAGGTACAGCAATGCGTTTTTTTGAATCTAAAGAGGGCGGTCTACCAAGCACAGACTTCGAAAGATTAGTGGGCCTAGAGGTATTCCAGTTCTTAGGATTCCTTAAACGAGAGATGATAGCTTTAGCAACACATGTATCATGGCAATCAGAATTCATACTTTTACCACAAATAACACAAGGTTCATCAGACTGAATATCAAAAGTACTTAACGGTTTAGCATTCGTTACATCATTATTTCTATTACATTTTCTAGACGCAATATCTATAGTGGAGGCAACGTGAGTCTTATTCATAGTCCTAGGGTGGTCTTCTACTTTAGCATTCCTGATTGGTCTTTTCTTAGGTCGCAACTTCCTATTCTTCGATTGAGTGCTCCTAGGCTGTGAAGTGCGAACGTTTGGAAAAGGTTCAACTATTCCTGTTTCAGTAGAATGAAGCACGTTAGCTACTTGTGATTTGGCAGTAGAGATTCTAGGTTCATGAGTACTAAGTGTTACTGGGGCTAATCTCTTAATGAGGGTTGGCGGAAGTTGTTCATACTTGCCTAACATTTCTCTTAACTTGAGGATAGTGTGAATCAGATCTTGATTTTCAGACCGAACATTTCCAGCAAAATTCATAACTTCTTTAGTGTGTGGAAGATAATGATCAAGTTCATTTGATGCTTCATCACGAGTCTTTTTGAGTAAATCAAATATGATACCATATTCCTTTTTAACTTTTAAAAGTTCTTGTTCATATTTTGAGATTTGACACTTAAAAGACACGTTTTGATCATCCAGTTGCTCAATTTTAGGATCAAAAGGTTTTGCACGCAACTGGGCGATTTTGTGTTGAAAAGCAATTTGTTGAGCGTGAATATCTTTTTGACACCAATTAAGACGAAGTATTGCATTTGAAAGTTCGTTTGAGAATCGTTTGTTTTCAACGTTTAAGAACTCGATCTGAAGCACATTATTAGTGTTCTCAACATTTACCACAGAATCAACAGTATCAGCAGAGGTATGATCAAATGCATATGTCAAAGAATTCAATAACACAACATTATGGACATCAGCACATATGACATCTTCCAAGAGTCGATCAACATCTTTTCTCAACATTATCTTTTTACGTTTAGTGTTTGAAATAGATGTTTCTGTTTTCTCGAAAACGACCTTCATCACTCCAAGTTCCTTATGAAAATCCTTTTCCCAGGCTAATGCACAAATTTTCAAATTTTTAACGTTAGGTAAAAGATGTTTTACGAAAAATGTCTCTTTGTTCTCGCGCTAGAGGCGATTGAAAATGATCAATTTTGATTTCAAAACGATATTCTATCTCATGTTGTAAAATTTTGAGGTCAGCCATGAAAATGTCAAAGTATCTAAGAATTTTTCGATTTTCCGGTTTTGAGTTTACTTCACTGATGGAAGGTAAAGGACCATAAATTTGTGCATAATCTGGTTGGGGATTTACATTAGAAGACTCAAGTGTTTTGATGATAACCCTTGGTGTGTTAGAAGAATCCGTTGGTGTGACGAAAGTGACCGGTTTTGAATAATTAAAAGGTTTGTTGTAAACAACAGTTTTAATTTTGATCGACTCTCGTCTTCCGCATCTAATTCCTCTTGACGATGATATTCAACAACATTCATAACAGAATTATCAATTGTATATTCTGCACTGGAAACTTCAGGATTTGGTTTGAATGCTTTTGTTGAAAGTTTAGGTTTGTAATCAGCAAGATTCGGTCCATATCCATTTGGATTGGGTTTTAAAGTAAACTTTTCAATGGCTGTGACCGACTCGCCATGTTTGTAAACAACAGTTTTAAACTCTTTAAGTTTGTTTTGCAAGTCGATGATTTCTTCAAGATGATCATCTATTCGTTTCGTTGAATGCTTTTTGTATGCAGAGAACTGTTTTTGACAAGTTAACAACTCAGCCTTAGCTTTTTGATTTTCCAAGGTGAGAGCGTTAATTTGCTTTTTATGTTCATGTTTCAGTTGTTCTATTTCAGACAACAAAGCATTCTTCGAAGCGGCTAGATCACGCATCTGTCGTTCTAAATATTTTTCGTTTTGATAAGATTTGGCAAAGGGTGCTTCAAAACCGTTTTCACGTTTTTCTTGAGTTTTGAAAAAGTTGAGTTGCTTTTGTAAACATTCAAAATCCTTTGTTAACAGTGCATTTTTACATTTCAAGTCCAGATTAATTGCACGACATTCTTCCACTATGGTTTGTTGGTCTTGTATTAAACGAGCAAAATCTGGATGAGGCAAAAGTTCGGCGTGTTCAATGTGAGTTACAACATGATCATTACTGAGATCCTCAAGTATAACCACGGAGTCAATTTGATTATCAAGGGAAACCGTTTGGTCATCTTGATCATCGAATATAACTACGGGGTCTAGTTGAAAATCGTCGGAATGAGATGTGGACGACTCATTTTGAACATTCGGAGTCTTGCCGGATTCAGATGTTGGCGGAGATATAAGATCAGAGATAAATATGGTTTGTTCGGGTACCTGAGACAAGCCATCAGTGTCGAACCCTAATGTACAAATCCCCCAAAATAGTGCCTGTAATCCGTATTCGTTCAATTTGGGGGTGAGTTGTTTTGAAACACATCTACAATCCGTATCTTTTTTATTTTAATTGTAATGCATTTTTTTTACATTTTCAGTTTTTCTTGTTATATATATATTTGTTTGCTATTGGTGTTCATATGAATTTGTATGATTGACAACTATTTTAGTGGTATAAATTATGAGCCTTAATGTTGGAAAGTTTGATTTTGTATTTTTAAAAAATATAGCCTAATTAATAAAATGAAACATATCATCCATGATTATAGGGAAAAATTTAATTATTGAAATCCTTGCCTTTGTTATAAACCTAAATGTGTGTCATTTAACCTAATATTCAGTGTATAAATACTCAGTACATGTGTAGCTAATCAAATCACCATCTTAAAATCCTATAATAACATGTATGTGAACTTTTCAAGTCATTGCTGTTTGTGTGTTAAAATCCTATAATTTATGTTTGTTTGTTAAAATTCAAGTCATTGCTGTTGTAGTCATTATTGTAAGATAATATTATGTTTTGTGCAGTTTAAACAATGGACCAACAAATCACATTGCTTGCGGATATCGACCCTATGATGGATGATGTTAACATTCTTGCCAGATGCATTAGTATCTGGAAAAGTCATCCAAAGGGAAAACCCAATGAAACTTGGGGTTTAGAAACTGTTCTGCAAGATCCACAAGTTTGTTTACTGTTTTTAATATATGTTGAAAAAAATCCCCTTATAATGATGTTGCTTATGTTTGAATATGTGTTTGTAATGAATGATGTATGCTACGCTCAATTTGTCATGCTTTTTTTATACAAAAGATAGCTTTCCAAATGTTTAAACTGTTAACTTTAGTTAATTCAATAGATTATATCAGTCAAACAATATTATATCCATTATTGCAGGGTAACAGGATCCAAGCGAGTATTAGAACATCTGAAATGAAAAAGTTCATAGCTATTCTTGATGAAGGCTCTTGCTATAAGATTTCGAATTTTGGTGTTGGCGAGAACGGTGGCAAATTCCTGTTGCTTAGCCACAGATTCAAAATTAGCTTTTTAAAAAACACGGCAGTTACTAGAGTCAACTCATTTAACAATAATGTGCGTGGTTTTTGCTTTGAACCATTTCAGAACTTTCACCTCAAAGCATTTGGTGAAAGGGATATGGTTGGTAAGTAATATCACCATAATAATCTCTTTAATATATTCATAGACTTATATATCGTACTCATTTTTTATCCTTTCAAATACATATGTCATTGGTACTGTAGTATCGATTTCTGAGCCACTCCCTTTCGAGTCGTATGGAAAAGAGAAAATCAGGAGAACTGTCTTGCTACAAGATGTGGAGTATGATTTCTGATCCACTCCCTTTTCAGCTCTATTTTAATCATATTACCTGTTATTAAGTATATCTGTATGTTTTCCAACCATATTCTCATTAACTTATTGATAACCAGTGGTGGATAATTAGAGTGTTGTTTCTTTGATGAATGGGCGGAAAAATTCAAGCCATATGCTGATAAATCTGAATCATCTAAACCTATGGTTATGATCCTTCAACTTGCAAGGTTCAAATATTTCAATAGTAAGTACATATTGTTCTTGGATGTATATTTGTTATCACTGCCTTAGTAATTCAATCCTATTATTCATGTTTCAGAAAAACCTTCAGTCAGCAATGCTGTTTTTGCTACTAAGCTTCATATTGATGCTGATTTGCCTGAAATTCATGCATTCAGGAAGAGGTATAATATTATATGGATTTGAATGTTATAGCCTTAAAATCTCAATGCTTATATTTCACAACTGTTGATAACAGATATCAGGAAGTCGATGGTTATGATGCCAGCAAACATGCTATAAGTGTCTATACTCCAGTGAAGAAAGAACTTACACCGGATGAGTTGTTTGGTGGTGCAATTAAAAAAATGGTTGGGTCTATTCGTGAATCTGCTTGGGTAAGATATTAATGGATTACAATGATTTAAGTTTACATACAAGGAGTAGGATTTTACGGTACAAATTGTTTGATTTAAGCAAAACAACTACTTAGAGATTGCTTATATATGATTAGGTTGCATAAAAATCAAACTTTTAGCATATGGTAGTCAAAATTCTGATTGAATTGGTTTCACAATTTAGGCGTTTTTTAATGTCTGTCTTGAATTCCAAGTTTACAATACTGTAATGATATTCATACCATATCTTTATCGCAGACAGCTTATATATGATTGTATGGTAGATCACATTCTGTTTCACACTATGTTTTCACCATATTGACTTACTAAGTTAAATCATTGTATGGTAGAGCAGACAATGCTACTTTATCTTTAAAAACATACATTAAAAATAGCATACATCAATGTGTGTTTGGAATATGCTTGGAATACCCTTGATGCAATCTGTAGTCTTTAGGCACAAAGCAACATTATATACGGTTTATGTTCTAGCATAAAAATTAGAGTTATTTCCCTTCAATCTTTCATGCATTTTGTTAAACATTCAAATGTCATCCAAAAAAGTGTCATTTACCTTCCGTTAATTCATAAGGATTAAAAAAACACGTCACATCATGGTTATGACATTGCATCACATATATTAATCACTTAATCGTATGCATTTTAAATTAACATTTATCCTATAATATTTTCCTTAGGAATATGAATGCTTAGTGTATGGGAAAGTTCAAAAAATACACCCGGAGTTTAGATGGACGTATATTGGTTGCAAAAGGTGTGGTAGGATATTAAAACCAGTTGACAATGATAAGGAGGGATCTGCATCCAAAAAATATGGTCAGTCGTCATCCAAAGCAGGAAAGGCAAAGATACAGCTTTTGAGTTGCAAGGACCATAAAAAAATGACCCACGTAGGACCAAAGTATGAACTAACATTACCTTACATTATTTACCATCACAATATGTGTCATTTTATTGTTCCATAATCCATTTGAGCGAAAAAATTAATTCAAATATTTGGGGCTTATGATTTTAGGTACAAAGTTATCGTACGAGTAATTGATGATACTCGCTCTGCTTCTCTACTTTTATTTGATGATATGATCAATACTTTGGTTGGTGTCCCATGCTACAAATTGAAAGAGAAGTATGGACCTGGTGCAGAAGACATTTTCCCTGAAGAGCTCATAAATGGAATTGTTGGAAAAAAGTTACTCTTTCGCTTTACTTATACATAGTGGAACATAAGCAACAATCATCATGTTTATCAGGTGACGAAGATGTCCAATGATGCTGAAATGATCAAGTTCTTTAAAAAAGACTTCATCACAGAGGTTTGTATCAACTGCATTTTTTTAATTTAATTCATACATGTTATGGTCCCCTGTTTTTTTTTGTCTAAATAAAGACCTTTACAGGATGATGATGATGTACTTCAAACTCCTGTTGCAAGCTCTGGTTCAAATGTTACATCCACCAACGTCGCAAGAATTGCTGAAACTGTTCCTTTTAACCTAGAAGAAACACCCACAGGAAAAGATGCAGTCCCCAGTTCAGAAGATGGTTCAGGAAGCTCCGGCAAGCGGACAATCATTGACCTTGATGATTTCGATGAAGTGGAGTATGAAACGAGGATGTCTAAAAGGCCTCTTCTTCAAGTCAAGCTAGAGAAGGAGTAATCAAACTTCTGCATCATATATCTTCTTCACAATAAGGCTACTTTGTTTTATTTCAGTAATTTTTTTTTCCAGACATTTGTGTTTTGGTATTGCTTTTTGGGATTTTGACATTGGGCTGTTTAATTTGCCAATTTATGGTATACCATTATTTGTAATGGTTTGCTTGGAGAAGATATAAATTATTAGACCCTTCCTTTTATGTCACACTCATGTTTTTTAAAGTAAGTATTTGCACAATAATACTTTTTGTGATGAACACTTCCTGAATAGTATATGCTTTATTGAGATAACACCATACCAAATAATACGTATCACAAACAATAAAAGGTATATCCTAATATATCAACATACATGGATAAGAAACTATTACACATAATGTAGTATTGTAAATATAGATGTAGCTTTAAAATACAACTTCTTACATTAAAAAAGTTTGTTAACTTTCTTACATATTTAGATAACTTTATGACATTAAAATTCCAAAATTTATGAAATTTGTTAATCTTCTTACATTAAACGAGTTTTTTAAAAGTTGATTTCATACAATCTTTATTTAAAATACAACTTATACACTTCAACTTTGTTTATAACACTACATTCAAAAAAAATAAAAAACATATCATTTCCTAAAATGAAAATTATACAATTTTTTTGGCAAAATCTCATAATTGAAATATATATTTGCAAATTTTATAGAAACATATCTTTACAACTTTTTTTTGACCTCATACTATATATATGCATTCTAAAAAACGAAATTATACTAATAAATTTCAAATTGTATGTTTTAATCTCCATTTACAAATATTTATACAAGAGTATCATTTCCAGTTATAACAAAAATTTGAAACCTTATATAAACTGGATCATCAACACAAAAATACCAAGCAAATACTTTGTTTTAAACCTCCATTAGAGAGTATCATATGGATCATGACAAGTCACCCATGGTAAAACATATTTTTTAAAGTTTATACTTGAAAAATGATCATTTCAAGTAGTACATCACTGCATTTTTGGATATAGGTAATATGAACTCATAATATGTTTTTTGATGACAATACAGCAAGAAGGTATCTCAAACTCACCTAATGAATTCTGGATTGAAGATCCACCTGTTATCATACTTTCAGATGATGAAATGGTATTATATACATTAGTAAAACATAATGAATTTTATAACTGCAAATTTCAGACTAATTTATATCCGACTACTTGCAGGATGTATCCGAGAAGATGGCATGTCACAAAGTAACCAATGATGATTCAGGTGTGAAAAGCAATGGTGCTGATGCTGTAGATGTTCACTATGACAAATGCAAATGGATTTGTAACAATAAAGAATGCTTACACCATGCTAAGAAGGATAGCAATTATGGATTGGGTAAGGTTATTGATCTTCAATATTGTGTTGATGAGGACAAAGATGAATGGATTTGCATTAAGAAAGACTGCAAATATCACAATCATATTTTGGAGTATCATGATGACAACCAGGAATCCATTGCATCAAATGTTTGTGTTGAAGATTTGTCCTCTCAAATAGTAGGCTCTTAAGTGTCACGTTATTATCAATAAGTTTATTCATATGTCATTAAAAAAATTATGTTGAACGTTTATTATAAAAAGTGTGATTGTTATCTCATTTTCATTACATATAGGATTTTCAAGCACTTTACGGATGTTAAGCCTTACTCCTTATCAAATAAGAACTACACAATCAAAAACAACAACAATACTTCCAGCCTATCACATATGGGACAATACTGAGAAGATATATCTGATAGAACAGTTACGAATCTCACACATTAGTCATTTCATCCTAATGTAATTTGACAACATTATTATCTGCAATCTCATACTAAAATTACTACTAACAAACTTTTCAACCTTTACTTACCCAATACAAATGGATATGCTAATCATATCCTCACCAACATATAATACGACCAACACAAAAAAATAGCAATGGATATGCAATTCCTATAAGCATCAACAAGACACATTTTGAAGGAAAAGGATAGACTAAACTGCACTGATAATTGTTTTACAACCCACTGATTTATCTAATAATAAATACACCATTTCATAATCCAACCCAAAGCAAATAACCTGACCATACCAAGTTAACATAACAAAACATACACTAAACAGACATTAGTTCATAACATACTAACCATCCAAAATAACATTAGTTCAGACCATACTAAACATCCAAAACACGGACATAATAACAGTAGTGTTTTTAGCATACGTGAAACACAGGGTACTCCGCCACTTCATCGCCAGCCATATCAGTAAGCAAGTGCATGAACTTGAACCTGATCATTTTGTTGTACCCAAAATTACAATCATTTGCAAACTCCCTCCATTCGCCAAACACGTTCACATGGTTTTTCCTTCCAGGATCCTCTTTATGAAACTCCATCTTCATAGTAAAAGTTCTTTCCACGAATTGGTGTATCATCATAACAGTCCTGTACGTATGCATCGGATGGTGTTCCAAGAATTCTGCAGGTATGGTCTGCGATAAACCATCGATAACATATATGATTAAGTACTTCTTCATAAACATGAATAACGTGTCACGAATACAGATTTTACACCTAACAAAAATACTTACGAGTCTTTTCATCACTGTAATCATAGAGTAACTCTTATAGAATGTGTCTCCCGCTTCACCAAAGTGATCTATATGACCTGCCCAACGACATATGTGCTTCATCCTGTCATCACCTGCAAATACGTTTACCATGTTATAATAACTCCCAATACTATATATCAAACAACACTAATATATCAGTATACTTTTATTAATTGAAAGTAACGAATTATATAAAGATATATATACTTTTCAACTAAATTTGCATCTAAATATGAAGATCACCTTCGTCGTGAAACTGTATAGCAGGTTGTATGTGATGCAGTGGTGTTGCACCATAGAAATGAATCGGTGTATGTGGACTTCCATTAAAGTTAAAAGCCATCAACCTGTATACAGTGTTATGCTCTTTTGTAAACACCACGATCTGTCCAACTTGCAAACCCATTGTCCACTTAATAATATTACATAGAGTTTGATCCAGTTCGTATTCATCATCCGCATTAGGAACCGTCACACGGACCACAGGAACCATAAAGTAGTCTTCTCCACAATTTATCCTAATAGTTGCTTCCTGGCCTATCACACTCAATAATTCAGCCGCAATTCTCTGTAGATGAAGTTCACGTTTGTCGTATATACACATTTTATAATAAACGATAACTTACAAATAAAGCTAATACAAGTTTATGTTATATATTGAATAATACCTGAGGCCTGTTTTCAGCAGCCCAAACACGGCTCTTGAATCGATAATAACGATGGTGGTCAACATTGTAACCCCTGAATTCTTTACCATCCCTTGCATCGTACCCTGTCACATAGAAATTGTCATCCCCTTCCTGTATGAAATGCAGCCATTCAACATACGGACCGATGTTGTCCTTAGCAAACGCTTCCCAATCCTTACCCTTTAGGGTTATCGGTCCACAGTCGGTGTGATAAACCAAACTTTCTTACGAATTCGTGCTGAGTTTGTCAGATACAGATGTTTGTTTCCATTGTAACATTCCATTTCAAACACCTCAGGCAGTTCCTAAATAAGTATTCAAAACTTTAATTGGCTTCAAACTTTACGATAATACTTATAAATGTTATGATATAGTGTTGTTTTATTTACCTGTTTCCTTGGATATGTTCGACGATTTACCAAAACTACAAACTCCATCGGCATTTTCCTGCGAATAATATACGTACTTTATATTCCATATCAGTTTTACATGTTATAATAAACGCTTAACCAGGGAAATACTATTGCTTTTCCTTTCTTATCAGATTGTATTAACCGAATTCCAATGTATTCACTTAAAAGTATACAACCTAATCATATCGCAAACAGGATTTAGTAACCATTATCATCACTTACACAAAATGCTTTTCTTTATAAACCACCATCTATTACATGTATCCACTTATATTTGAGTAGTCTTATATCTTAAACAATTAAACCATTAACTCACAAAAGCCTACTATAAAATTATACTATTATCATCACTTACAGACCATTTGAAGTTACCATCTAAGATACTATTAAACTAATTTACAACATCACTTTTAACTATAGTTCTAACATACTTTAAAGAGATACTAATTTCCAACAACCACAACCACATGCATTAGTATTGAACTAAGATTCAAACGATTAAGGTATGGTTGATGTATAACAGTAATATATATCATCAAAAAACACAAAGATCAATCATTTTTTTAAAGGAACAATTATCATCCTTAACATATCTGTTACTATTATCTTACAGGAACTTAGATCATCTAAAACGAATCATCATGCAACCATTTGAAAAAGGGGTATACCTAACGACTATATACCAACAAATCTACTAATATATATATATATATTGATCATGTTTTCCCTTATATTTGTTATAAAAAATCATCATGTTACTAACCTGGAAGAAGATTTTTCAATGGAGTGATCAATGTGGATGATTTGACAGAGTTCTTAGGCTAGAGCTAAAACATAGCATGTAATGATCACTTAAGTTGGGAAACTCAATATATGCTATCTTGCAAGAAAAATATCTTGACTTTTTGATTTGGTAGCTGACCGTGGCCTTGGCAGTCAAATTGACACATTGGGCTTCAACTTTCCTATGGGCTTAGTCTTATGTTTGTGGTATTAAGCCTTATTAGAACAAAAGTGAGGGGAATGTAAACGTATAAGTGCAAAACGTTTTTTTTCCCAAAATACATGCTGCTATAAAAATATAACGTATATCCTAATTTAATGAGAGGATCATGGAGATTAGTGTAAATCGAAAGGTGTTTAAAACTACCTAAACACAAGTTCTTGATTGTATAAGTCTTCAATATTTGTAATTCTACCAACCATTTGATGATTCGTTTGTAAACAAAAAATGGATAACGTTACACCAAAGGTTCGACTGAAAGAAGTTTATTCGTCATCGAATATCCATTCATCTCAGTTCACTGCGCGAAGATCTTTGAATCAAAATCATCCACAACAAATATCAATAGGTAATGTTAATTTATTTTTTTGTTGTTAATTTTTTTTTCTATATTTTGTTTATAAGTCTTAATCTATACATGAAAAATTCTAATGACCAATATATGTATTTTGATGTCTGGTATACGAATACGTGTATTACATTCTAACCTTACCCTAAACAGATTTTCAAGACGAAGCAACTAAAGGAAATTCCGTTATGATTGATCAAAACATAAACAATAATGTCATGTCTTACAATGATTTGCCATATACACAACTTAATGGGCAATACTCTAACACGATGAATACTCATTACACGATACGAGATTCTCAAAATATGGATGCTACACAAAGCACAGGTATGTACATTGTATGTTTTCTCCATGTAATACCAAATGTGGAAAACTAGAAGGGGGGGGGTTGAATAGTTTTACTAATTAAAACTTCATTTTAATCTATTTAGATCGACTTATGTCAATCTATTTGGATGTGTGTATTGGATGTTGATAAACAAACATATAAAGGTAAGTAATGAAAAGATAAGAGTAAGAAGCACAAAATCACAACGCAAGTATTTATAGTGGTTCGGCTACAAGGTCACCTTCCTTGCCCTACTCCACTCCCCGAGTCACCTACTCGAGAGTTCGTAATCACTACACCAATCTCCTTATGGCGGAGAAGCCTTCACAACGTCGCTTAACCTTTTTCCGGTACAAAGCTAAATACCGAGTTCTTTCACACCAAGGCGAACCACACGTACACAACGTCGCCTACCCTTTATAAGGTACTAGGCTAAGTACCTAGTTCTTTCACACCTTAGGTGAACTACACCTTCACAACGTCGCCTACCCTTTATAAGGTACTAGGCTAAGTACCTAGTTCTTTCACACCTTAGGTGAACTACACCTTCACAACGTCGCCTACCCTTTATTAGGTACTAGGCTAAGCACCTAGTTCCATTGCAATGGAGGAACTACTACCACACTACACCAACGACTAATCCCAAAGGAGATCTACTCCTTTACAACATCATCAAGGATATCAATATCCTTGGATCTAATACTAGTCTATCTTGTACATCGAAACACACCATATCGAATGTACATCTAAGGCACCTTTCACTAATGCCTTTGACTAGATCTACAAGACACCTTTCACTAATGTCTTGTGTCTTCACTTCTAAGCACTTTTCACTAATGCTTCTTTGTCTTGACTTCTAAGCACCTTTCACTAGTGCTTCTTTGTCTTGACTTCTAAGCACCTACCACAAGTGCTTTATCCTATAGACGATAGATACCCTTCACTAATATCTTCGTCTTGACTCTTGAGACATCTTTCACTAATGTCTTCAACACTACACTTCTTTAAAGAAAGAAATGAATCATCAACAAGAAGACTTCAATAGCCTTGATGATGAGGAAGCATGGCAACTCATGGACTTGAGCTTGCTTGACTTCAAAGGTGGTGATCTTGCCTTTAAGAGGAACCTAAAAGATCACACAAAAACAAAACTACAAACATAGATCTCTTGGATCTAAGGTTAGTGAGATTTAACTCAGGGGAGAAAGCATATTGGAAAGGGGTAAGAAACAATGAAGAAATGGCTCACTATTTATAGAGGAAAAACCTCTACTGTTCCCCGGATCTCACGGATCCTTACCACAAGGGATCCGGCTAGCACAAAGCTAGGGATCCGTGGTCAGCTCCTCTTTGCCCATGGGTATTTTTGGTTATGGGTCATGGGTCATGGGTCATGGGTTATGGGTTGATCCATGGTTTTCTTTCTAGATACAATGTATCTTAAGGATACAATGAACTTAGTTAAGTGGTATATATAAAACCATGGGTTATGGGTCAAAACCATTTGCTAGTATTTACCCATTTAGTATATACTTGTATTTACCCATTTTAGCATACTTAGTTTAAGTATATGTTTAACCCAATTATGTAAACACTAGTTGTTTGTACATATGTATCTAAATCATAAAATCACTTGTACTTGTTTTAGTGTTTTATGTGAAAGCGTAAGTGTGTCAGAAAACTATTAGTTCAAACCATTTACTTATTTTATTTGTTTCTTTAAAATGATTTTACTTTTGTTATCGACAAAACAATAGAGGATCATGGAATATAAATAAACGTTTTTACGGCTTATTTGTATTAACAATCTCCCCCTTTTTGTTGATGACAAAACATAAAATTATTTTAAGGAAAAGCTAAAATTCGTAAAAGTTTGAATTTGTAGTTTTTACTTTCTTATCCCCCTTTTTGTCGAAACAAAAAGTGTTTGAAGGAAGGCAACACATTGTTTTTAAGAAAAACATGTGAAAGAATTAAAAGTAACAAGAGATAGAGTGAAAATAACGGGAAAGGATCTCGTCTTTACTCCCCCTTGACGAGTCCATCCCTATGTAAAGGCGTCAAGTAAATGATACTAATCTAGTTTGTTTGCAAATAAGTTTGCAAAAGATATCGTCTACGAGACGAATGTGCTCCCCCTTGATGATTGCAATTTTTGCAAAGGGATGTCACGAAATGTAAACCTAGTATTGCAAGTAATTTGCAATGTATTGCTTTGACATAAAGCTCCCCCTAGCTTTATGATGTCAAAGTCTTCATATGTAAATTGAATAACTACAAAACAAAGGTTAGAAATCAAGTATAATTCACAATTTCCTGCAAATGTGATTCAAGTTAGTAGAAAGAAAGCTTTCTGTCTCACGGATCCCGCGGTTCCCTCCTAGTAGGGATCCGTCTAGGCAATTCTGAGGGATCCGTTTTTAGCTGTTAAATTTCAGCAAAGGTGATATAACAAGTAATGTTATCACAAAAATGAGATATGAATACAAGGTAATCATATTCTCAGAAAAATAACAAGTAGCATGTAATTTCCATTTAATAAAACTAGAGTTATGATATACATGACTCTAAAAACTAAGAAGATAAGAAAATACATTACTAGAAATTTCTAGACCAACTATCGCTTGATGCTAGGACACCACTAAAAATCTTCTAGCTCAAGTTTTGTTTAGGTTTGATCTCGTCGAAACGTTCGAGGAGATGATAGAACATGAAACGTTGGTCTTCTCGTACTTCATGTATCAAACTTTCAACATGTTGACAATGATAGCAATCTTTGTCATGGCTAGGTAGTGGTGGTGGAGGAAATGAAATGGCTTGATGCGAAGGATCAAGTGAAGTGGCTTGTGGAGCTTCAAACGATGGTGGGATTGGTGGAGGTGCATTTAAGAACGACTCAACCAAGAATGATGTTGGTGGTAGAGAAGTGTCAACTTCCATATGGTCGGGTGGTTGACTTTGATGATTTGTCATAATCCAAATGGGATTATATGATGAAAACGCCGAGAAGGAAGCCGGAGCAAGTGTTAACTCAACACCTTGATTTTGAACCATTATTCCTCCTAATGAGGAGAATGTTGTCGGTGGAAGCGGATGAGACGGCCTAAGAGGCAAGTCCTCTAAATTGTAGAGGTGTGGTGATGATAGTGGGGATGTAAATGAAATAGGTCTAGGAACCAATGGTGATGGTTTAGTGGAGATGATATTGTTTGGCCTAGGAGGTATGGTGTTGTTTGCCAAAGGTAATTTTGTGGGTACTATCCTTTTAGGAATTGGTTTGATTGGATGATGAAGGATTCTATCATTTGTTGGCTTGACCGGAGATGATTCGGTTGAAGAAATTTCATGTATAACACGAGCTCTTTTCATGGGTGGTTCTTTGGTGGATAAGTTACTACTTGGGGTTTTCCTCATGATGAGATGATTTCAAGAGTTTTCAAAAGTTGAAAGTTAGGATGAGAGTGATGACTATGGAGGTCCTAACAAGGTGGTTTATAAACTAAGAGATTTGGCAAGTGCATTTAAGCTTTAAGCCACTAGGATTCATTAGAATGTGATGATTGACATGCACAAGAGTCAACTTCAGAGGTTGCTCTGATCTAGGAACTCATTTAAGATGAGATGGAGTGTTTGATTTAGGAAGACGAGTTGAAATGATTGTTTTAGCAAGATTTGACCTATACTGTCATCCGGATCCCACGGTTCCCTCCTCAGAGGGATCCGTCTAGGCTAATCCTAGGGATCCATCTCTCAGTAGCTATGAAAGAGTGGAAATGATGTTTCTAAGATCTAAGACCTATATCATCTTGAGTGTTTCAGTCCTCCTAAGTGTTTTAAATGAAGGGATGCTTGAGTACTTGAAGGTAATGAGTGATGTAGCTAATGATTGTCATTTATGGAAGGATTTGGAACTTTCAAGAGTACCAATGGATAAGCAAGGATGACACTAAAGATTTAGAGTGTCAATTGAAGCTAAATGATCCTAGAGATCAGGTTGTGTCTTTGGATAGTGTTTTGGAAATATCCTAGAAGCTTTGAGATGAGAAAACTAGATTTTGATCAACTTTGATCAACTTGGAGGTGAGGATGCTTTATGATCAATTTTGCCATAATTTAAAGATTTCTAAGACTAGATGTGAGGGATCTAGTAGAAAATGAGGTGTGAATTTAAGAGCGAAAGAATAATGGATTAAAACGAAACGGTAGATCTACAAGCGTTTTTAGAGTGTGACCTCGGTGAGTTATGTATGAATGTAAAGATTAACCTATCTTGATAAAGACTTAATTTGCCTAAAGACACTATGTTTAGCTTAGTGTGAGGTGTTCTAAGAATGTGTTTGAAATACAATGCTTGTAATTGCATTTTCTGTTCGACGGATCCCACGGTTCCCTAAGAGTAGGGATCCGTTTAGTGTAATCTTTGGGATCCGCCCATCTGCTCAGCATGACCTTTACTAAAGGTATGCAATGATCTTGACAATGCATTATATCTCAAGGATAGTCTAAAGAAAGTTCTAATACTAAGGTATCAAATGTTTTATTTCATGAAGGAAATTGGATTACATTGATAAAGCACGAGTACAAGAGATTTGATCCTATTTTGGAATACTATTGGTTTCCTTGAGTGTTTTCGCTAGGAGGATCATTAAGTGATTGATGAGTGTTGGTGGAGTCAAGAATGAAGAAAGTCTTCATGAGGGATATGTTTAGCGGTTCCATCATCTTGTTCACAAGTACGTACAACGGACTTTGAAATTGAGGATGGAAGTGCATAACAATATGATAGAGGCGTGTCAAGAACATTCCATAAGGGATGAGTTTATTCTTGTAGCCTTGAAGATTTGCAATTCGCCTTGCGAAAAAGTAGGCGAGATTGTATGGTTGTTGTGTTAGCAAGCAGTACAACATGTGAGCACAACAAGCGGGAAGGATTTCTCGATTTCCCCTAAGACTCCAAACATTTTCACGTAGGATGAGTGCAAGAGGCTTGTACTCTTCTCGGATATCCCTTGTAAAGATAATGTTTGGATCGGAGTAATATGGTCGAGGTTTGCATATTATGCGATTTAAATCTTCCGGAGAGGGTATGTGTGAACAATATGGACTATTTTCTTCACGAAAGTTTAAGAGAGAATCAAGAGACCAATCTTCGGTGAAGGCACATTGTCCATGGTTTGGAATCCGGAGGATGTGAGCAAACTGCCCAAGGGTTAGAGTGAACTTTTGGTTTTTGATATAAAACCAAAGAGATAGAGAGCGATCCTCATTACGAACGAGTTCGACTTGACGGAAGAATTCCATTATGAACCTTGGACATATCTTCCCGTTGATTTCAAGAAGGCATTCTAGTCCTATGGCTCGGAAGGAGGTATTGATACCTTCTTCGAATTGTAGAGAGGTGTCTACAATACGTCCTTCATGGAAGTGATGGTTTTCGAGATTATTGAACCCACGGACATGATTGCCAGGCGTGTTGGGTTCGAGAGAGATGTTCGGAGTGTAGACGCTAGTGAGTGAAAAATCAAACTCATATTCATGCGTCATAGTTGAACCTATAGAAATGACAAGTTGATAAAAGGAGATGTTTGTGGTCAACTTATGATAATCTAATGTTTTTACTAGATTTTTATTAACAATGGTTTTTTAACAAGAAATACACTTAACTCACTTATGGTTTTGACATACAAGTAGGGTATTACTCTTAGAAGAAAAGAGGTTTTTGATTTGCATGAAAAACTGTTTTCCAGTAGGACGGATCCCATGGTTCCTTTTCAAAAGGGATCCGGCTAGTATAACTTCCGGGATCCGTGGATCTGTAGTGACAGAAACAGACTTTATAAAAACATAGATTTTACAGTTTTTATACCACGAAAATATGTTTTATCCTACATTTTCCTTTAGCATGCATACATGACTTCTAATGTATCACGAAAGAAATATAAAACATATAAATCAAAATAAGTGACAAACACATTATGATAAAAGTAACCTAGATAAACTAGATTATTAATAGTATTGCATTTCAATACTAAGGATGATACAAAGGATTGGGTATATGACCCCAATATAGATTAACAACACAAAGTAAATGTCTCCGTATGTGAACTTCATCATAGGGAACACAAGTGCGATGAGTGTTATGGCGATGAGCACGAGTGTGATGTAAACCATGTTGATGACGGATCTTTTTGGTTTCGGTTGAGATGGAATGAGGAGGAAGATGAAGTTTTTAAGTGAGAGGAAATGATTTGAAAAAGGTGAGGATTTGATAGATAGGTCGACGGTGGGAGTTTTTATAGGGAAGGAGGAATTTTTGAAATTCGTGTTATATTTTATTATTGGATTAAAAAGAAATAAAACATAAGTTTAATATACTATGACTATAGACGAGAAATATAGCACGTATGTGAGAAAAAGGCTTCCTAACGAAGCTTCATGTAAACCATGTAATTTGCACAAAAGATAATCATATAAATACCTAAAAAGGTATACTTAATTATCAAGCAAAGTAAAAAGAAAGTCATACCTCTAGCGCACTTAGGAATGTCTTTACAAATGACACAACAAATGTCACTTAGACAATTCCCGCTCCTTTGCGTTTAAGATACCTTCTTAAGAAAGGTATTCTTGTTACCAAGCGACTCCTAAAGCTTGGTGGGTATGAGCTTTGACTAATCAACATGACAAAGAAGATTATTGCATTTAAATGAAAAGAAAAAAATGTTGTTATCAACTCAACATCCAAACATATAGTTTTGAAATACATGCTGTTTGCTTTTATGAAAAAACTTCTTTGTAGTTTTCAATTAACCATGGATCGTATCAAGTTTTTAAAGTACAATATACTTCAAGGAACTTGATAACGAAGCTCTGATACCAATTGTGGAAAACTAGAAGGGGGTTGAATAGTTTTACTAATTAAAACTTCATTTTAATCTATTTAGATCGACTTATGTCAATCTATTTGGATGTGTGTGTTTGATGTTGATAAACAAACATACAAAGGTAAGTAATGAAAAGATAAGAGTAAGAATCACAAAACCATAATGCAAGTATTTATAGTGGTTCGGCTACAAGGTCACCTTCCTTGCCCTACTCCACTCCCCGAGTCACCTACTCGAGAGTTCGTAATCACTACACCAATCTCCTTATGGCGGAGAAGCCTTCACAGCGTCGCTTAACCTTTTTCCGGTACAAAGCTAAATACCGAGTTCTTTCACACCAAGGCGAACCACACCTACACAACGTCGCCTACCCTTTATAAGGTACTAGGCTAAGTACCTAGTTCTTTCACACCTTAGGTGAACTACACCTTCACAACGTCGCCTACCCTTTATAAGGTACTAGGCTAAGTACCTAGTTCTTTCACACCTTAGGTGAACTACACCTTCACAACGTCACCTACCCTTTATTAGGTACTAGGCTAAGCACCCAGTTCTATTGCAATGGAGGAACTACTACCACACTACACCAACGACTAATCCCAAAGGAGATCTACTCCTTTACAACATCATCAAGGATATCAATATCCTTGGATCTAATACTAGTCTATCTTGTACATCGAAACACACCATATCGAATGTACATCTAAGGCACCTTTCACTAATTCCTTTGACTAGATCTACAAGACACCTTTCACTAATGTCTTGTGTCTTCACTTCTAAGCACCTTTCACTAATGCTTCTTTGTCTTGAATTCTAAGCACCTTTCACTAGTGCTTCTTTGTCGTGACTTCTAAGCACCTGCCACAAGTGCTTTATCCTATAGACGATAGATACCCTTCACTAATATCTTCGTCTTGACTCTTGAGACATCTTTCACTAATGTCTTCAACACTACACTTCTTTGAAGAAAGAAAGGAATCATCAACAAGAAGACTTCAATAGCCTTGATGATGAGGAAGCATGGCAACTCATGGACTTGAGCTTGCTTGACTTCAAAGGTGGTGATCTTGCCTTTAAGAGGAACCTAAAAGATCACACAAAAACAAAACTACAAACATAGATCTCTTGGATCTAAGGTTAGTGAGATTTAACTCAGGGGAGAAAGTATATTGGAAAGGGGTAAGAAACAATGAAGAAATGGCTCACTATTTATAGAGGAAAAACCTCTACTGTTCCCCGGATCCCACGGATCCTTACCACAAGGGATCCGGCTAGCACAAAGCAAGGGATCCGTGGTCCGCTCCTCTTTGCCCATGGGTATTTTTGGTTATGGGTCATGGGTCATGGGTTATGGGTTGATCCATGGTTTTCTTTCTAGATACAATGTATCTTAAGGATACAATGAACTTAGTTAAGTGGTATAGATAAAACCATGGGTTATGGGTCAAAACCATTTGCTAGTATTTACCCATTTAGTATATACTTGTATTTACTCATTTTAGCATACTTAGTTTAAGTATATGTTTAACCCAATTATGTAAACACTAGTTGTTTGTACATATGTATCTAAATCATAAAATCACTTGTACTTGTTTTAGTGTTTTATGTGAAAGCATAAGTGTGTCAGAAAACTATTAGTTCAAACCATTTACTTATTTTATTTGTTTCTTTAAAATGATTTTACTTTTGTTATCGACAAAACAATAGAGGATCGTAGAATATAAATAAACGTTTTTACGGCTTATTTGTATTAACACCAAAATTATATATAATTTTTATTTTAATTTTGTTGACAAGTTTATTATATCGACAGTTTATAGCATTAATCACCATGCGAGCCACTTAAACTATAACCTTCTTAACTATCAACCTATATACATACCGGGTTCCACTAAATACGGCAGTACGTTTTCTACCCTTTAACTATCTTTGCCTTTTCCAAATTTTAATCTTTACAAATTACATGTACAATTATATGCGTACATTTTATACATTATCACACACCATTGTATTATTTTTTCATATGTTTGCAGGTTCTCCAAACAATGATACATCAAATAAAAGAAAGTATCAATTTCATAGCAAAAACATTGACAATACAAAGCCTATAAACAATAATATCCAACATAGCAAACAGTCTAAGTATGCGATCAACAATGTTACTCCCCTTGTGCAAACATCCCCTCTTTCCAATATTACATCAAGTAAGTTTATCCTCATACGTAACTCCTTAATGTACTATGTCTTAAATAGTTTATTATATTAACTAATACCTTTTAATATTAGGTACGTTGTCGAGATTAAACCAAACTGCTTTCACTTCCAATTGTACTACCCCGTTGTTAACACAAGAAGGAAATCTAACTTTTACAACTGAAACCTCCAATCCAGTAGAACCTAAGCGGCGTCCTGGTCGTCCACGTAAAACACCTGTGCCAACCAACCTTACTTTGCAGAATTCCTCTTTTCAATCCTCACAGCCAAGTGTACGAAAAACGCGTGCCAAACCATGCAGGACTACAGTCAATGTTCAGCAAACTGGTATGCTGCAAAATTCACAAAAGTTGTTTCATTTATGTAATTTCATATTGTTTTATAAACTTTACCAAAACTATATTGACATGTATCAATTTATGTTACAGTCAATGAATCCATTCAAAACAATATTAAAACTAAAAATGAAAATCAAGATCAACCAAATGTTAGTTCGTGTGTCACAAAGTCCACTCCTTTTACAGGTAAAGTTTTATGACAAACAAATACTGCTTATCACAAAGATATATTTTCAGCTCATCCAACCAATGTTACGTTGTTGTCGTTTGAGTTACAGTATCTACAGCAAATCAGTGTCCCGACCAGCTTAACTATAGCCAACTTAATTATCAACCTATACCTACACCAGACACAATCCATTACGGCAGTAAGTTGTGTCTATATATTGTACATTTTACTTAATCTTATGTATTCTGTATTAAATTTGAAACTAAAACTACATTTTTATGAGCATTCAGTTCACGCATTAACAAACTTAATTGCACCTTTTTTGTTATCTTTGTGCAGTTTCTGCAACCAACGTTAGCCAAACCAATGAAAATGCAAACCAAACCTTTTCTGTTTCCAAATTTTCCAATAGACTATTAACAGAAAGTTCAAATGTTAATAATACAAATGAGGTTTCAAATGCCCAATTACCTAAGAGGAAACCTGGTCGTCCACGTAAAAATCCTCTGACCAACAACCTAACATCACAGAAGGTTCTATTGGATTCTTCACAACCATTTACACAAACACCAGCTGCAAAAAAATCCATGCCTTTGAAAGACTTAAGTGTTGGTTCTTCAAATCAAAACATTCGTATCCCTGAAGTAACACATGCTTCTACTAATGAAAACAGTTACACAAGTAAGCTTTACAATTTATTTTTTCATTACATGTTGTATTTATTTGTTTTAACAATTTCATTATTTTTTTATTGTAATTTGTAAACCAACAGGTGTGACACCGCCTACTCAGTTAAGCTACTGTCAACTTAATTATCAACCAATATCAACACAAAATACCATGCATTATGCAACCAACCTCAGCGAAACCAGTCAAAATTGAAACCAAACCTTTTCTACGTCCAAACTTACCAATACACTTTTGACAGATTCAAATGTTAATACTAGAACTCAGGCTTCAATTTCGCAATTACCTAAGAGAAAAGCTGGTCGTCCACGTAAAAATCCTCTCACCACCAACCTTACATCACATAAAGGTATGTTGGATTATTCACAACCATGTGTGCAAAAACCAGTTGCAAAAAGAGGCAGGCCTCGGAAAGACTTAGGTGTTGGATCTTCAAATCACAACCTTCAAACCCCTGAACTAACACATGCTATACCTTCTAATGACAATACTTATACAAGTAATTTTTGTAATTAATGTTTTTGTTGAATTTTGTGTTGATTTGTTTCAACATTTTCATTAATTTTGTTTTTAAAATTTCTAAACCAACAGGTCATGTTTCAAAGGAAAATCCAAGAAGAAAGTTCAGAAACAAAACTCCAATACCATTTGACATTGGTGATTGTTTATTTTCATTCACATAATTATACATAACTTCAGGCATATATAATGTATTTTTTATATAGATACTAATAAGCGGTTTATCTTTTATACAGGTTATGTAAATCATGTTCATGAAAGTTCTTCAAGAAATTCTAATTGTTCTTCAAATTTAGAAAACAGAGCACATATCCAAGAAGAATCAATAGCGAATGTTAATAACGTTGTACTCCCAGATGAAGAATCTGAAGATGAACATGGATATATTGATCGAATCTCAGGCATCTCTAAGGGTATTTTTTTTAACTAATTTAAAACCAAGTAATCTAATTTAATGTAATGTATCTCTAACATACACTTTCATTTGTGTATTTAGATTATTTTGACCACGGAGATCCAACTTATACATGCCACAGTTGTGGTGCAATGTTGTGGTTCGCAGAAGCTAAGGTAGAACAATGTAACTACTACAGATTCATTCTCCCTTTTTTGTGGCAAAGGAAAAGTTGTGCTACCTGTTTCATTAAAGGATCCACCGCTGTTATTAAAGGGACTTATGAATGGAGAGAATCCAAAAAGCAAGAGATTCTTGGAGAACATTAGACGTTACAATTCTATGTTTGCATTTACATCGATGGGTGGTACTGTCGATAATAGTGTTAACACAGGTCGTGGCCCATTTTTTTTTAGAATTCAAGGTCAAAACTATCACATGTTGGGGGATTTGTTACCCAAAGATGGCGAGACACCAAAGTTTTCTCAGCTCTACATTTATGATCCACCAAACGAGATTGATAATCGAATCAATGCTGTCAGGTATAGTTTATTACTCAGTATTTTAGACTATAGTTTTGAATTTTTAACTAAAACGTACTTATTACAATCACATATCAAATAGTGCAGTTCAAGAGGTAATGGGTCGGCTTCATCAAATAGTAACATGGATCGTACGTTAACCAAACAGATCAAACAAATGCTTGATTGTGAAAACCCTTTGGTTCAGAAGTTCCGAATGGCTGGTCTACAATTGGCTGCAGGTCAAGAAAATGTTCAGATAAGGCTTTTAGGAAAACGTGCAAAGGATGGCAGACAATACGATCTTCCAACAGCTAATGAGGTTACTGCACTTATCGTTGGAGATTTTAATGAACAGCATAACGAAAGGGACATTCTCGTCCATAAGAACAGTGGCAAAATCAAAAGGATTAGTGAATTGCATGTATCATACCTCCCCTTGCAGTACCCTATCTTATTTCCCTACGCTGAAGATGGATATAGGACAGATATATACCATCAAGGAGTTACAGATCAGACACCAGATAAGGATAAAAAATGTGTCACCATGCGTGAATGGTTTGCTTACTGTATAAAAGACCGCCCCAATAAATTCTCAACCATTCTAAATGGTAGGCGTTTATTTCAGCAGTTTTTGGTCGATGGCTATACCATGATTGAAGCTGAGAGGATGTGTTAGGTCACAAGGTTTACTACACAAGCTTATAAGAAAGAGATAAGGCGATTGAACAAGTAAAACTCACACACACACACGATATACTATGAACGGTTACGCGTAGGTGATAGTGAAAGAGAATAACTTGAACAACCAACCTTTAAATGAAGGTTTACATAAGGTATTTATAGGCAAGGAGCTAGGGTAACACTCCTACTCCTTCCCTTTCTCCTATGGGCTTGGGCCTAAGCTCATGGGCCTTCTACATAAGCTTAAGGCTATTAACAAACATAAAGGCCATAATAAGCTAACTATTACATATGTGTAACTAACACTTGAATAAGGTTTAGGAGTGATTCCAACAATCTACCCCTCAAGTGTTATTACATATGAGTAACTAACACTCAAGTGTTGGTGATGAAAAACGGTGAAGGCGTTGATGTAATAGTAGCTTTGACGTCTTCTAACATTCTTCTTTCTTGCGAGAAGAATTGCCTTGATTTGAACAATCTCCCCAGTGTAGAGAGATAGTTTACTTTGAACGGTTATGCTTTGACGTCATCTTTAACTTTGTTCTTTGATCATTGTTCTTTGTGATGAAAGTGATAGTATGTTGTTGTTGTCAGCATCAAGTCTGCCTCAGGTCTGCTTCGCCGCTACAGTGTCTCCACGTCATTCTTCAACATGCTCACACGCTCTTTGACGTTGGAATTCAGTACTGATGAAGTTCTTTAAGTCTTTAACTTTATAGATTCTTTGATTTGATGAAGAATCATTCTGACTGTTGTGTTGCTTTTGGATAGAACTTCTATTAGTAATGATGTTGGCGTGAGCATGAGAAGAATTTGCACGATCATTCCGCTCCAGAGCTTCCATAAGAAGAAAACATAAAACGGTTAGTAATAAGCGGATTCCGGCACTTACAAGTTTGAACTTCGAGAGTGTTAACAACATAGTGTGAAGACACAACTCTGATTCTTACAAAGGCCGTTCCTGAATCGGAGTCCCACAAGGGAGATAACACGATGTACCGAAGTACACCTACGATTCAGATGAGTCGCTGAGGTACACCGAAGCATCACCTCACGACTGTAGACCGTTTGAGACCACTAAGCGCAATCCACGGGGTGTTGCCGAAGCGACCTGCTGTCAGGGCTGTTTGATGTTGACCCTGGCAGGAGTTTCCATTCAATCACTGAGGATCACAAATGTGAACCTCTCATAAATGTTCTCGACAGATTGCTAAGATCTGTGAAGGACTCGATAACGTATCACTAAAATTCTTATTGTTGAATATCAAGTGATGAAATGTCAAGTGTACCTAAGAGATCTTTTGATGAATCTCGTGGCTCTAGACTCAATAGTGCGTTTTGGTTTTCCTGAGCGGAGACTAGGGAGAGGGTCTCCTTCTTCAATACCAGCGATCTTTAAGAGAAAGCCGATAGTTTACTTAGGGTTCCCTGTGAGAATGAAACAAGCTTCTGTTGAGAGAAACTTGAGTGGATAAGAAGGTTTAGTGCATGCGTCACTGGGTCCATGACGACTTTTAATCTTCAATACCGGTGTCATCTAGTGACAACCAGTAGCATATGAATTGAACCCGGTGTCTGCCCTAAGTTGAATAATCTGAGGGCTATTTCTTTTCACCCTTTTCTTTGCATTTCTTTTTAATTCTTCAACTCCTTCTTTCTCCGATTCTCAATTCTCCTTTTTATAATCATACCTAAGGACTTCTAAATACTAACTATTTGTGGTGTCCTGGGGTAGATCCCTCCGGATCTGGCGGATCATAGGACGGTTATTCCTAACCTTAGTCACCTTATAACTTCATGACTAACCTATGTTGCCATTAAAACCACTGTTGTGAAAAATCTCTCAAAGTGTTTGTGAATGAAAAACATTTTAGTACCACTGTTGAGATAAGATTTTGCATAAATACTCCCCCTCCACATGTGCTTAAGAGTTTTAACGGTTAAAATGCACAGTGAGGAAAGAGCGCGCACATTTTGAATTGATTCACTCAAGATAGACATTCCCTCGCGAGACACGGTTACGTGGCATAGTTAAAGAGTTGCATTGTCAGCTTTTAGGTGACAACTAGCTCTAATAACTACCTTGAAGGTGTAGACAATCCTCGAAAGGTTGTCAAACCCGTCAGAGTTCATGTCTACCAAGAGTTTCTCGAATGGTACATTCTACTCAGACAAGTCCTTTGCGAGACACGTTTACATCACTAGCGAACTAGCTTGAAATTATTACCCGTCCCGGACAAGTCTTTTCGAGTTACTAACAGTTAAGATCTCATCAATTCATGGGTTAAGTCTATAGCACAAAGATTCATTTGCATTGACACAACATATTTCTTATCACTTATTTTCTCCCCCTCAAAAATGGCATATATGATGTTATTTTTGAAAAGTTGAGAATAAATATGACCATTTTGAGTGTTGCGGGAAGAATGACCACTGTGAACAATTTTTGAACAAAGTTTTAATTCAAGTACTCCCCCTCAACGAGTGATATAAACGGTTGAGGTTTTGAAAATCATAAGGGAAAGTACTTGTTCTTTTGAGCAAAACCTTGAAAAATGAAAGGTTTGATAGGTTTTACTCAAAAGTAAGAAGCTTTCGCTCCTTTTATAAGGATTGTGGCACTGAAGCGTACCACAAGGTCCTTTATTTACAAGTACAGGTTGTACACTGTAATGTGTGCACAAGCCATTGACATAATCAATCAAACATCCAAAATTATATGAAGGAAGCAATTCAAGGGGTACCAGGAAGTGCAGTGATGTTCCCAGGAATGTGCGCAGGGCGTTGAAAGCCGGTTATGTTTCTCCTGGGTCGACCACCGACATAACTCTCCAATCGTCTGAACTGATCCCTTCGAAACAACCGTTCATCAATCATTGTGATGATCCGTCTCACATCCCTCCTTTCCTGAGAATTCCAGCGCTTAGGAGACCCAATTTTCTGGCGTATATCCTTCAACCTGTATGCCAATCCATCCCGAACCAGCTTCAAAGTATGATCCCCGAACTTGTGGAGTTCGCTACACGCCATTAAGCAGTTTCTTTGAAGTTCACTACGGTAAACAACGCCGAAAGGTTTGCTGATGAGTGTATATTGAGATAGCTGGTTGATATCGGGAAGATCAAGCTTTGGAGGAGTGAAGTTGACACGCGTCTGATAAGATTCAACAGCCAGCTGGAGATCTTCTACACGTTCCTTGATGACAATGCTTCTTATGAAGATGAGAAGTGACTTGATGAATTCAAGTTGTACTGCAGTTGAGAATTGTCTCATGCGACCCTGTACTTTGGCAAGGTACATGTCTTCGATGTCATTGAGAGACAAATTCTCAAAGTCAGCTTCAGAGAAAGCATAATCCCGTTCATCTTGTCGTTTGACTACGATCTTCTTTAGGAATGTGTAGTCCCACTTAGACGAAAGGTCAACGTGTATGATGGCAACGATATTTTTAGAACTATGCACAGCATGTTGAGACTTCTGAACCTGACAGCTTCTGTAGTAGATTCGTCGGCGTTCTGGCCAGTGATGAATCCCATACAATGCATCTCGGTCGTATGCTTCCACTGTGTTGGAGAACAAGTGATTGGCACGTTCCTCAATGGCTATGCAGTTTGAGTAGACAGCTGCTGGGAATGGAAGTGTCAACGATGTAGCGTATTTTCTTGAATCATCGCCACCGTGTAGAAGAAACTCCAAGTCCTTGTTGAAGAAATATCTGAAAGGAATCCTTGGTTCAGTTGGTTGGCCAAGTGTTGGTAGAGGTTTGGTCCAATCGGTGTAGTATGGAGGGTTGTCCCTTTGTGTGAAGTCAATGTTTGCTTCCGGGTTGAGCCAATCCATGTTGTTAGACATAGCTCGAGCAATGTTTTCAAGGTGATATTCGACCTCGAGGGCACTTTCAGAGCTGTCTTTTAGAAGTTTAAACGCTTCATTCTTGATTCGCTTCAACTCAGATTTCGTCATTTTCTTCACATGGAACTTTTCTTGCAAAATTTTAGCATGCTCCAATGTAGAACCGTCTACCAAATCTTGACCTTCTGCAGGGTAGGGAGTGTTGTTAACAAGAGTAGCAAACCATTCAAATTCCTTTGTTTGATCGTCATCTAGCCATGATACGACGTCAGTCTGAAGCGTCTTCTTCTTCTTCTTTTTCGAAGGCCTAGATGATGATTCTGGTTTCTGAACTTGTTTGGGAGAGGTGGGTTGTTGTAGGGGCTCAAGGACCTCTTCATCGTCACCACCCGTATACTCAAAGTGATCACCGGTTTTCTGAGTCAGGGGTGGTAACTCGGAATCGTCCTGAGGTTTTTCAGTAGAAGAACGAGGAGGAGATTTTTGTTGAACAGGAGGCCGTTGTAGAGGAGGTTGCATCATAGAAGATTCACCAGAATGCTTCTGACGTTTAGGTGCAGAGTCTTTATCCTTATCCTTGTCTTCATCGTCTCTAGGACGTTTAGACTTTTCAGCTTCCAATCTACAAGCTTCTTGAAGTTGGTAGTCCAGCAATGCTTGAAACAGCTTTCCTTCATCAGAAGTAAATTTCCCAGATCATGCAGACATTTGTGTAGCAAGCTTGGCCACCAATTCATTATCCGAGAAAACTACCGGATCGGTTGGATTGATTGTGACGGTTAAGGGCGTTGATCGAATAGTTTGCTTGACGATCTGCATAAGATTTGGATAAAGTTGTTTGGTGAACAACTCCTTTGTGACTTTAGGAACGTACTCCAGAAGGTACTTTTTCGTGTAGCCTTCGATCATTTCGTTCAGTTCCTCTTGACGGCGATTTTTCATGAATTCCTGAACAAACTTCCTTTCTCCTTTCATCTTTTCATGCTCGTCATACAGATGTTGTATGTGATCAGCAAAGAAATTCAGCTTTTTGTTGAGCACGTTTTTCTTTCTGATTTGTTTGACAGCTTTTGTAATCCGTTCATGAGCTTGAGAAATCCAAGATTTAGATGGTTTCTTCACGGATTTGGATGATGATTTGGTTGACTTCTTTGATGGTGGTGGCGAGGAGTGAGAAGACGAATCTGATGATGAAGAGATATGAGGAGACTCTAGATCCTTCGGAGGTTCAGAGGTTTCTTCCTTTGATCGTGCATGACTATCTAGAAGAAACGTATCATAATCAACATCTTGATCTTTTTCGGACTTCTCAGTTTCCGGTTCCTCAAACTCATATACGATAGTATCCTCCACAAGCTTTTGTTGTTGCATAAGAGTGGTGTCACCAGCTCCCTTATCGGGTTGATTAACCGTATCAGGAGATGGTTCAGAGTGGGCAGCACCACTTGATCCTCCGGGACCACCCATTTGGTCTTTAGCAAATTCTTCAGCTTTTTGAAGGTGTCTAACGATATTAAACTTCTTCCTGTATGATATATCCAGTTGCTCTTCTTCTTCATCTGAGCTTTCATCATACGGTACAAGTACAGGAGTCTTTCCTTTTCCTTTATCAGCTTGAGGACTTGGAGGTTTTGGTACTGAAGGATTGTCTTCCTTTGCAGTTTCAGAGTAGGTAATCTCTTCATCTGTGTCAGTACCTTCAGAGCTTTCGTCCACAAGCTTTCTTTGCGGTTCAGGTGTGGGAATAGGTTCAGCTTCCTTTACGGGAACAATCCTTTTACGAGGAGGATTCCTTTTGGGAAGCTTCCTATAAAGATCTGTACTTGTAACACTTCCAGCACTGCCTCTTCTGGTCCTCCGAGTAGGTGTACCAGAAGATTTTTCATCAAATAACCAACTTTGCCTTCTTTTACGGCTAACCGATACCTTTTATATGATTCAAGCTTTTTGATTTCGGTAGTTAGAAGGTAATCAGGTAATACCGTACCCTGTTTCTTTGTTGACGATTCTTTGATTATGACAGATAGTATGGGTTCAGTCAACATGTCGTGATTATCTGGGTCATTGAGCCTCATGGGGATATCAGAATGAAGTCCAATAGCTCTCTGGATCAACAGTTTGGTGTATCTGACATAGGGAATCTTGGATCCAAGCTTCTTGTGAAACAGCATCATGTCCTCCCATATCAGTGCTTTAATTTCAATGTCCTTCTTGATTTGGTGATGATCATGTAGAGTGTTCTCCATGGTTGAGGAATATACTTCAGCTCCACGTGAGAGTGCTTAGTAATGATTCCTGAAGCTTCATCATAACCAATATCTATCAAGAATTTCAGGACTGTCTCTTCAGTAGGGGTAGCAAAGAAGTCGGTTGGAGCGATGTCAGGAATGATGAGAACAGCCCGTAAGTCAGCAGGAGTGATAGTGACTTGTTTGTGATTAAGTGTCACATTCACTGCACTTTGACCAGTGATCCTCTGCATAGAATCCCAGAATTGTTGAATGTAGACCTCTGGAACTGTGGCAGAGTGTGAGAGCATGTTCTGGTAGGGATGATTCTTGAGAATATCCACAGCAATCAAGCAGGAAGATTCTGAGCAAGTGAGGGTATCAAAGTCAACCCTAAGGTTGTTCTTTCCAATCTTTCTCGGATAACCATTTGGGAAGATATCAGCAATGGTGAGAATCTCAGGTGCATCCACATTCATTTGTTCAGCCATGTCGTGATCTGAAATAACATTAGCCAAAAGAACCAACATATCGAAAGACATAATGTTAGTAAACAGAAGGTCTTATTGTCTAGTTATTGAATGTACAGTGTCAATGATTGTTACGAGTCCTAAGTCACTTGTTTGTTCAATAGTCCAATGTCGTCGTGAAATGTTTTCGTGAGTTAGTTAACTTTAAGTTTTAAAGTTTATGTTATCACTTATTGTTCACAACATATCAAACGATTGAGTTTATTAGTGACATTATTGGATTCGTGACGTTATGATTAGTTTATTTACAAGTTTGTACACGTAACCATTCATTATGAAGGTAAATCCAGGCTTAAGCGTAGTTTTGGCAAAGTTAAGCGTAAACAGTAGTTATATACGCGTAGACGAAAGCTTACGCGTAGGATCCTAACTTACGCGTAAGAAATGTTACGCGTAGGAAAAGGGGACCTTATGCGTAGGGCTTACGCGTAGGCGTATAAAGACCTTACGCGTAAGGCTTACTCGTAAGAGTAGACCTTATGCGTAGAGGTCACTGTTTACGCATATCCTTCACAGGATACGCGTAGTCCCATTGTAGAACCTTACGCGTAATAGGTATGCGTAGAATTATTCTTACGCATAACTTGACTACGCGTAGGGTAATCCTTATGCGTAGAGTTGCAAATGACCTTGATTCTGAATATTAAGCGTAGCAAAGCCTGAAATAAGTTCATCAAATCATCAAAGTTAACACAAAACATCATTTTATCAACAAGTTATGGCATGAACATTCATAACACAGTTACGCGTAGAAAGTCATACGCGTAGGTCAAAACCCTAAGGGTTAAGATTTACGCGTATCATTTCTAGCCATGGGATTTGCACCAAACAAATTCTGGTAGGTCTATGATGTTGAGAGAGTCTATGAAACAAGTTATAACATCTAATTCGTTGAGAATCAAGATTACCCAAAGTTATGAACTTTAAACCCTAATTCCAAATTGTTAAACATTTAGAGTTTCTGGGTGGTTAACAACCTTGGAAATCATCAATTCATCAATATGTGAACATAACCCAACAATCTTTTTGACCAAAACACTTCACATTCGAAAATACCCAATTCGACTCATAAACCCTAATTATCAAAATCCATTAATTCGTGTTTATGGGTGTATTTTGAGCATATAAAAGATATCATTGATGTTGTAAAAGCATTTTGACACAGTCTTTTTAGCCACAAACACATAACACATGATCATGTGTTCTTACGCGTATGCGAAGAACACAAAATCACCCATATAAGTAGATTTAACCGTTGGATTCGTTTGAAAATCAAAACCAATGTTTAGAAACGTGTTACAAACGCAAAAAACACTTACAGATTCATGATCTAAACTTCGGATTTCTTGAGTGAATTCTATGCGTAGGATTAGTAGGTTAAGAGTAATAAATGTGAAGTGATAAATTAGGTGGAAAAGTTTTATTGAAAATGACTTTCATCTTTTGACAGTTTTAGTCCCTCCACCTTTTCTATTTTCAAACAAAGTCATTTAACTTCCATTTTGGTTACCAAACAAGGTTTTTAGGAAAGAAACTTTGACGACACTCCCCCTCAACTTAAGAAATAATGAAAGGTTATAAATTTAGTCCGAGGAGTGTCATTTAACCAGAAAAGTTTACCATCATTGATAAAAGAAACAACCGGGGTAATATAACATGCAAGTACACAGATGTTATGAAACAGTTAAGTGATATTTTTCTCCCCCTCAACACTTGATCGAAAAAATACTGAATTTTGAAAGATTATAGTGTTGACGGAAGAAACGTACTTGCAATGTTGAAAGAAAATAGATGAGAAGAATATTTTTGTTGTTTTTATCAGGTTTTATATTTTTGTATTTTGTTTTGGAAAAATTATTTACAAAAGAGATTTTGGTGTTTGACAGGTTTTTAAGACTGTTTTAGGAGGTCATCCAATTCCTCTTGAGTCAAACACCTCATACCAATTCGGTGGACCAACTCATTAAACCTAGCAGGAGGCAAGGCTTTGGTGAGAAGATCTGCCAATTGGTATTCTGTACCCACAAAATATAATTCAACAGTACCCTGTTCCACGTGATCCTTGATGAAATGATATCGAAGATCGATGTGCTTTGATTTCGAGTGTTGAACTGAGTTGCACGAGATCGCAATAGCACTCCGATTGTCGCAGTACATCGGGATTCTGTCAAATACGTAACCATAGTCTTTGAGTTGTGTTCTCATCCAAATGACTTGAGCACAACACGCCGACATGGCTACATATTCTGCTTCGGTTGAGGACAGCGATGTACAATCCTGCTTCTTTGATTGCCATGACACCATTTTATCACCAAGAAATTGTAAAGCTCCTGAAGTACTTTTCCGTGAGTCTAAGCATCCTGCGTGGTCAGCGTCTGAAAAAGCGATTAGTTCAAAACCAGAATCCTTCGGATACCAGATCCCCAAGTTAATGGTTCCCTTTATGTATCGGAGGATTCTTTTAGCCTCAGAGAGGTGGGTTTCAGTTGGTCGCGACTGATAACGGGAGCATAGATAAACGGCAAAGACAATATCAGGTCTGCTAGCTGTTAGATACATGAGAGACCCAATAATACTACGGTATTTTGTAGGGTCCACCAATTTCCCATGTAAATCAGCGTCTAGCTTCTTGGTATGAGCCATTGGTGTGGCATAGGTGTCACAAGTTTTCATTCCAAATTTGTTTAACAATTCAAGGGCATATTTGGACTGACTCAAGAAAATACCACGGGGTGATTGATGAACTTGCAGTCCGAGAAAGAACGTGAGTTCACCCATCATGGACATTTCAAAATTTTTCTTCATTAGTTTTGCAAAAGCTATTGAAAACTTTTTATGTGTAGACCCAAAAATGATGTCATCCACGTAAATTTGAACAATTAAGATATGTGCCCCGTGATATTGTATAAAAAGAGTTGGGTCAACCGAACCTTTGGTGAAATTATTAGCAATGAGGAAGGATGATAGCTTATCGTACCATGCCCGAGGAGCTTGTTTGAGACCATACAGAGCTTTGTTCAGTTTGTAGACGTGATTCGGAAACTCAGGATCAACGAATCCATCTGGTTGGCTGACATAAACCGTTTCTTTAAGTTGTCCATTGAGAAACGCAGTTTTGACATCCATCTGATAGACCGTCATATTCATATGAGCCGCGAACGCTAGAAATATCCGAACAGGCTCAAGACGAGCAACCGGAGCAAAAGATTCTTCAAAGTCAATACCCTCTTCCCGACGATAACCCTTAGCCACCAGACGTGACTTATTCCGGATAACATGTCCTTCAACATCCAATTTGTTTTTCCAAATCCATTTTAGACCAATGACGTAGACTCCTGTTGGTCTTTCAAACAGTTCCCATACTTCAAGACGTTTGAATTGGTTGAGTTCTTCTTGCATGGATTCAATCCAGTTGTCTTTTGTCATTGCGTCTTTGATGTTTTTAGGTTCAGATTGGCAGACAGTGAGTGCATAAATGCAATGTTCACCGTCTGTGTGAAGACGTTGTCTCGTAACGACTGGTTGATTTGGGTTGCCAATAATGTTTTCCAGAGGATGGTCTTTCGTCCATCTATGTGTGGAGGGTTGATGTTGATATACATTGTGCAGATTCTGAGGATTCAAATGGTTTGTTGAAGATTCCGCGACATCTAATGCAGCAGTCTCATTAGCAAACTGGTTAAAGAACGCATTTGGATCAAAATCTGCAGGTGGGGGTACTTCATTCAGAACATCATCAGCCGATTCATCATTGTTGGAAGCGGTTTGTTCAACTGTTGTGGTGGATTCAACTGGTGTAGGTGCATCTGCAACAATAGTTGTTGTAGCAGGTGTGTCAGGTATACGAGTATTATCAGGTTGAGCAACGGAAACAGCGGATACACCTGGAGCACGTTCATCAAGATCTTCACTGAACAGCGGAGCAAATAATCGTTCCATTTGTTGATGAGTAAGCTGGGGGCTTTGTTCAGCTGATGATGGGGTTTGGGGGAAGTTTAAGCGGTTGTGTCCGGGTTCCAAGCTGTTATACTCAGAAGCCATTTCCGTAAGTTCATAAAAATGAGCATGAATCGTTTCCATCACCTGTTTTGTACGACGATTCCAGATTCGGAAACCTTTGGAATTATCAAAGTATCCGATAAAGACTCCAATGTCAGCTTTGGCTTTGAGCTTTCCAAAGTCATCACGATCATTATTCGGATAGCAAAGAGATCCAAATACATGAAAGTGTTTTAGATTCGGTTTTCTGTTATGGACGAGCTCGAAAGGTGTTTTGTTATGGCGTTTAGTAATCATAGAACGGTTTTGAGTATAGCATGCAGTAGATACAGATTCTGCCCATAAGTAATCTGGAAGTTTAGCATTAATTAACATTGTTCTTGCAGCTTCCACTAACGTTCGGTTTCGTCTTTCGACAACTCCGTTTTGTTCTGGTGTACGTGCAATAGATGTTTGATGCTGAATTCCCCTTTTCTCATAGAATTCACGAAGGGTTTGGTTAACAAATTCAGTGCCTCTATCTGTTCTGATTATGCGAACGGTGTTACGTAGCTGAACTTGTATTTTCGTGAGAAAGGTGATGATCATCTGTGGAGCTTGATCTTTGCTTCGAAGAAAGTAGACCCAAGTCCAGCGTGAATAGTCATCAACAATTACTAAGATGTAGCGTTTGCCATTGATCGTTTGCACGCGCATCGGGCCACACAAATCCATGTGAAGAAGATGAAGCACATGCTGAGAGCTGTGTTCCACCTTTGAAGGAAAATGAGCACGAGTGCTTTTGCCTTGTTCACAAGCTGAGCAAAGGTGATCTTTAGAATACCGAAACCGTGGGAGTCCTTCAACTAGTTTGTGTCGAGCAAGGTTGGTGATGGTTTGAAAGTTTAGATGTGAGAGACGACGGTGCCATAGCCAGGATTTTGTTGATGTTGCCTTTGAAAGTAAGCAGATGGGAGAAGAAGCAACCATGTCTTGCATAGAGATAGTGTAAAGACTTGAATTACGCGAGCCAGACATAAGATCGTTTCCTTGTAGATCACGAATGAAACAAGTTTTCTCCCTGAAAGCAACCTCCAAATCTCCATCACAAAACTGACCTACTGAAAACAGATTATGACCGAGGCCTTCCACATAGTAAACCCTGCTGATTTCGATGTTCCCATTGACATAGTCTCCGTAGCCCATGATAGCTGCGAAGTGATCATTCCCGAACTTGACAGTGCCAATGAACTTTGCAATAAAGTTTGATAACAGTTTAAGATTGCCTGTCATGTGTCGGGAACATCCGCTATCAACAATCCAGAGAATGATCTGTATCACCTGCATTACACACAGACGACACATATGGAATAGAAGTAGATTTGGAACCCGAAATGTTAGAGGGTTCCGTAGCAGTTATAGTAGATATACACACATCAATAGCTTTAGGTATCCACTTAAATCGTAGCGTGTTATATATCCATTTCTGCCATCTAGAACTACTCTTTGCTTTAGTCTTAGTGAATGCACTAGGTGGTACTACATTCTTAGGAGGTGAAACTGGAGCTACAGGTACAGCAATGCGTTTTTTAGAATCTAAAGAGGGCGGTCTACTAAGCACAGACTTAGAAAGATTAGTGGGCCTAGAGGTATTCCAGTTCTTAGGATTCCTTAAACGAGAGATGATAGCTTTAGCAACACATTTATCATGGCAATCAGAATTCATACTTTTACCACAAATAACACAAGGTGCATCAGACTGAATATCAAAAGTACTTAACGGTTTAGCATTCGTTACATCACTATTTCTATTACATTTGCCAGACGCAATATCTATAGTGGAGGCAACGTGAGTCTTATTCATAGTCCTAGGGTGTTCTTCTACTTTAGCATTACTGATTGATCTTTTCTTAGGTCGCAACTTCCTATTCTTCGATTGAGTGCTCCTAGGCTGTGAAGTGCGGACGTTTGGAAAAGGTTCAACTATTCCTGTTTCAGTAGAAGGAAGCACGTTAGCTACTTGTGATTTGGCAGTAGAGATTCTAGGTTCATGAGTACTAAGTGTTACTGGGGCTAATCTCTTAATGATGGTTGGCGGAAGTTGTTCATACTTTCCTAACATTTCTCTTAACTTGAGGATAGTGTGAATCAGATCTTGATTTTCAGACCGAACATTTCCAGCAAAATGCATAACTTCTTTAGTGTGTGCAAGATAATGATCAAGTTCATTTGATGCTTCATCACGAGTCTTTTTGAGTAAATCAAATATGACACCATATTCCTTTTTAACTTTTAAAAGTTCTTGTTCATATTTTGAGATTTGACACTTAAAAGACACGTTTTGATCATCCAGTTGCTCAATTTTAGGATCAGAAGGTTTTGCACGCAACTGGGCGATTTTGTGTTGAAAAGCAATTTGTTGATCGTGAATATCTTTTTGACACCAATTAAGACGACGTATTGCATTTGAAAGTTCGTTTGACAATCGTTTGTTTTCAACGTTTAAGAACTCGATCTGAAGCACATTATTAGTGTTCTCAACATTTACCACAGAATCAACAGTATCAGCAGAGGTATGATCAAATGCATATGACAAAGAATTCAATAACACAGCATTATGGACATCAGCACAGATGACATCTTCCAAGAGTCGATCAACATCTTTTCTCAACATTATCTTTTTACGTTTAGTGTTTGAAATAGATGTTTCTGTTTTCTCGAAAACGACCTTCATCACTCCAAGTTCCTTATGAAAATCCTTTTCCCAGGCTAATGCACAATTTTTCAAATTTTTAACGTTAGGTAAAAGATGTTTTTGAAAAATGTCTCTTTGTTCTCGCGCTAGAGGCGATTGAAAATGATCAATTTTGATTTCAGAACGATATTCTATCTCATGTTGTAAAATTTTGAGGTCAGCCATGAAAATGTCAAAATATCTAAGAATTTTTCGATTTTCAGTTTTTGAGTTTACTTCACTGATGGAAGGTAAAGGACCATAAATTTGTGCATAATCTGGTTGGGGATTTACATTAGAAGACTCAGGTGTTTTGATGATAACCCTTGGTGTGTTAGAAGAATCCGTTGGTGTGACGAAAGTGACCGGTTTTGAATAATTAAAAGGTTTGTTGTAAACAACATTTTTTAATTTTGATCGACTCTCATCTTCTGCATCTAATTCCTCTTGACGATGATATTCAACAACATTCATAACAGAATTATCAATTGTATATTCTGCACTGGAAACTTTAGGATTTGGTTTGAATGCTTTTGTTGAAAGTTTAGGTTTATAATCAGCAAGATTCGGTCCATATCCATTTGGATTGGGTTTTAAAGTAAACTTTTCAATGGCTGTGACCGACTCGCCATGTTTGTAAACAACAGTTTTAAACTCTTTAAGTTTGTTTTGCAAGCCGATGATTTCTTCAAGATGATCATCTATTCGTTTCGTTGAATGCTTTTTGTATGCAGAGAACTGTTTTTGACAAGTTAACAACTCAGCCTTAGCTTTTTGATTTTCCAAGGTGAGAGCGTTAATTTGCTTTTTATGTTCATGTTTCAGTTGTTCTATTTCGGACAACAAAGCATTCTTCGAAGCGGCTAGATCACGCATCTGTCGTTCTAAATATTTTTCGTTTTGATAAGATTTGGCAAAGGCTGCTTCAAAACCGTTTTCACGTTTTTCTTGAGTTTTGAAAAAGTTGAGTTGCTTTTGTAAACATTCAAAATCCTTTGTTAACAGTGCATTTTTACATTTCAAGTCCTGATTAATGGCATGACATTTTTCCACTATGGTCTGATGGTCTTGTATTAAACGAGCAAAATCTGGATGAGGCAAAAGTTCGGCGTGTTCAACGTGAGTCTCAACATGATCATTACTGAGATCCTCAAGTATAACCACGGAGTCAATTTGATTATCAAGGGAAACCGTTTGGTCATCTTGATCGTCAAATATAACGACGGGTCTAGTTGAAAATCGTCGGAATGAGATGTGGATGACTCATTTTGAACATTCTGAGTCTTGCCGGATTCAGATGTTGGCGGAGATATGAGATCAGAGATAAATATGGTTTGTTCGGTACCTGAGACAAGCCATCAGTGTCATACACTGGGCCTGTGTCACTCATGTGTAACTCCTGCATATTAGCCATCAACATAACAGCTGCATTGGCCTTCAAGTCCTCCATATCATCATCTGAGTCTGCATTTGCCATAAAGCTTCGTTCTTTGTCTGTGAGAGTTCCACCAGCTTCATCCTTAAGAGCCAAAAGAAGAGCCTCTTTGAAATAAGCACTGCCCTTAGTCCTTGGCTTTGGGCATGCATTAGCCAGTGTCCCTTCTCATTGCAGTTGTAGCATCGAAGACCATTCAACCCATTCTGAGCATTTCCCTGTTCCACCACTTGAGCTCTGTTGTTATTCCTACCCATAGCATTAAACCCTTGACCACCGCCCATCTGACGACCATAACCACGATTCTGAACTTCAACTCGTCCATTGTTCACAACAGCTTGATTCCTTGTATTAGATGAGGAACGAATACGGTTGTTGGATTTGTTGGTATAACGGCTAAAGGCATTAGCAATCATAGGAAATCCTTGTTGCAGTGCTTCGAACGGATCAGATTCCTCATTAGCTTCAGTTTGAGCATTGTTGTTGTTGTATGGAACCAATTGAGTTTGTGGAGATGGAGGTTGTGAAGGATCATGTGGTGTGATTGGAGCAGTTGGTTGAGTTGCTGGTTGAGGAGAATAACTGTTTTGAGCATATAAGGCAAGTTGTTGATTTTCCGGATGTGTCGGTGGAGCAATTTGAGCACGGAGAATCCTTTCCTATCAACTTCCTTTTCATGAGGCTTCAAGTAATCGTACAACAATCCGTAGGTAGACTGATGCATGTTTTTTGTTTGACGGAGAAAAATGACATACTTCTCCCATTCAGGACCAAGACTACTTAGGAACTTAGTATTCACCGCAATTCTTGGCATGTGGATGTTGTGTTTATCCAAATCATTGATGATGTCTGAGAATCGGTGATGATAGGACTCGAGTGTCTCTCCAGGTTCAATCATGAAGTGTTCATAAGCCAAGTAAATTTTGGATTCCAAATCTTCCTGATTGAGTACTGATCCTTCCATAAGAAGACTAATATGATCCCACATTTTCTTTGCAGTCTTTTGAGCATCAACACTACGAAGAATTGGGTTTGGTAATCCTAGAGGATATATTCCATTGCAAGCTCATCTGCTTCATAGTGTAGAAGTTCTTGAGGATTCAAGTCCGCAACAAGTAGCAATGTTCGTTTGTTCATCTCTTGGTGGAATGGCATTTGGATCTCCGGGTACAATGACAGTAGGCATCTCAAAAGGACCTTCCAAGATAACCTTCTTTAAGAACTTTCCATGTGGCTTCTTTAGATCACAAAACCTAAAGAACCTTATCACCCATTGATCGTAGTTTCCTGGAGTGAGCATTGGAGGTCTATCAAGTGATCCAGCCTCATGAATTGATTGTTGGCCGCTTAAAGTTTCAAACATCTTTGCAAACCAAGTGGGTTCCCTCATAGTGATCCTTGATGGATGTTGATTAAAGTCATTTGTGTACGGTTGAACTTGAAGACTTGGTGGTGGTTGAACCATTTGAGGTTGTGGATTTGCAGCAAGTTGTGGAGTATGTTGTTGGTTAAATTGTTGTTGATAAATTGCTTGTTGTTGATTCCATTGTTGATGTTGTGGAGTTAGTTGTTGTTGACGTTGAGGATGAGGATAAGTGTAAGGGAAATAGTTAGAGTATGGTGGTTGTGACATGTTGATAAACTTGTGTTGGTAAAAATGGATCTTTGTAGTCGAATGAACCTTTGTTGATGAAGTATCCTTAGGCGTAGAAAAGACAAGAACCAAAGTTACGTGTAACGATAAGGAGTTACGCGTAGGATATAGCTTACGCGTAAGTAGGGAAAAGCACTAAAGTTAGGCGTAGACAAAAGTTAGGCGTAGAAAGTTAGGCGTAGGATTTTCTTATGCGTAAGACTAGTCTTAGGCGTAGGAAAAATCTTAGGCGTAGGATTTCTACGCATAAGCTTATGCTTATGCGTAATTGATGAGTGTGTAAATACTCATCATTTTTGTACAAATTGGACTGCAAAAACATCTGAAAACACTCAGAAATGCATCAAAATGATAAAAATATCACAAATAAGTGTTTTATGTGTTTTAAATGCAAAAATATCAAAATCTGGTGAAAAACGTATCAAGTTTGCATAATTGGCAGTTTTAGTCCCCCTAGTTTTAAAAGTTGTCAAAAACAGTCCCTGGTAAAACCAAATAAAGAAAAATATCATTTTAAGTCCTTAGGGATTCAAAAGTTGTCAAAATTGGTCCTTGAGGTTTAAATTTACAAAATTACAACTTGAGTCCCTGAACTTTGAAATTTGGCAAAAATGGTCCTTTAAGAATTTGAAAATGTCAAAAATGGTACTTGTACTATTAAAGTTTGTCAATTTCAGTCCTTGTGTAAACTTTGTAGAAATGGCAGGATTGGTCCCTCTAGTTTGGCATAATTCAGTTTTGGTCCTTGTCATCTAATTAAACCAAGCCTTGTCAAAATGTTTTGGACCCCCTGCCACTTATACCATTGTGACCCTGTCATTAGCCATTTTGAACCCTGGTCAAACCAAAATCAAATCTCCACTTGCCCGCCACCTCCTGCTTCTTCCCCACCTAGTTGCCTGCAACTATACTCCACCTCTCCCATCACCTTTTCTCCTGCCCACCACCTCCCTCATCATCACAAACCCCCACATAAATGCCACCCCCTAGTTGATGAAATGCAGAGCTACAAGTCAAACCTGACTTTCCCCCAAAATGAGCTAACACTCAAAACTCTCCCATTGGTCAAGAAAAGTGGTGGGATTCTCTCAGAAGGACACGTGGTAGAGTTCTAAAGCATAAAAGAGGAAGAAAGGAAAGAGATGAAGCAGTAGTTAATTTTTAATTTTCATGTATTTCGTTTTTAATACCAATGTTTTAACTTAGCTTCAAATTTGTAATTTCCAGTTTAAATGCATCAATCTTAAGTTAATAAATCATTGTACTAAGTTTTTAAGTGTTAATTCAAGCTTATGTTAAGAATTCAAATTTCAAGTTTACTGTTTCAAATTGCAAACTTCAACTGTTACATCCAAGCTTCAACAAGCTTATTTTCAAGTTCAAATAAGCTCATTGAAGCTTATTATAGCTTTTAGTGAGTTTATCAAGTAGGTACAAGCAGTTTTCATCTTTGGTCAACAAAAGTCAACTCAAGAAGCAAAAATGGGTAAAAGCAGGTTGGAAGAGGATAATGGGTGTTGCAGAGCAGTGTTTGGGTTGGATTTGATATAGAGTAGTAGTATTTGGGTTTGGTTTAAGCTACAAAACAGGCTGGACACTTGTGAGCTTGTTTTCTCCTTTTCAATTTTTTATGCAGTTTGTGTTTGTACTTGAACCTGTGGTCATTAAACCTTTGGAACCTGTTTGATTAGTTGTATTTAGGTTAGTTAAAATCAGTTTAAGTATTTGTTTTAGATAAATCAGTAATTGGTCCCATTAAAATTACATATCAGTCAATAAAATGGTGTTTGGATTTGCTACTTAAACTGTTATAGAGATTTGTTAAAGAGTTGAGGTCTGTTGTTTTATGTTTATTATGCTCATTTGTACTCAATTCAAGTCATAATTTGCACCTGCACACCTTTAAAAGTCAAAATCTAGTTTTAACTGTCTTAATCCATTAACTGTTAAGAGTTTGGGAAATCAAAACCTTGTTTCATGCTCAGAAATCACTAGAGTAGCTTGTCTTAGTCTCATTATACCACAAATCATCAATATCAGTTAACAAATTAGGATTAAAATTCACAAAAGTCAAATTCACAAATCTGTCAAAAGTCAAAATATTTGCAAAAACCAGTTTTTAGGCCAACTAGTAAGATTTTTCACAGGTTCATTATTGGTCCAAATCAAGTGAGACTTGTTGTTCTTAAAACCTCAACTGGTCTACTTTCTTGTTGTCATTTTTATAGATTTTTTGAAATTTTCTATAAGCTTCAAATAAGCTTGTCCAACAGGGCTCATTTGCCCTGTTCACTCAACTCAGTTAATACTGAGTTTTCTCAGTATATTGCAGAGCTTGGAAAAAGCTCAAAAGAGCTTGTCCAAGGCTAATCCTTGGTTTACAAGTAGCCAACCAGGTCAACTTCAAGTTCTAATACCTGTTTTTAAGTTTCAGCTTATTTGGTGGCTTATGCTTGAGCTCAAAAGTAGTACCCTCACACTGTTTTAGCATAAGTACTCAAATCAATCAAGATCATAGCATTGTCTAATCCAGAGGTTAAGGATTGTTGTTTCTTGCTGCATTTTAGTAGTTTTAGCATATTAATACTTTTGTTTCAGTTTGGTAGCTTGTGGTGATCATTTGGCTTATTCAAGTGCTTATTACATAAGCACTTGTATTGCAGATTCAATTTCCTCCACACAACACCATGTTTTTCTATTTTTCCTAGATTCATAATATCATTTTAGAGTTTTCCTGAATTTTTCGCATTTTTCCAAGTCAGTTTGCTATTTTTCTTAATTTAAAACAGTTTTTAGGTAATTTTAAATAGCTTTTAATACAATTAAATCAGAAAAAGTTCAAAAAAATAATTTTTCAATTTTCTTAGGTTTAGATAAATATAAAAAGTAAAAAAAGTAATTTTCCAGATTTTTCATAGTTTATTTTGTAATTTTTAGCATTTTAATTAGTTTTTATTAGTTTAAAATTCATAAAAAATAGAAAAATAATCATAAAAATACAAAAATTGTTTTGAAAATTCTATTTTGTTATTTTAGATTTTTCCAAGTCATAATTTTATTTTTCTAGCTTTATTTCCTATTTTCTTGTAATTTAGGTTATTATTTAATAGTTAAAATAGTTTTTAATTAATAATAATTAGATAAATAGTTATAAAAATAATTTTATTTTTCTTAAAATTTTCTTATATCATTAGGTTTGTAAAAATATCATTTTCATATTTTTAGGATTAATATTGTGTAAGTTTCACGTTTTTATTTATAAGTCGCGTAAGTTTTAATTTAAGTTTTAAAAACAGAAAAATCAAAAACATCAGTATAAAATTAGTGATAGCGTTTATTTAAGATAGTTTATCTTTTTAATTTCCTTTAATTTGCATTTAAGCCCCTTTAGTCTTAAATAACTCAAAATCCTTAGTGGTTATTCGACATCTGATTGTGTTAAACACCAGTCATCCTCCGTGGGACTTAACGACCCGGGAATCCACTGTATTCTCCTGATCTAAATTGAAATTGGTGTGTGAGCTGTTTTAAGTTCCTTACGGCTGGTCAATCACAAGTGATCAGCTCGCGTGAGAAAACTTGACGGTTTTGCACCGATCAAATTTTGGCGCCGCTGCCGGGGAGGCTGTAAGCGTGTTCTAAGCATTTTTCAGACCCGTACTTGCACATATACCACAGTTTGTAAAAATTTTTCTGTAAAGTTAATATAAATCAAAAAGTTCATTAACACTTTTCCTAAAGTGTTAAAAACACCAACAATATAAAATAACAAAACAATCGTAACGTTTTCTAGCTTGTGTTTCTTTTAAGGTGATTCTTAAAGAAATACGATTTGGTTAAACGAGACGATACCAAAAATATTGTCCAAAAGTTTTAAACCCTTTGCACAAATCATTACCTACGTCTTTTCAGTGGTACTTAATATATACATAAAAATCAACCACCGCAAATCAAGGCAGTACACCTACTAACTGGGGTGTGACCATAATAAGTTCCCGAACATCAGATTTAAAACTTGCCTTTGTGTCCTTGTGATTTGGTGTACCTTTTTCAAAGAAGCCATTTCATTTGTGATTATTGGTTAAGTTCACTTGTCGTTTTGCCTCGCATTTGTTTTGAAAATTGATTTTTAAGCTTAGTGCATGCGCACTCGTTCTTCCAGTTCTACAAGTCCACTTTCAGAACTTGGAAAGATTCCTCGTAGATGTAGAGGACGTTCTGCTCCTTCAGCCGTGACTGAGGAACGTCTACCACCACCACCACCTGCCGTAATGGCAGAAGACAAGCCGATGAATGAGCTTCTCCAAGCACCCATCGAGGGTTACGGAGATGCTATTGTTGTCCCAGCCATCGTGGCTGAGACCTTTGAGCTCAAAACCGGGTTACTTAATCTTGTAACCCAAAGCCAATTCTATGGTTTTGAGCGGGATGATCCTCATGCACACATTCGATGGTTTAACAAGATTGCATCTACCATCAAGTACAAGAATGTCCCGCATGACGCAATTAAGCTTCTTCTGTTCCCATTTTCTCTAGAGGGACAAGCCCGGAATTGGCTTGAGAAACAACCCCCTCGTTCCATTGAGACATGGGAAGATCTTGTCACAAAATTTGTTAACGAATTCTATCCTCCATCCCGAACTACAAGTCTTAAGAATGAGATAATGAAATTCTCTCAGAGATTTGAGAAATCATTCGGGGAGGCATGGGATCGTTACAAAGACTTGCTCCGCAAGTGTCCGCATCATGGTTTTACCGAGTTAATGCAAATGGATACTTTCTACAATGGTCTGAACCAGACTAATCAAGACTCTCTAAATGCCTCCGCGGGAGGTAATTTCTTGAGCAAGACCACAAAAGAAGCCTTGCAAATAATTGAAAACAAGTCCCAGGTCCGTCCTTTCCGCTCTAAGACATATCAAACTCAGTCTAATGCTGGACCTTCTAATTCATCTCCCGTGAGTACATCTAGCACCGATGCTAAGATTGACAAACTTACGGATATTGTTCAGGCTTTGGTTCTTGCTAACCAAAAGAAAGTCACTTTCACACAAGCACCATCATATGGTGAAGTGAAGAAAGTTGAAGTTTGTGTTACTTGTGGTGGTCCTCATGCATACTACAACTGTACTGCCACCGATGGTAGTCCTTTTGAAGCTAATGCTATAGCCGGTACTTCAAATCAAGGAGGTAATCAATACCGTCCTCAGAATGAACCAAATTACCGTGCTAACACTTATCGGCACCACCCGTTTCAACCAGAATCTTAACCGGAATCAGAACCAGCCAAGAATGAACCAAGGTTATCAAAACCAAGGTAATTTCTATTCCGGACCAAATCAAGGTTTCCAACATCAAGGAAATCTTAATCAAAACACCTACAATCGAGGGAATCAATTTCAGGGGAATATGAATCCTAATCAAGGAAATTCTGGCTATAATCAGAACATACGGCCCCAAGTTATCCCTCCACCTCCTCATGTGTCCACATCTGATGAGCTTTTAAGGCAATTCATGAAGACTCAAGAGGAGACAAATAGGGTGTTGGTCAGTCAGATCGCTGAATTAAAGAAGTCTTTAAATGATCGACCCTCGGGCTCAGGTACTTTACCTAGCAACACGATCGCTAATCCGAGGGGCGATGCAAAGGCGATCACAACCAGAAGTGGAACTTCGTATGATGGACCCGCTATTCCTACTACCTCTTCTTCTTCTCTCCCGAAGGTAGTGGAAAGTGAACCTGAGGCGACAAAGGACAAGGAACTTCCTGCTAATAACGGAAGTACCAGCACTGTCCATCCTCAGGTTGTCCAGAAACCAAAATCCAATCCAGGAGTTGTTTTTGAACCTCCTGTAGCTCCCGTTGATAACCACAAATCCAAATCTTCTATTCCTTACCCATCACGTTTACATGAGCAAAAGCTCCGCGAGAAAGCCAGTCATCAAATGGAAAAATTCTTTCAAATTTTCCAAGAACTACATTTTGACATAAGCTTCGTGGATGCTATCATGTTGATGCCCAAGTTTGCATCAACTCTCAAACACATGTTAAGCAACAAGGAAAAGCTGTTTGAAATGGCTAAAACTCCTCTGAACGAGAACTGCTCTGCAGTTATCCTGAAAAAGCTTCCCGAGAAGCTTGGAGATCCTGGAAAGTTCCTCTTACCTTGTGTATTTCCAGGAATGGTTGAATGCTTTGCCTTAGCCGATCTTGGTGCAAGCATAAACCTGATGCCTCATTCAGTATGGAAGAAACTTTCTCTTCCGGACCTTACTCCTACATGCATGACTCTCGAGCTTGCAGATCGTACAATATCCCGTCCTCTTGGAATTGCCGAGGACGTATTTGTGAAAGTAGGAAAGTTCCATTTTCCAGCTGACTTTGTAGTTGTTGATTTCGATGCTGATCCACGGGTTCCTCTCATTGTTGGAAGAGGATTCCTGAGAACGGGCCGTGCTCTCATTGATGTATTTGAGCAAGAAATCACATTACGTGTTGGTAATGAAGCTGTCACCTTTAACCTTGATCAAACTTCGAGGTACTCCGCAAACTATGATTCTGAGTCGGTTAACCGCATATATATCATTGATGTTGCTTCTGAAGAGTACTCTCAAGAAGTTCTTGGTTATTCTCATAATTCTGTGAGTGGGGATCCCACCACATCTTCTCAACCTATCATAGCCAATTTTACTCCTTCTCTCACTCCGTTTGAGGGAAGCGACTTCATCTTGGAAGAGATTGAAGCATACTTGGCTAGTGATTCTGTTCCATGGGAAATTGATCACGCTCCAATTGACATCGAGGGGGACATACTTCTCATTGAGAAAATGCTTAAAGATGATCACTCATCAACCCCTCACACTAGTGATGCAATTCCAGAAGAGATTAATCACCATGAGATTAATCCGGAGGGAGATATTCTTATTCTTGAGAAGTTGTTAAATCAGGACACTTCTCCTCCACTCCCTCCCGTCAACCTTCATAACAAGGAAGTCAAGTCAGTTGAGAAAACTGAAGAATTTCCTGAAGTCGAACTTAAGGACTTACCGCCTCATCTCGAGTATGCATTTCTTGAGGGTGATGATAAATTACCCGTCATTATTGCTCGAGATTTGAGTAAAGATGAAAAGACTGCTCTCATAAAGGTCTTGAAGTCATACAAGCAAGCAATTGCTTGGAAACTCTCCGATATTAAGGGTATCAACCCTGAGTTCTGTACTCACAAAATCTTGATGGAGGATGACTTCAAACCAGCAGTTCAACATCAGAGAAGGGTGAATCCAAAAATCCATGATGTTATCAAACAAGAGGTTATCAAACTTCTTGATGCAGGATTGATTTACCCAATCTCAGATAGTCCTTGGGTTAGCCCGATTCACTGTGTTCCAAAAAAGGGTGGCATAACTGTTGTCACGAATGAAGAAAACGAGTTAATTCCAACTCGATTGGTTACGGGATGGCGTGTGTGTATTGACTATCGTAAGTTGAACGACGCCACCCGTAAAGACCATTTTCCTCTACCCTTCATGGACCAGATGCTTGAGAGATTAGCAGGAAACGAATACTATTGTTTCCTTGATGGTTTCTCGGGTTACTTTCAGATCCCCATTGATCCACAGGATCAAGAGAAGACCACATTCACCTGCCCATACGGAACTTTTTCCTACACACGTATGCCTTTTGGCTTATGTAACGCTCCTGGCACGTTCCAACGATGTATGATGGCCATATTCCACGACATGATCGGGGAAACAATGGAGGTATTTATGGATGACTTCTCAGTCATTGGGGATTCATTTCAGACTTGTCTCTCCCATTTAGACAAAATGTTAAAACGGTGTGAAGACACCAATCTCTGTCTAAACTGGGAGAAGAGCCACTTTATGGTCAAAGAAGGCATAGTCCTTGGCCATAAAATTTCAAAAAACGGGATTGAGGTAGATAGAGCAAAAGTTGATGTTATTGCTAAACTACCTCATCCTACTACCGTCAAAGGTATTAGGAGTTTTCTAGGTCATGCCGGGTTCTATCGCAGATTCATACAAGATTTTTCTAAAATCGCTCGGCCTATGACCCATCTTCTTGAAAAAGAAGCTCCTTTTATCTTCTCTCCTGAGTGCGTCGAAGCTTTTGAAACACTAAAGAAAAAGCTTACGGAAGCACCCATTCTAGTTGCCCCCGACTGGGATTTACCCTTTGAGCTCATGTGCGATGCAAGTGATTTTGCTATCGGTGCAGTCTTGGGGCAACGAAAAACCAAGCATTTTCAGCCTATCCACTACGCGAGTAAGACTATGACTGAAGCTCAAACCCATTACACCACTACAGAAAAAGAACTATTAGATGTGGTGTATGCATTTGAGAAATTTCGGCCATACCTCATCTTGACCAAATGCGTAGTGTATACGGATCACTCGGCTCTCAAATATCTCTTTGCAAAACAAGATGCAAAGCCGAGATTGCTCCGTTGGGTTCTCCTCCTCCAGGAATTTGATATCACTATACGTGATAAAAAGGAGCGAGAACCTGGCTGCTGATCATCTGTCCAGATTAGAAAACCCTCACCAAGATGTGTTCGAGAAAAAGGAAATAAATGAAACATTTCCTCTCGAGACACTCAATGCGGTTTCTTTTCGTGGAGACTCTACTACCCCATGGTTTGCTGACTTCGCAAATTACCATGCGGGTAACTTCATAGTGAAAGGGATGTCGACCCAACAGAAGAACAAATTCTTCAAGGATGTTAAACATTACTTCTGGGACGACCCCTACTTGTTTAAAATTTGCGCGGATCAAGTCATCCGGCGATGTGTATATGGTCAGGAAGCTATTGACATTCTCAAAGCTTGCCATTCTGGACCTACTGGGGGCCATCATAGCCCCAACTACACCGCCAAGAAGGTGTTTGATTCCGGATTCTATTGGCCCACAATTTACAAGGATGCCCACGAATTTGTCAAAGCCTGTGACGCTTGTCAACGTCACGGGAATATCTCACAAAGAAATGAAATGCCGCAAAACGCCATTCAAGTGTGTGAGATCTTTGACATCTGGGGCATTGACTTTATGGGGCCATTTCCTTCTTCTCGCGGTAATAAGTACATACTCGTGGCCGTTGACTACTTGTCAAAATGGGTTGAAGCTAAGGCTTTGCCTACCAACGATGCCCGAGTTGTTGTAAAATTCTTGAAATCTCTTTTTGCTAGGTTTGGAACTCCACGAGCCATAATCAGTGATCGTGGTACGCATTTCTGCAATGACCAGTTTGAAAGAGTCATGCAGAAGTATGGTGTAACTCACCGTCTCTCTACTGCGTACCACCCCCAAACAAGTGGGCAAGTGGAAGTTTCCAACCGGGGGATTAAAAGAATTCTGGAGAGGACGGTTGGCGAAAACCGTGCCTCTTGGTCGGATAAGCTAGATGACGCACTCTGGGCCTTTCGTACAGCTTATAAAACACCCATCGGGTGTACTCCATACAAACTTGTGTACGGAAAGGCGTGTCATCTGCCGGTTGAGCTAGAGCACAAGGCATACTGGGCCTTGAAGCATGCCAACTTCGATATTCAGACAGCTGGTGATCACCGGAAAGTTCAAATGAATGAATTAAATGAACTCCGTGATCAAGCATACGAGAACTCTTTGATCTACAAAGAAAAGACAAAGAAGATTCATGACTCTAAAATCAAGAACCGCGTTTTCAACGTTGGTGATCGAGTCCTTCTTTTCAATTCAAGATTGAATATTTTCTCGGGAAAGCTTAAATCCCGTTGGTCTGGTCCATTTACTATCACTAAGGTTTATCCTTATGGCACCATTGAGTTATCTCAACCCGATGGTCCAAACTTTAAAGTGAATGGTCATCGGTTGAAGCATTACTTTGGAGAGGACATTCCCCCTGTGGTTGTCCCAGATCTACAAACTTTCCCCTTGAACCAATGAATGCGGGGATCGAGTCAAGCTAGCGACTCGGTAATCAAAAACAGTAGCATGCTACATGGGTTTTCACCTGTGTGTACCACCCTAGTGTGGGGGAGTTGCCCCACATGTTGTGTATATATATAAGAGTTTCAAAAAAAAAATAAAAATAAAAAAATAAATAAAAAAAAATTCATGCTAAATAATGGCCTTAGTATTTCCCTTTTACGTTCTATGTTTCGGCATAACCGCCGGTACTTTGAATATTGAGGGCAATATTCATTTCTAAGTGTGGGGGGGAATTCTCACGAATTTTATCATGTAATTATACCGCCTAATTCCCCCATTTTTGGCCAAAATGTTTTTTGGAGTAAGTGTTTTGCACTTACTCATCTTATGGTTATCAGTCCGCCTTGTCTAATAAACAAAAGGATTGGCTAATCCAGGAGCAAACGGCTCTTGGTAAAGATATATCAAATCCGTTGACGGCTTGCAATTTGCCCAAAATTGTATGGTATTCAGCTCACCATATCCTTAAAAGTGAAGAGTTGGCTAGCCCGCAAGTTTATGGCTTGTGGTAAAGGCAGTTGGAAAACCATAATTGGTAATCGACTCACCAAAGATATTTTATCTAAGAGTTGGCTAGTCCAGAAGCAAACGGCTTCTGGTAAAGACAAATCAAATCCGTTGGAAGCTGGTGATTTGCTCAAAATTATTTGGTTATCGGTGTACCAAAGTTCTTACTTGAACTGAAACATTTGGCTACTCCAGAAGTAATGGCTTTTGGTAAAGAGATGAAATCCATTAATTTTTCTCAAAACATTGCTAGGGACTAGCAATATCTTAGTGTGGGGGATTGATGAGTGTGTAAATACTCATCATTTTTGTACAAATTGGACTGCAAAAACATCTGAAAACACTCAGAAATGCATCAAAATGATAAAAATATCACAAATAAGTGTTTTATGTGTTTTAAATGCAAAAATATCAAAATCTGGTGAAAACGTATCAAGTTTGCATAATTGGCAGTTTTAGTCCCCCTAGTTTTAAAAGTTGTCAAAAACAGTCCCTGGTAAAACCAAATAAAGAAAAATATCATTTTAAGTCCTTAGGGATTCAAAATTTTTCAAAATTGGTCCTTGAGGTTTAAATTTACAAAATTACAACTTGAGTCCCTGAACTTTGAAATTTGGCAAAAATGGTCTTTTGAGAATTTGAAAATGTCAAAAATGGTACTTGTACTATTAAAGTTTGTCAATTTCAGTCCTTGTGTAAACTTTGGAGAAATGGCAGGATTGGTCCCTCTAGTTTGGCATAATTCAGTTTTGGTCCTTGTCATCTAATTAAACCAAGCCTTGTCAAAATGTTTTGGACCCCCTGCCACTTATACCATTGTGACCCTGTCATTAGCCATTTTGAACCCTGGTCAAACCAAAATCAAATCTCCACTTGCCCGCCACCTCCTGCTTCTTCCCCACCTAGTTGCCTGCAACTATACTCCACCTCTCCCATCACCTTTTCTCCTGCCCACCACCTCCCTCATCATCACAAACCCCCCACAATAAATGCCACCCCCCCCCTAGTTGATGAAATGCAGAGCTACAAGTCAAACTGACTTTCCCGCCAAAATGAGCTAACACTCAAAACTCTCCCATTGGTCAAGAAAAGTGGTGGGATTCTCTCAGAAGGACACGTGGAGGAGTTCTAAAGCATAAAAGAGGAAGAAAGGAAAGAGATGAAGCAGTAGTTAATTTTTAATTTTCATGTATTTCGTTTTTAATACCAATGTTTTAACTTAGCTTCAAATTTGTAATTTCCAGTTTAAATGCATCAATCTTAAGTTAAAAAATCATTGTACTAAGTTTTTAAGTGTTAATTCAAGCCTATGTTAAGAATTCAAATTTCAAGTTTACTGTTTCAAATTGCAAACTTCAACTGTTACATCCAAGCTTCAACAAGCTTATTTTCAAGTTCAAATAAGCTCATTGAAGCTTATTATAGCTTTTAAGTGAGTTTATCAAGTAGTACAAGCAGTTTCATCTTTGGTCAACAAAAGTCAACTCAAGAAGCAAAAATGGGTAAAAGCAGGTTGGAAGAGGATAATGGGTGTTGCAGAGCAGTGTTTGGGTTGGATTTGATATAGAGTAGTAGTATTTGGGTTTGGTTTAAGCTACAAAACAGGCTGGACACTTGTGAGCTTGTTTTCTCCTTTTCAATTTTTTATGCAGTTTGTGTTTGTACTTGAACCTGTGGTCATTAAACCTTTGGAACCTGTTTGATTAGTTGTATTTAGGTTAGTTAAAATCAGTTTAAGTATTTGTTTTAGATAAATCAGTAATTGGTCCCATTAAAATTACATATCAGTCAATAAAATGGTGTTTGGATTTGCTACTTAAACTGTTATAGAGATTTGTTAAAGAGTTGAGGTCTGTTGTTTTATGTTTATTATGCTCATTTGTACTCAATTCAAGTCATAATTTGCACCTGCACACCTTTAAAAGTCAAAATCTAGTTTTAACTGTCTTAATCCATTAACTGTTAAGAGTTTGGGAAATCAAAACCTTGTTTCATGCTCAGAAATCACTAGAGTAGCTTGTCTTAGTCTCATTATACCACAAATCATCAATATCAGTTAACAAATTAGGATTAAAATTCACAAAAGTCAAATTCACAAATCTGTCAAAAGTCAAAATATTTGCAAAAACCAGTTTTTAGGCTAACTAGTAAGATTTTTCACAGGTTCATTATTGGTCCAAATCAAGTGAGACTTGTTGTTCTTAAAACCTCAACTGGTCTACTTTCTTGTTGTCATTTTTATAGATTTTTGGAAATTTTCTATAAGCTTCAAATAAGCTTGTCCAACAGGGCTCATTTGCCCTGTTCACTCAACTCAGTTAATACTGAGTTTTCTCAGTATATTGCAGAGCTTGGAAAAAGCTCAAAAGAGCTTGTCCAAGGCTAATCCTTGGTTTACAAGTAGCCAACCAGGTCAACTTCAAGTTATAATACCTGTTTTTAAGTTTCAGCTTATTTGGTGGCTTATGCTTGAGCTCAAAAGTAGTACCCTCACACTGTTTTAGCATAAGTACTCAAATCAATCAAGATCATAGCATTGTCTAATACAGAGGTTAAGGATTGTTGTTTCTTGCTGCATTTTAGTAGTTTTAGCATATTAATACTTTTGTTTCAGTTTGGTAGCTTGTGGTGATCATTTGGCTTATTCAAGTGCTTATTACATAAGCACTTGTATTGCAGATTCAATTTCCTCCACACAACACCATGTTTTTCTATTTTTCCTAGATTCATAATATCATTTTAGAGTTTTCCTGAATTTTTCGCATTTTTCCAAGTCAGTTTGCTATTTTTCTTAATTTAAAACAGTTTTTAGGTAATTTTAAATAGCTTTTAATACAATTAAATCAGAAAAAGTTCAAAAAAATAATTTTTCATTTTTCTTAGGTTTAGATAAATATAAAAAGTAAAAAGTAATTTTCCAGATTTTTCATAGTTTATTTTGTAATTTTTAGCATTTTAATTAATTTTTAATAGTTTAAAATTCATAAAAAATAGAAAAATAATCATAAAAATACAAAAATAGTTTTGAAAATTCTATTTTGTTATTTTAGATTTTTCCAAGTCATAATTTTATTTTTATAGCTTTATTTCCTATTTTCTTGTAATTTAGGTTATTATTTAATAGTTAAAAATAGTTTTTAATTAATAATAATTAGATAAATAGTTATTAAAATAATTTTCTTTTTCTTAAAATTTTCTTATATCATTAGGTTTGTAAAAATATCATTTTCATATTTTTAGGATTAATATTGTGTAAGTTTCACGTTTTTATTTATACGTCGCGTAAGTTTTAATTTAAGTTTTAAAAAAACAGAAAAATCAAAACATCAGATAAAATTAGTGATAGCGTTTATTTAAAATAATTTAGATTTTAATTTCCTTTAATTTGCATTTAAGCCCCTTTAGTCTTAAATAACTCAAAATCCTTACTGATCACTATCCTTAGTGGTTATTCGACATCTGATTGTGTTAAACACCAGTCATCCTCCGTGGGACTTAACGACCCGGGAATCCACTGTATTCTCCTGATCTAAATTGCAATTGGTGTGTGAGCTGTTTTAAGTTCCTTACGGCTGGTCATTCACAAGTGATCAGCTCGCGTGAGAAAACTTGACGGTTTTGCACCGATCAGTAATTTTAGGGTTTTTGCCCAAATGATCTTTTACACTATCACAGTGCAAAAGATATCCAAAGTCGACGTATTTTCAGACTTATCCAATTAAGAAAACACGGAATAAACCACGAAAATGAAGATCAAACCAAGGAGTCACTTACGCGTAGTATTAGGGTTTCACTTACGCGTAGGTTTACTCGTAACTTCGATTCTGTCCAAAAGTGTTTCTAAACCAGTTTTTGTGTGATAAAATAGCTTTAATAACACCAAAATACACAAGAGTGTGAAACTTGATGATCCAAAGCCCTTAAAACAGTTATGCGTAGAACTACACCCACGAAAAAAAACAAGTTTAAAAACAACTATCCACGCATAAAGTTTGCAACTTTTTGCCAAAAACAAGTATTTTAACACCTTAAAACGTTGAAAGTACAAGAATCTTGGATTAAAAAGTGTAAAAAACAAGTTTTGAAGCGTACCAAAGAGTACGTTAACCTTACGCGTAAGACCAAAAAAAAAAACTTTCAAAAACAAACTTGTTCACCCAACTATTTGGCGATTGATACCACTGTTAGGTCACAAGGTTTACTACACAAGCTTATAAGAAAGAGATAAGGCGATTGAACAAGTAAAACTCACACACACACACGATATACTATGAACGGTTACGCGTAGGTGATAGTGAAAGAGAATAACTTGAACAACCAACCTTCAAATGAAGGTTTACATAAGGTATTTATAGGCAAGGAGCTAGGGCAACACTCCTACTCCTTCCCTTTCTCCTATGGGCTTGGGCCTAAGCTCATGGGCCTTCTACATAAGCTTAAGGCTATTAACAAACATAAAGGCCATAATAAGCTAACTATTACATATGTGTAACTAACACTTGAATAAGGTTTAGGAGTGATTCCAACAGGATGCTATATGTTCGTAATAAGCAACAAGATCTTAGATGTGAAACTTATTCAAGATTAGTTGCGGCAGCAGAATCATCTAACCAACAAAATAAAAAACGCGGTAAGAAAGTAATTTTGCCTTCGTCCTTCACAGGAAGCCCAAGATACATGATGCAAAATTACTTAGATGCCATGGCAATGTGCAAGTGGTATGGTTACCCTGACTTATTTATAACGTTTACATGTAATCCTAAGTGGCCCGAAATTACAAGGTACCTGAAAAAAAAGGTCTTAAATCAGAAGATCGTCCTGACGTCACCACCAGAGTCTTTAAAATGAAGCTTGATATGTTGATAAAGGACATTAAAGAAAAGCGTATTTTTGGCAAAGTCAAGGCAGGTATGTTACCAAAATCCTTATATAACACCAACCACTGTGTATACTTTGTTGTCTATATTATAAGCAGTATGTTTATATATTAATATGTACTTCCTTTTTCCTTTTATTTTGTAGAGGTGTACACGATAGAATTCTAGAAACGTGGACTGCCTCATTGTCACCTATGCGTTTGGTTGGAAACAGGATCTAAATTGAGATTTCCTGCCGATATTGACAGATGCATATCGGCTGAGATTCCCGATAAAGATGAAGACCCGAAACTCCACCAATTGGTCAAGGAATTTATGATGCATGGTCCGTGTGGTCCTGAACATAGGAGATGCCCTTGCATGGTTGAGAATAAGTTCTCTAAAAATTTTCCGAAGCAATTTAAAGCTACTTTCATTGATGAAAGTGGGTATGCCATCTACAAGAGGAGTGATAATGGCAGAACTATTCAGAAGCAAGGGGCCGAACTTGACAATACCTTTGTTGTTCCTTACAGTCCGACTTTATTAAAACGGTACCAAGCTCACATCAACGTCGAATGGCGCAATCAATTTGCATCTATCAAATACCTTTTCAAATATATTAACAAGGGCCCGGATAGAGTAACAGCAGTAATGGAAGATGAAGAAAAGGATGAGATTAACGACTTCTATGATTGTCGGTATTTATCAGCATGTGAAGCTGCGTGGAGAATATTCAAATTTGATATTCATCATAGAAGTCCTTCTGTAGAGCATTTGCCTTTTCATCTTCCAAATGAACATTCGGTGTTATTTGATCCAACCAAAAGTATAGACTTTCAGCTTGAAAAGGATTCAGTCAACACAACCAAATTCTTACAGTGGATGGAAACAAATAAAACTGATGAGTTAGCACAAATGCTTTTGTATGTTGAGTTTCCAAAACATTTTGTTTCGAACAAGTCTGATTTGGTATGGACTCGACGCAAGCAAGGTAGGAGCATAGGCAGAATTCATCACGTCCCGCCTAATTGGGGAGAGCTTTTTTATCTTCGCATGCTGTTAAACCATGTCCGAGGTGCAACCGGTTGGGAAAGTTTTAAGAAGTATGATAATGTGGTGTATGGTACTTACAAAGAAGCTTGCTTTGCACGTGGTTTGTTAGATGATGATAAGGAATACATTGATGGTATAATTGAAGCAAGTCAGTGGGGGATGGGAGATTACTTGCGGGCTTATTTTGTCAAATTAATACTCTCAGATAGTATGTCTCAGCCTGAAGTTGTTTGGGAAAAGTCATGGAGAATTTTAGCAGAAGACGTCTTAGATAAAGAAAGGCGGAAACAAAATCATCCAGGTATCAAAACTGTTTTTTTTCCAACATGTTAACTTTAACGATCAATTTTGGTTTCTTTCTGTGAGAAATTTAACAATTACAAATGCCGTAATGATTTCGTCATATATTTGTTTTTTTCTACAAGATAATAATTGATTAATCCCTGAAACATTAGTCATACGACTTCTTATTCGTTAGCCCTTTTTACGCTACCTATCATATACTGTCTTTGTTGGACCAGGGATTAGTTTACAAGAAATTTATTTCAACTATAACCAACTGTACTAATGTTTTTATTATCTATACTAACAGCATGTTCTAAAATAAAGTCACTCCTGTCATATATTTTGTTCTTAATAATAGAACTTAATATCAAAAATGTTATTCTAAAATAATTCTACTTTCTTTCTTATATCAGGACTTCAACTTTCAGATGATCAAAGATACAATATATGCCTGACATATATTGAGGACTCTTTACTCAGCAATTCAAAGAGCCTCAAAAACATTGTTAACATGCCTTATCCCAATTCAGAGTTTACAATGGAATCCTACAATAGGTTGATATATGTTGGAATCACTCCTAAACCTTTATTCAAGTGTTAGTTTCTCATATGTAATAGGTAGCTTATTATGGCCTTTATGTTTGTTTAAGGTCTAGCTTATGTAGAAGGCCCATAAGCTTAGGCCCATGTCCAATAAGGATGAGGATGGGAACTAGGAGTGTTACCCTAGCTTCCCTCCTATAAATACCCCTTGTAAACCTTCATTTGAAGGTTGGTTGTTCATATTATTCACTCTCTTTACACTCTACGCCTAACCGTATTATTATTATGTTCGTGTGTGTGTGTGTTTAACGTGTCCAACCGCCTCCATCTCTTTCTATTAAGCTTGTGTTGTAAATCTAGTGACCTAACAGTGGTATCAATCGCCAAATAGTTGGGTGAATCGTTATTGCTTTTGAAGTAAGTTTTTGGTCTTACGCGTAAAGGTAACGAGAGCTTTGCTTCGCTTAAAAACTCGTTTTTTACACTTTTTAATCCAAGATTCTTGTACTTTCAATGTTTTAAGGTGTTAAAATAACTGTTTTTGGCAAAAAGTTTCAAACTTTACGCGTAGATTTATGTTTTTAAGCTTATTTTTGTTCGTGGGTGACGTTCTACGTGTAACCTGTTTAGCCATTTTAATTCATCAAATTTCACACTTTTGTGTTATTTTGGTGATATTGACGCTATTCCATAACAAAAATCTGGTTTAGAACCAACTTTGGGCAAAATCACTTTTACGAGTAAGCTACGCGTAAGTGAAACCCTAATCTTACGCGTAACTTTATCCGTGGTTTGATCTTCAGTTTCATGGTTTACTCCGTGTTTTCTTGCTTGGATAAGCCTGAAAATACGTCGACTTTGGATATCTTTTGCACTGTGATAGTGTAAAAGATCATTTGGGATAAAACCCTAAATTTACGCATAAGCATAAAGCTTACCCGTAGAAATCCTACGCATAAGATTCATCTTACGCCTAAGCCTATTCTTACGCATAAGATAATCCTACGCCTAACTTTCTACGCCTAACTTTGTGCCTACGCCTAACTTTAGCGTCTTTTCCATACTTACGCGTAAGCTAAATCTCCACGTAACTCTTGATTGTTACGCGTAACTTTGGTGTTTTTACGCATAAGTGCTACTTGGCTCTTGTGATTTCTACGCCTAAGGACACTTCATCAACAAAGGTTCATTTGACTACAAAGATCCATTTTTTACCAACACAAGTTTTCAACATGTCACAACCACCATACTCTAACTATTTCCCTTACACTTATTCTCAACGTCAATAACAACAAACTCCACAACATCAACAATGGAATCAACAACAAGCAATTTATCAACAACAATTTAATCAACAACATACTCCACAACTTGCTGCAATCCCACAACCTCAAATGGTTCAACCACCACCAAGTCTTCAAGTTCAACCCTACACAAATGACTTCAATCAACATCCATCAAGAAACACTATGAAGGAACCCACTTGGTTTGCAAAGATGTGTGAAGCTTTAAGCAGGAAACAATCAATTCATGAGGCTGGATCACTTGATAGACCTCCAATGCTCACTCCTGGAAACTACGATCAATGGGTGATTAGGTTCTTTAGGTTTTGTGATCTGAAGAAGCCACATGGAAAGTTCTTAAAGAAGGTTATCTTGGAAGGTCCATTTCAAATGCCAACTGTCATTGTACCCGGCGATCCAAATGCTAATCCACCAAGAGATGAACAATCCAACATTGCTACTGTTGCCGACCTGAATGCAGAGGAACTTCTACACTATGAAGCTGATGAGCTTGCAATGCAATATATCCTCTTAGGATTACCTAACCCAATTCTTCGAAGTGTTGATGCTCAAAAGACTGCAAAGGAAATGTGGGATCATATTCATCTTCTTATGGAAGGATCTGTACTCAATCAGGAGGATTTGGAATCCAAAATTTACTTGGCTTATGAACACTTCATGATTGAACCTGGAGAGACACTAGAGTCTTATCATCATCGTTTTTCAGACATCATCAATGATTTGGATAAACACAACATCATCATGCCAAGAATTGCAGTGAATACTAAGTTCCTGAGTAGTCTTGGTCCTAAAATGGGAGAAGTATGTCATTTTTCTCCGTCAAGCGAAGAATATGCATCATTCTACATATGGATTGTTGTATGATTACTTGAAGCCTCATGAAAAGGAATTTGATAGGGAAAGAATTCTCCGTGCTCAAATTGCTCCATCGACACATCCGTAAAATCAACAACTTGCCTTATATGCTCAAAACAGTTATTCTCCTCAACCAGCAACTCAACCAACTGCTACAATCACACCATATGATCCTTCACAGCCTCAATCTCAACAAACTCAATTGGTTCCATACAACAACAACAATGCTCAAGCATTTGTCAGTGAAGCTAATGAGGAATTTGATCCGTTCGAAGCACTGCAACAAGGATTTGCTATGATTGCTAATGCCTTTAGCCGTTATACCAACAAATCCAACAACCGTATTCATTCCTCATCTAACACAAGGAATCAAGTTGTTGTGAACAATGGACGAGTTGAAGTTCAGAATCGTGGTTATGGTCGTCAGATGGGCGGTGGTCAAGGGTTTAATGCTGTGGGTAGGAATAACAATAGAGCTCAAGTGGTGGAACAGGGAAATGCTCAAACTGGGTTGAATAGTCTTCGATGCTACAACTGCAATGAGAAGGGACACCTGGCTAATGCATGCCCAAAGCCGAGGACAAGGGGCAGTGCTTATCACAATGAGGCCCTTCTTTTAGCTCTTAAGGATGAAGCTGGTGGAACTCTCACAGACAAAGAACAGAGCTTTATGGAAAATGCAGACTCAGATGATGATATGGAGGATTTGCAGGCCAATGCATTTGTTATGTTGATGGCTAATATGCATGAGTTACACATGAGTGACACAGGCCCAGTGTATGACACTGATGGCTTGTCTCAGGTACTCGAAAAAACCATGTTTATCTCTGATCTCATATCTCCGCCAACATCTGAATCTGGCAAGGCTCAGAATGTTCAAAATGAGTCGTCCACATCTCATTCCCACGATTTTCAATTAGACCCCGTAGTTATATTTGACGATCAAGATGACCAAATGGTTTCCCTTGATAATCAAATTGACTCCGTGGTTATACTTGAGGATCTAAGTAATGATCATGTTGTTACTCATGTTGAACACGCCGAACTATTGCCTCATCCAGATTTTGCTCGTTTAATACAAGACCAACAAACCATAGTGGAAGAATGTCGTGCAATTAATCAGGACTTGAAAAGTAAAAATGCACGGTTAACCAAGGATTTTGAATGTTTACAAAAGCAACTCAACTTTTTCAAAACTCAAGAAAAACGTGAAAAATGTTTTGAAGCGGCCTTTGCTAAATCTCATCAAAATGAAAAATATTTAGAGAGACAGAGGCGTGATCTAGCCGCTTCGAAGAATGCTTTGTTGTCTGAAATAGAACAACTGAAACATGAACATAAAAATCAAATTCACGCTCTCACCATGGAAAATCAAAAAGCTAAGGCTGAGATGTTAACTTGTCAAAAACAGTTCTCTGCATACAAAAAGCATTCAACGAAACGAATAGATGATCATCTTGAAGAAATCATCGGCTTGCAAAACAAACTTAAACAATTTAAAACTGTTGTTTACAAACATGGTGAGTCGGTCACAGCCATTGAAAATTTTACTTTAAAACCTAATCCAAATGGCCATGGACCGGATCTCGTTGATTACAAACCTAAGCTATCAACCAAAGCATTCAAACCAAATCCTGAAGTTTCCAGTGCAGAATATAAAATTGATAATTCTGTTATGAGTGTTGTTGAATAGCATCGTCAAGAGGAATTAGATGCAGAAGACGAGAGTCGATCAAAATTAGATAAAGTGGTTTACAACAAACCTTTTAACTATTCAAAAGCGGTCACTTTCGTCACACCAACGGATTCTTCTAACACACCAAGGATTATCATAAAAACGTCTGAGTCTTCTAATGTTAATCCCAAACCAGATTATGCACAAACTTATGGTCCTTTACCTTCCATCAGTGAAGTAAACTCAAAACCTGAAAATCGCAAAATTCTTAGATATTTTGACCTTTTCATGGCTGACCTCAAAACTTTACAACATGAGATTTTACAACATGAGATAGAATATCATTCTGAAATCAAGGTTCAACATTTTCAATCGCCTCTCGCGCGAGAACAAAGAGACATTTTTCAGAAAAATCTTTTACCAAATGTTAAAAATTTGAAAAGTTGTGCATTGTCTTGGGAAAGGGACTTTCATAAGGAACTTGGATTGATGAAGGTCGTTTTCGAGAAAACAGAAACATCTATCTCTAATACTAAACGTAAAAAGAAAATGTTGAGAAAAGATGTTGATCGACTCTTGGAAGATGTCATCTGTGCTGATGTCCATAATGTTGTGCTATTGAATTCTTTGTCATATGCATTTGATTATATCTCTGCTGATACTGTTGATTCTATGGTAAATGTTGAGAACACTGATAATGTGCTTCAGATCGAGTCCTTAAAAGTTGAAAATAAACGATTGTCAAACGAACTTTCAAATGCAATACGTCGTCTTAATTGGTGACAAAAAGATATTCACGATCAACAACTTGTTTTTCAACACAAAATCGCCCAGTTGCGTGACAAAACTTCTGATCCAAAAATTGAGCAACTGGATGATCAAAACGTGTCTTTTAAGTGTCAAATCTCAAAATATGAACATGAACTTGTAAAAGTTAAAAAGGAATATGGTGTCATATTTGATTTACTCAAAAAGACTCGTGATGAAGCATCAAATGAACTTGATCATTATCTTGCACACACTAAAGAAGTTATGCATTTTGCTGGAAATATTCGGTCTGAAAATCAAGATCTGATTCACACTATCTTCAAGTTAAGAGAAATGTTAGGAAAGTATGAACTACTTCCGCCTACCATGATTAAGAGAATAGAACCTGTCACACTTAGTAATCATGAACCTAGAATCCCTACTGCCAAATCACAAGTTGCTAACGTGCTTCCTTCTACTGAAACAGGACTAGTTGCGTCTTTTCCAAACGTCCGCACTTCACAGCCTAGGAGCACTACATCGAAGAATAGGAAGTTGCGACCTAAGAAAAGATCAATAAGGAATGCTAAAGTAGAAGAACACCCTAGGACTATGAATAAGACTCACGTTGCTTCCACTATAGATATTGCGTCTGGCAAATGTAATAGAAATAGTAATGTAACGAATGCTAAACCTTTAAGCACTTTTGATATTCAGTCTGATGCACCTTGTGTTATTTGTCGTAAACGTATGAATTCTGATTGTCATGACAAATGTGTTGCTAAAGCTATCATCTCTTGTTTAAGGAATCCTAAGAACCGGAATATCTCTAGGCCTACTAATCTTTCTAAGTCTGTGCTTGGTAGACCGCCCTCTTTAGATTCTAAGAAACGCATTGCTCTCCCTGTAGCTCCAGTTTCACCTCCTACGAATGTAATACCACCTAGTGCATTCACTAAGACTAAAGAAAATACTAGTTGGAGATGGCAGAAATGGATATATAACACACTAGGATTTAAATGGATACCTAAAGCTATTGATGTGTGTATGTCTACTATAACTGCTACGGAACCCTCTAACATTTTGGGTTCCACATCTACTTCTATTCCATCTGTGTCATCTGTGTGTAATGCAGGTGATACAGATCATTCTCTGGATTGTTGATAGCGGATGTTCCTGACACATGATAGGCAACCTTAAACTGTTATTAAACTTTATTGCAAAGTTCATTGGCATTGTCAGATTCGGGAATGATCACTTCGCAGCTATCATGGGCTACGGAGACTATATCAATGGGAACATCGAAATTAGCAGAGTTTATTATGTGGAAGGCCTCGGTCATAATCTGTTTTCAGTAGGTCAGTTTTGTGATGGAGATTTGGAGGTTGCTTTCAGGGAGAAATCTTGTTTCATTCGTGATCTACAAGGAAACGACCTCATGTCTGGCTCGCGTAATTCAAGTCTTTACACTATCTCTATGCAAGACATGGTTGCTTCATCTCCCATTTGCTTACTTTCAAAGGCAACATCAACAAAATCCTGGCTATGGAACCGTTGTCTCTCACATCTAAACTTTCAAACCATCACCAACCTTGCTCGACACAAACTAGTTGAAGGACTCCTACGATTTCGGTATTCTAAAGATCACATTTGCTCAGCTTGTGAACAAGGGAAAAGCACTCGTGCTCATTTTCCTTCAAAGGTGGAACACAGCTCTCAGCATGTGCTTCATCTTCTTCACATGGATTTGTGTGGCCCGATGCGCGTGCAAACGATCAATGGCAAACGCTACATCTTAGTAATTGTTGATGACTATTCACGCTGGACTTGGGTCTACTTTCTTCGAAGCAAAGTTCAAGCTCCACATATGATCATCACCTTTCTCACGAAAATACAAGTTCAGCTACGAACACCGTTCGACAAATCAGAACAGACAGAGGCACATTGTTGAATTTGTTAACCAAAATTCGCGGAATTTATGAGAGTGGGAATTCAGCATCGACATCTATTGCACGCACACCCGTAACAAAACGAATTGTTGAAAGACGAAACCTAACGCTAGTGGAAGCCGAAGAACAATGTTAATCAATGCTAAACTTCCAGATTACTTATGGGCGTAAGTCAGATCTATGCATGCTATACTCAAAACCGGTCTATGATTACAAAACGCCACAACAAAACACCTTTTGAGCTTGTCCACAAATAAAAACCAATCTCAAACACTTTCATGTATTGGATCTCTTTGCTATCCTAATAATGATCGCGGATGACTTTGAAAGCTCAAAGCCAAAGTCACATTGGAGTCTTTATTGGATATCGCGGATAATTCTAAAGGTTTCCTCGCGATCCGAATCGGGACAAAGGAGGTTATGGAAACAATTCATGCTCATTTTGATGAACTCACGGAAATGGCTTCGGAGTATAACAGCTTGAACCCGTCACAACCGCTTAAACTTCCCCAAACCCCATCATCACCAACAAGCTCTCACCTTACTCACAACAAATGGAAGGCTATTTTGCTCCGCCGTTCGCTGACGATATTGACGAACTGCTCCGTATCCATTGTTTCACAAGCCAACCCGATAAATACTCTTATACCCTATACACTGCTACAACAACTACCGCCACAAGCACCACCAAATACCGACCCAACACAACACGGAACAAACCGCCTAACAATGATGAACCGATCGATGATGTTCAATGAAGTACCCCCACCTGCAGATTTTGATCCAAATGCGTTCTTTAACCCGTTTGCTACTGAGACTGTTGCACCTGATGTCGCAGAATCTTAAACAAGCCATTTGAATCCTCACAATCTGCACAATGTATACCAACATCAACCCTCCACACATAGATGGACAAAAGACAATCCTTTGGAAAATATTATTGGCAACCCGAATCAACCAGTCATTACGAGACAACGTCTTCACTCAGATGGTGAACATTTCATTTATGCCCTCACTGTCTGCCAATCTGAATCTAAAAACATCAAAGACGCAATGACAAAGGACAACTGGATTGAATCCATGCAGGAAGAACTAAACCAATTTAACCGTCTTGAAGTATGGGAACTGGTTGAAAGACCGACAGGGGTCTTCGTCAATGGTCTTAAATGGATTTGGAAAAACAAATTGGATGCTGAAGGAAATGTTATCAGAAACAAGTCACGTCTGGTGGCTAAGGGTTATAGACAGGAAGAGGGTATTGACTTTGAAGAATCTTTTGCTCCGGTTTCTCGTCTTGAGGCTGTTCGGATATTTCTGGCGTTCGCAGCTCATATGAACATAACGGTCTTTCAGATGGACGTCAAAACTGCATTTCTGAATGGTCAACTGAAAGAAACAGTTTATGTCAGCCAGCCAGAAGGATTCGTTGATCCCGCGCTTCCGAACCATGTCTACAAACTGAACAAAGCTCTGTATGGTCTCAAACAAGCTCCTCGGGCATGGTATGATAAGCTAACATCTTTCCTCATTGCCAATAACTTTACCAAAGGTTCGGTCGACCCAACTCTTTTCATACAATATCACGGGGAACATATTTTAATTGTTCAAATTTTTGTGGATGACATCATTTTTGGGTCTACACATAAAAAGTACTCAATCGCTTTTGCAAAACTAATGAAGAAAAATTTTGAAATGTCAATGATGGGTGAACTTACGTTCTTTCTAGGACTACAAGTTCATCAATCACCCCGTGGTATTTTCTTGAGTCAGTCCAAATATGCCCTTTAATTGTTAAACAAGTTTGGAATGAATACCTGTGACACTTATGCCACACCAATGGCTCATACCAAAAGCTAGACGCTGATTTACATGGGAAATTGGTGGACCCTACAAAATACCGTAGTATTATTGGGTCTCTCATGTATCTAACAGCTAGCAGGCCTGATATTGTCTTTGCCATATATCTTTGCTCTCGTTATCAGTCGCGACCAACTGAAACCCACCTCTCTAAGGCTAAAAGAATCCTCCGATACATCAAGGGAACCATTAATTTGGGAATCTGGTATCCGAAGGATTCTGGTTTTGAACTAATCGCTTTTTCAGACGCTGACCACGCAGGATGCTTAGATTCACGGAAAAGCACTTCCGGAGCTTTACAATTTCTTGGTGATAAACTGGTGTCATGGCAATCGAAGAAGCAGGATTGTAAATCGCTGTCATCAACCGAAGCAGAATATGTAGCCATGTCGGCGTGTTGTGCTCAAGTCATCTGGATGTGAACACAACTCAAAGACTATGGTTACGTGTTTGACAGAATCCCGATGTACTGCGACAATCGGAGTGCCATTGCGATCTCGTGCAACTCAGTTCAGCACTCGAAATCAAAGCACATCGATCTTCGATATCATTTCATCAAGGATCACGTGGAATAGGGTACTGTTGAATTATATTTTGTGGGTACAGAATACCAATTAGCAGATCTTCTCACCAAAGCCTTGCCTCCCGCTAGGTTCAATGAGTTGGTCCACCAGATTGGTATGAGGTGTTTGACTCAAGAGGAATTGGATGACCTCCTTAAACAGTCTTAAAAACCTGTCAAACACCAACATCTCTTTTGTAAATATTATTTTCAAAAACAAAATACAAAAATATAAAACCTGATAAAACAACAAAAATATTCTTCTAATCTATTTTCTTTCAACATGGCAAGTACATTTCTTTCGTCAACACTTTAATCTTTCAAAATTCAGTATGTTATCTTATCCCGGTTGTTTCTTTTATCCCGGTTGTTTCAAAACATTTGTGTACTTGCATGTTATCTTATCCCGGTTGTTTCTTTTATCAATGGTGGTAAATTTTTCTAGATCAATGACACTCCTCGGACTAAAATTTATAACCTTTCATTATTTTCTTAAGTCGAGGGGGTGTGTCGTCAAGTTTCTTTCTTAAAATCTTTGTTTGATAACCAAAACGGAAGTTAAATGGCCTTGGATGAAAAAAGAAAAGGTGGAGGGACCAAAACTGTCAAAACTTTAAAGTTATTTTAAATAAAATACCCTACCAACCTCATTAACTACATCACATTTATTATCTTCAAACAATCCACGATCCATAATCGTTTGACAAATCCGTGTTTCAGATCATCAATTTGTAAGTGATTTCGTGTTTATAACAAGGTTTTAAGCAATGTTTTGAATTTTTCAAAAATCCAACGGTTAATCTTGAATATTATCACTTTTGTGTCTTACGCGTAAGCGCAAGAACACCAAATCATGAAAGGGTGTTTATGGTTAAAAGGGTTGTGTCAAAACGTTCTTAAAACATCAATGATACTTTTTTAATCATCAAAACGCACCCATAAACACGAATTAAGTGTATTTGAAAACTAGGGTTTATGCGTGGATTTGGGTTTTGTCCTAATGAGAACGTTTTTGGTGAAAAAGATTGTTGTAAAAGGTTATTATTAAGTTGAATTGATTATATCCAGGCCCAGATTACACCCAGAAACACTAATAACTCATAAAATGGAAATTAGGGTTTTGTGTTCATACGGTTTGGGTACTTTTGATTCTTGACACTTTTGATGTTAAAACTTGACCAAAACAACTCTATATGCTTCCTTGAACTCCCAGAAACAACTATGGTGCAAATCCTATGGTTAGAAATCATATGCGTAATCTATAAACCTTAGGGTTTTGACTTACGCGTATGACTTTCTACGCGTAACTGCTTAACATACTTTCATGCCTTGATCTGTTTTAACATTGAATGTATAAGTGAAAATTGATGATATGATGTTTTTATTTCAGGCTTGCTACGCTTAAAACTCAGAATCAAGGTCCTTGTTACTCTACGCATAAGGATCACCTTACGCGTAGAAAGTTATGCGTAAGAGAAATATTACGCGTAACTGTTACGCGTAAGGTTCTACAATGGGACTACGCGTATCCTGTGAAGGATATGCGTAAATAGTGACTCTACGCATAAGGTCTACTCTTACGAGTAAGCCTTACGCGTAAAGTCTTTATACGCCTACGCATAAGCTCTACGCATAAGGTTACTCTGTTCCTACGCGTAACATTTCTTACGCGTAAGACAGATTCCTACGCGTAAGCTTGTGCCTACGCATTTAACCCCTGTTTACGCATAAGCTACTATTCCTACGCAGAAGCCTTGATCAAACCTTCGTTTTGAATTGTTACACGTGCAAACTTGTAAATAAATGAATCATAACGTCACGAATCCAATAATGTCACTGATAAACTTAATCGTTTGATATGTTGTAAACTATAAGTGATAACATAAACTTTAAAACTTAAAGTTAACTAACTCACGAAACGTTTCACGACGTCATTTGACTATTGGACAAACAAGTGACTTAGGACTCGTAACAATCATTAACACTGTATATTCAATAATTAGACAATAAAAACCTTTTGTTGACTAACATTATGTCTTTCGATATGTTGGTTCTTTTGGCTAATGTTATTTCAGATCACGACATGGCTGCTCAAATGAATGTGGATGCACCAGAAGTTCTCACAATTGCTGACATCTTCCCTAATGGCTATCCAAGAAAGATTGTAAAGAACAATCTCAGAGTTGACTTTGAAACCCTCACATGCTCAGAATCTTCTTGCTTGATCGATGTGGATATTCTAAGGAATAATCCGTACCAGAACATGCTTTCACACTCTGCTACAGTACCGGAGATCTACATACAACAATTCTGGAATTCAATGCAAAGGATCAAAGGTCAAAGTGCGGTGACAGTGACGTTAAATCACAAACAAGTCACCATCACACAAGCAGATCTACGGGCTGTTCTTCTAATTCCTGAGATCGAGCCAACCGACTTCTATGCCACACCTACTAAAGAGACAGTTCTGAAATTCCTGATTGATATTGGCTATTATGAAGCTTCAGGAATAATCACTAAGCACTCTCATGTGGAGCTTAAGAACATTCCTCAACCGTGGAGAACCCTCTACATCATCATTACCAAATCAATCTCTAATCGTGATAGTGGTTATGAGCATCCCAAGCTCATGGAACTACAAATCTTCTGGTCATTAATCAACAAAAAGGACATCGAAATTGAAGCACTGCTATAGGAAGACATGATGTCATTTCACAAGAAACTTGGCTCAAAAATTCCCTATGTCAGATACACGAAATTGTTGATCCAGAGAGCACTTGGACTTCATCCCGATATTCCACAGAGGCTCAATGACCCAAACAATCACGATATGTTGACTGAGCCTACCCTATCAGTCAAAATCAAGGAATCGTCAACAAAGAAACAGGGTGCCGTGCTGCCTGATCACCTTCTGACAAATGAAATCAAAAAGCTTGAAACATACAAAAGGTATCTTGTAGCAGTAAGAGAAGGCAAAGTTGGTCATCTCAATGAGAAGTATTCTGGAACACCTATACGGAGAACCAGAAGAGGCAGTGCAGGAAGTGCTGCAAGCACTGAGAGTCAGAGGATGTTCCCCAGAAGGAATCCTCCATGTAAAAGGACAGTTCCCGCCCAGGAAGCTGCTCCTATTCCCGTATCCAAGCCTGAACCGCAGAGAAAGCTAATGGACGAGGACTCAGAGGGTACTGAATCAGATGAAGAGACTTTCTACTCTGAAACTGCTGAAGATGAAACTACAACGGTAGCTAAACCTCCAAGTCCACCAGTTGACAAAGGAAAAGGGAAGACTCATGTACTTGTGCCTTATGAAGAAAGCTCAGATGAAGAAGAAGAGCAACTGGATACTTCATACAGGAAGACGTTCAAATTCGTTAGACTCCAACACGTGGCAAAAGAATTTGCAAAAGATCAAATGGGTGGCCCCGGAGGGTCAAGTGGTGCAGCTCAACCTTAACCAGGTCCTGATGCGGTTAATCAACCCGATAAGGGATCTGGTACCACCACTTTGGAGCAACAACAAAAGCCCATGGAAGAAACTATTGAGCATGACTTTGAGGAACCTGATAAAGAAAAGTCCGAAAAAGATGAGGGTGACAAAGAAAAGACTGAGACAGATAAGACAGAAGAGAAAGAAAAGTCTGGAGATGATACTGATTATGATAAGTTTCTGCTAGACAGTCCTGCTCGCTCAGAGGAGAAAACCTCTGCACCTCCAAAGGATCCAGAGTCTCCTCATGTCTCTTCATCATCAGATTCGTCTTCTCACTCTTCACCACCACCATCAACGAAATCAACCAAGTCATCATCCAAATCAGTAAAGAAGCCAACTCCATCTTGGATCTCTCAATCAAAGAATCGAATCGTTAAAGCTGTAAAAAGAGTCAGAAAGAAAGACATGCTCTATAGAAAGCTGAATTTCATTGCTGATCAGATAACGTATCTTCACGATGAGAATGACAAGATGAAAGTTGAAAGGGAGTATGTACAGAAGCTCATGAAGGATGATCTTCAAGGGAGCATGAACGAAATGATCAAAGGATACTCTCACAACTTCCTAATGGAGGTCGTTCCGAAACTGACAAAGGAGATGTATACCAGACAACTTTATCCACATCTCTTACATTTAGCCAAGCAAGCCATGAAATCAACTCCGATGAATTTGAGCATCAATCCAGTTGAAACTACAATCTTCTCAGATGATGAATTGGTGAACCGGCTGGTAGCGCAAATGTCAATACGCTCTGCAACGTTTGCCTCCCATGAAGCTAAAATGTTTGAAGCATTACTGGAATACCAACTCAAGTCATCATTCAGAGAAGAGGCTGTAAGGCCTAAGCGTTCAAGAGATGACGAAGACAAAGATCAAGATAAGGATAAGGAGCCTAAACGCACAAAGAATTCTGGTGAATCATCGTCCATTCAGTACTCAATGCCGCCTCCACCACAACGGAATCCTGCCCAACAAAGATCTCCTCCTCATTCTTCTGCAGATAAACCTCATGATTCTGAGACACCTCCCCAGACTCAGAAAACCGGTGACCATTTTAAGTATACGGGGGGTGACGATGAAGAATATCATGAGCCCCAACAACAACCCGCCTCACCCGACAAAGTACAGAAACCAGAATCTTCATCTAGGCCTAAGAAAAAGAAGAAGAAGGCTCCCAAGGCTGACGTCGTATCATGGCTAGATGAAGATACAACTGATGAATTTGAATGGTTTTCTACACTTGTCAATTCCACTCCCTACCCTGAAGAAGGTCAAGATCTGGTAGACAGTAATACTTTGGAGCATGCTAAAATTCTGCAAGAAAAGTTCAAAGTAAAGAAGATGACGAAATCTGAGTTGCGGCGAATCAAGAATGAAGCTTTTCAATTGTGGAAAGATAGCTCAGAAAGTGCCATCGAGGTCGAATATCACCTTGATAACATTGCTCGAGCTATGTCTAATAACATGGATTGGCTCAACCCAGAAGCAAACATCGACTTTACGAAGCGGGACAACCCTCCATATTACACCGACTGGTCTAAACCACTACCAACGATCGGCCAACTAGATCAGCCTAGGATCCCATTCAGATATTTCTTCAACAAAGACTTGGAATTTCTTCTTCACGGTGGCGATGGTTCAAGGAAATACGCTACATCCTTGACACTTCCATTCCCAGCAGCTGAATACTCAAACTGCATAGCTATCGAGGAAAGAGCTAATCACTTGTTCTCCAACAAAGTGGAAGCATACGACCGAGATGCAATGTACGGGATTCATCATTGGCCGGAACGCCGAAGAATCTACTACAGAAGCTGCCAGGTCCAGAAGTCTCAACATGCAGTGTTCAGTACTAAAAACATCTTTGCCATCAAACACGTTGATCTTTCGTCCAAATGGGACTACACGTATCTCAAGAAGATTGTGGTCAAAAGACAAGACGAAAGGGATTATGCATTCTCTGAAGCTGACTTTGAGAATTTGTCTATCAACGACATCGAAGACATGTACCTTGCCAAAGTACAGGGTTGTATGAGACAATTCTCCACTGAAGTACAACGTGAATTCATCAAGTCAGTGCTCATCTTCATCAGATGCATAGTTATCAAAGAACGTGTAGAAGATCTCCAGTTGGCAGTTGAATCTTATCAGACCCGTGTCAACTTCACTCCATCGCAGCTTGATCTTCCCGACATCAACCAGCTCTCACAACTTACACTCATCAGCAAACCATTCGGCGTCGTTTACCGCAGTGAACTTCAAAGAAATTGCTTGATGGCGTGCAGAGATCTTCATAAGTTTGGAGATCACACTTTGAAAATGGTTAGGGACGGATTGGCTTACCGGTTGAAGGATATACACCAAAATATCGGGTCTCCTAAGCGATGGAATTCTCAGGATCGAAGGGATGTGAAGAGGATCATCACGATGATTGATGAACGGTTGTATAGAAGGGATCAGTTCAGAAGATTGGAAAGCTATGTTGGTGGTCGACCCAGGAGAAACATCATCGGCTTTCAACGCCCGATTCATACTCCTGGCGACATCTCTGGACTACCTGGTACCCCTTAAACTGCTTCTCTCATTATTACTTTGGATATATGATTTATTCTGTTTATGGCTTGTGCATATATTACAGTGTACAACCCGTACTTGTAAATAAAGGACCCTGTGGTACGCTTCAGTGCCACAATCCTTATAAAAGGAGTGAAAGCTTCTTACTTTTGAGTAAAACCTATCAAACCTTTCACTTTTCAAGGTTTTGCTCAAAAGAACAAGTACTTTCCCTTATGATTTTCAAAACCTCAACCGTTTATATCACTCGTTGAGGGGGAGTACTTGACTTAAAACTTTGTTCACAAATTGTTCACATTGGTCATTCTTCCCGCAACACTCGAAATGGTCATATTTATTATCAACTTTTCAAAAATAACATTTTATATGCCATTTTTGAGGGGGAGAAAATACGTGATAAGAAATATGTTGTGTTTTGCTATATGAACTCTCGTGTGAAAAGACTTTAACCCAAGAATTGACGAAATCTTAACTGTCAGTAACTCGAAAAGACTTGTCCAGGACGGGTAATAATTTCAAGCTAGTTCGCTAGTGATGTAAACGTGTCTCGCAAAGGACTTGTCCGAGTAGAATGTACCATTCGAGAAACTCTTGGTAGACATGAACCTTGACGGGTTTGACAACCTTTCGGGGTTGTCCACACCTTCAAGATAGTTATTAGAGTTAGTTGTCACCTAAAAGCTGACAATGCAACTCTTTAACTATGCCACGTAATCGTGTCTCGCAGGGGAATGTCTATCTTGAGTCGATTAATTCAAAAGTGCGCGCTCTTTCCTCACTGTGCAGATTTCTGTCTAAACTCTAAAGCACATGTGGAGGGGGAGTATTTCTGCTAAAAGATAAAACTCTCACAGTGGTTCAAACATGTTTTTCATTTAAAAACCCTTTGAGAGATTTTCTTCAAAATGGTTTTATGGCAACATAGGTTAGTCATGGAGTTATAAGGTGATTAAGGTTAGGAATAACCGTCCTATGATCCGCCAGAGCCGGAGGGATCTACCCAAGGACACTACCAATAGTTAGTATTTAGAATTCCTTAGGTATGACTATAAAAAGGAGAATTGAGAATCGGAGAAAGAAGGAGTTGAAGAATTAAAAAGAAATGCAAAGAAAAGGGTGAAAAGAAATAGCCCTCCAGATTATTCAACTTAGGGCAGACACCGGGTTCAATTCATATGCTACTGTTGTCACTAGATGACACCGGTATTGAAGATTAAAAGTCGTCATGGACCCAGTGACGCATGCACTAAACCTTCTTAGCCACTCAAGTTTCTCTCAACAGAAGCTTGTTTCATTCTCACAGGGAACCCTACGTAAACTATCGGCTTTCTCTTAGAGATTGCTGGTATTGAAGAAGGAGACCCTCTCCCTAGTCTCCGCTCAGGAAAACCAAAACGCACTATTGAGTCTAGAGCCACGAGATTCATCAAAAGATCTCTTAGGTACACTTGACATTTCATCACTTGACATTCAAAAATAAGAATTTTAGTGGTACATTATCGAGTCCTTCACAGATCTTAGCAATATGTGTCGAACATTTATGAGAGGTTCACATTTGTGATCCTCAGTGATTGAATGGAAACTCCTGCCAGGGTCAACATCAAACAGCCCTGACAGCAGGTCGCTTCGGCAACTCCCCGTGGATTGCGCTTAGTGGTCTCAAACGGTCTACAGTCGTGAGGTGATGCTTCGGTGTACCTCAGCGACTCATCTGAATCGTAGGTGTACTTCGGTACATCGTGTTATCTCACTTGTGGGACTCCGATTCAGGAACGGCCTTTGTGAGAATTAGAGTTGTGTTTTCACACTATGCTGCTAACACTCTCGAAGTTCAAACTTGTAAGTGCCGGAATCCGCTTATTACTAACCGTTTATATGTTTTCTTCTTATGGAAGCTCTGGAGCGGAATGATCGTGCAGATTCTTCTCATGCTCACGCCAACACCATCACTAATGAAAGTTCTACTCAAAAGCAACACAACAGTCAGAATGATTCTTCGTCAAATCAAAGAATCTACAAAGTTAAAGACTTAAAGAACTTCATCAGTATTGATTTCCAACGTCTAAAGAGCGTGTGAGCATGTTGAAGAATGATGTAGAGACACTGGAGCAGTGAAGCAGACCTGAGGCTGACTTGATGCAGACAACTAAAACATACTATCACTTTCATCACAAAGAACAATGAACAAAGAACAAAGTTAAAGATGACGTCAAAGCATAACTGTTCAAAGAAAACTATCTCTCTACACTGGCGAGATTGTTCGAATCAAGACAATTCTTCTCACAAGAAACAAGAATGTCAGAAGACCTCAAAGCTACTATTACATCAACGCCTTCACCATTTTTCATCACTAACACTTGAGGGGGAGATTGTTGGAATCACTCCTAAACCTTTATTCAAGTGTTAGTTTCTCATATGTAATAGGTAGCTTATTATGGCCTTTATGTTTGTTTAAGGTCTAGCTTATGTAGAAGGCCCATAAGCTTAGGCCCATGTCCAATAAGGATGAGGATGGGAACTAGGAGTGTTGCCCTAGCTTCCTTCCTATAAATACCCCTTGTAAACATTCATTTGAAGGTTGGTTGTTCATATTATTCACTCTCTTTACACTCTACGCCTAACCGTATTATTATTATGTTCGTGTGTGTGTGTTTTTAACGTGTCCAACCGCCTCCATCTCTTTCTATTAAGCTTGTGTTGTAAATCTAGTGACCTAACAATATATGATGAGCTCGATTATAACATTCCAGAATTGGTCACCAAGCATCAACAGTTGTATGCGAGTTTAACGGTTAAGCAAAAGGAAATATATGAAACGATAACTGATGCATGTGACAACAACAAAGGTGGGATGTTTTTTGTATATGGCTATGGCGGAACAGGCAAGACTTTTTTGTACAAGACCCTCACAGCTTCCTTAAGGTCTAAAGGTGAAATTGTTTTAAACGTTGCTTCTAGCGGTATTGCTGCTCTTTTGCTTGATGGGGGAAGGACTGCCCATTCTCGGTTTGCTGTTCCAATAAACATTAACGAAGATTCCATGTGTACAATTACTGCAGACAGTCCGCTCGTCGATTTGATTCGCAAAACAAAGTTAATAATAAGGGACGAAGCCCCGATGGTTCATAGACATTGTTTTGAAGCGTTTGATAGGAGTTTACGTGATATAGCTACAGGATTGCACACAAACATTTCTGATAAGGTATTTGGTGGCAAAGTTGTTGTTTTTGGTGGAGATTTTCGTCAAATTTTACCTGTGATTCCATGTGGCAGTAGACAAGATGTTGTACACGCGTCTCTAAACAAGTCTTATTTATGGGATCATTGTTAAGTACTTAAACTTACTAAAAACATGAGGCTTCGTGTTGGTTGCAATCCCTCAGATACAGAAACAATTAAGGAGTTTGCAGATTGGATTTTGAGTATAGGTGATGGGAAAATTGGTGGGAAGAATGATGGTCAGGCTGAAATTCAATTTCCCGAAGAAATTCTCATACCAAATACACATGATCATGTAGAAGCTATTATAAATGAAACTTATGAAAATTGGCAGGAACACTTGTGGGATCCGACGTATTTCCAAGATAGAGCAATCCTCGCACCCACTCATGAAGAGGTCGAAAAAATAAACTCTTCAATGATGTCCAAACTGCGTGGAACAGAGAACGTTTATTATAGTTCGGATACTGTTTCTGATATCGACGTTGATTTTAACTATAACGAGTCGTTGTACTCAACTGAATTTCTAAATTCAATCAAGTGTTCCGAAATTCCAAATCATAAGTTAACTTTGAAGGTTGGTGCTCCAGTAATGTGCATGCGCAATATTGATCAAAGAGGTGGGTTATGTAATGGAACAAGGTTGCAAATTTTGAGAATGGGAAATACTAACATCGAGGCTAAAGTAATATCAGGAGGTAAAGTGGGAGAAGTTTTTGCTATACCTCTGATGATAATATCTCCGTCTGATAAAAAAATGCCTTTTCAACTAAAAAGAAAACAATTCCCAATTTTTGTTTCGTTTGCCATGACAATAAACAAGAGTCAAGGACAAACGTTGGCAAAGGTTGGTCTTTATTTGGAACGACCGGTATTCTCACACGGACAACTTTATGTGGCCATTTCAAGAGTTAAAAGCAAAAAAGGTCTTAAAGTATTGTGTTGTGACAAGGATGGTAACTACACAAATACTACAACAAATGTGGTGTACAAAGAGGTTCTACATAGATTATAAACATTCTCAATTTTATTATGTGTTTTGTATATATATTTCTTTTAACGTTTATTAACTATTACGTTTCAAAGTTTTTCTTATTGTACACTAATTCTTAGGTTGCGGCATTTTTTACACCATCTATAGTGTTATTGGTTTGCATTTATTCATTAATTAAAACTATTTTTTGTATCCATCATATCATTAATAAACAACATTTTTTTTAAAAACATTTTTTGTATGTAAATATACCAAATGTGCCTTTTCTTTACATACAACTCCGAACATTGCGTCTTTTTGTTAAGGTTGAATGATAACTTAAAACTATTCTACGTTACACTTTTTGGAAGATTTCTTGAAGCTAGCCGCCCAGCGGGCGGGCCTGCAGCTAGTATATAAATGAAATTGGGTTTTAAACGTATTTTCATTGATACAACTTTCATCAATTATGATATAAAAAAATATATATATATATATATATATTTAAGGTTAAAGTTTGGTTGAAAAAATCAAAATGGACATAAATTTTAGGACGGACGGAGTATACTAAAACTTGAATATTTGTATATTTTCCTCAAAATACAAGTTTCAATGCATAAGGTATAATGGTGTTTAATAAATCGCATACATAGAAAAATCCAAATAATATGAATTGGTTGGAACAACATATAATTACTTGTAGCCGATAATGTTCTTTAACTTCCAATCCAGTAAAGTTCAACTTTTGATATTCTAGAAAAAGATTAAGCTTTGGATAATTTTTTGAAGGTTTAAGTTACAATCTCAGCATTTCATATGGCAACTTGAGCAGAAAATTTTATTGGGTCAATCGTCTTGTTGATATAAATTTTGTCTTAAACTAAAGGGAGTGGTCACCACCCCTTCATCATCCACATCAACGTCTTCTCAACTTGCTCTCTTTTCTCACTTCTCCTCACTCCCTCTCAATTTCCACCCGTTTTGGTCACCTTTCCTCATCTTTCATTAAAATACTCACTTTTATACAAATATAACCCACTAAATACCTCACACACCTCACACCAAAAAATAAAAATAAAGCTTGCACGAAAACCGAATGGTGAGCCAGTCACCTTTTTGCTTGGTTTTAGCGTGACATGTGTTTTTTTTTGGGTCTTCGCGCGTGACGTAAGGCCTTACCGGGTGGAAGACACCCCCATTCCGGTTAGCCTTAGATCAATCTTGAACCAAGTGTTAGGGGTGTTTATTTTTCTCTTAGTGAAGAGAAAAGTGAGCCCAAAACTCTCACTCTCTCTTAATTGAAAGACCCATTAAAACTACACTTTCTCCTATAAGATTCTAATTAAGAGATTAATATATAATATTTAATTTAGTAAACACCTAGTATTGTTCCCACTTACTAAGAAACTTAACTAAGAACTAGTTAAATACAAGTACCTAAGTACTATGTCTAAGATATGAGTTTACTATAATTGCTTATGTGAATGGACTATTTAAAACAAACATATGTAACTTTCAACGTTAAACTCTTTACCGATTATAAATCAAAGAATTCTATCCGAGTGTTCGCGGAATAACATTTGAGATTGAATGACAAGTATCTGTGTGTGATCTCCTCACTAAACTCAAACAAGAACCTTAATTATTGTTTGAGTAAGAACTATACATGTTCACCAAACATATTATACATTTCCTTTACGAGAGAGCTCATCGCCATATTTAATCCATGCTTTAATTAGTTTGACCTATGCCGATTTGCCAAAGAAAAATTTATTAAAGATGAACAACGTAGGCATGACATTTCTATACTTAATACCTTACCTTCTCCACGGCGTCCGCATATTGGTAAACATAGTCAAGTTTTTTAGCCAAAGCTTTTTTAAGGAATGTGACTCTACACCTATCTTAATTCAAGTGTATCATGAAAAAGTAATCGCGTGCATCTTTAAGTGTTACCATAGGTGATGTTGATTAAAGTAAATCCACTGTAATAGTTCCTCATAACTTATGAACATAAAAATAAATCCATTGTAATAGTTCCTCATAACTTATGAACATAAACTCACCTTAGCAAAATATAGATACCAAATAGCCCAATGTCTTTATAGTTATTATTGAAAGCCATCATGCTCTCAACAAGTGCATAATGTGTAGAGGAAATACCCATTTACCATTAGTTAACCAATCGAAGAGCTTCCATCATGTGTTCTTGATAAATGACGTCACCTATAGTAATAGGAATAAAACTTCCTATAAATTTTAAAGTGTTACAGGTATACAAGAGATCGAATGAAATAATGATACGAACCAGATAGGTGTATGTACCTCAAGTAAATTACAAAGCACACAAATGACAGTAATTATAAGTACTTACTATCCAAACCAATATGAACTGTAAGTGCGGGACATATAGGGTGTGTTTGTGTTTGTGTTTGTTAAAAGTAGTTGTGAGCAGTAGCAATGAGCAGTAGCAGTGAGTTGTGGGCAGTAATTGTGAGCAGTAGCCATAGCTCACCGCCCACCGCTCACAGCTTCTTAAAGAAGCATTGAAAAAATGAGTTTTCCTAAAAAGTAGTAAAGCTCACCGTTCTTTTGCCAAACGAATAATAAAAATCAAAAAGCTCATTGCCCCAAAAAGCTCCACTCCAAACATAGCAATAAGCATTGTTAATTCATGTGAGCCCGCACGACTTGCGGACACGAATGCACATCTAAGAATCTTTTTGCTGCAAATTCTGTAAATCTATTTTAGGAATAGATTTAAACTTTTGGACAAGTTTTACAGAATCGGTTTTGTGTAATAAAATATATGCAAATCGTGTTTATTTATAAAAAAATTGTTTTATTATGGATGTTATTCTATCTCACCACTTTGAACCTTGCGCAGTGGATAACATCAAATAATCCTAATATTTTATTGTCAATTTCCCCCTAATATGCTCATCATTTGTATCATTTTACTTGAATATATACTCTTATTCATTAATATTTCGTTTTCAGGTTAATAATGAACATAGGAACGAAGAGACGCGGAATTGAAAGGTAATTAATGAAAATCACAAAAGTATGCTGACCAGACAAGAGTTACGGCGTAAATCCTTACTCTACTTATGCCGTAACAAGGATTAACACTAAAAGATCAAAGTCAACGCTGACCAAATTACGGCGTAACTCCTACACAAGTTACGCCGTATATATATTTCCAAGACTTAGAAGAATTTCGTGGGCAAAAGAAGTTACGACATAACCACTTTCATAGTTACGGCGTAAAGTGGTTAACGAGAATTCTATGTCCGTAACTTACCTTTAGGTTACGCCGTAGTTTCATCACTGGGTATAAGATCGTCCTACATTCAAAGGTTACGGCATAACTAACCCTAGAGGTTACGCCGTAACTTAGTCAAGACTATAAATACAAACTCTAGTTCTGCATTTTTACATATCTTCTCAACAAACAAAAACCAGATAATGATTCAAGGCTTCAGGGAGGAAGAATTCCAGCAGCATACAAGTCAATTCCAAGGGAGAATTTACGCGATACACTTCATAAGTTTAGTATTTCATATTACATTCTTGTATTTAATTCATGTCTTCACTCATGATGTTAAACATTGAATTTTCTGCATGTTTTAATATGATTGGCTAAACCCTTTGGGTGTAGCCTAGTTATGAAATTGTTATTGTTATGGTGTAGTTTTCTTGTTTTCATATCGCTTTATATGTATAATTTTTTTGCTTATTTTGAGACACACTCGTTTTGGTAGCATGGAAGTTTGGGTAGTATCTAGGAAGCTGGGAGAATTGACCATAGGACCCTAGTGAATCAGGTTGCGAGTAGTGGTAAGAATTGATCATAGGACTATCACTATCTTGCGTGAGAATTTTACCCAACGATCACCTTTCAAACGGAAATGCTTAAGAAGTTAGGGGAGACCTAAGATCCGACCGGACAGGTTTCATTAAATAAGTCTTAGATTGTGGTGGCACTTTGTGACAACTGGCAAATTAGGGAGCCCTTCTAGGTAACCGCATTACGCTAGTAGATCGAGTAGATTGCCTATTGGAGCTATTTCGGATAATTGTGACTTGATTTGGTATCGTTATCTGTTTGTTGTCTTAACTGTCAAAAGGTACACAACTTATCTAATTCTTGGCTTATTTTCCTTTACTTATTGTGGGTTGCTGCGACTAAGGTAGAAATCCCTCTCGTGGGTACTTGTTTTCCTGGTTAGTATCGATTCATACAACCACCAGGCCTATAAGGGTGAATGGTATCCAACCTCCACCCGAGTCGGGTTGTACCCGACTGTTCAAGAGGCAAAAACTTGGTCATAACACTTTCGTGTCTTCAAACGAGTAATGTTCTGTTTTGTATCCGGTTTGAACCCCTCACGTCAAAAACAACTTGTGAAAGTTAAATTTTTCTAAAATAAGAATTCTGGAATCTGGATTGGTCAGGTACAAGGAAACAAACCTTCATTGGGCCTTAAGCCTAGATATGCAAGGGGGTTTGTTGTTCTTGTGGGCCGCAAGCCCATCCACTTGATAAGAGTCCGATTAGATCTTTGAATAGACTTAAGTTCTTCCCTCGACTAAAATACCGTCTCGTTCGACTTTTCTTTCCTCTCGTCTTGACATATGTTAGCACCAACTTCTCCATTTGCAAAACGACTTACAATTATGTACGACACAACAATACTATCACACGGTTTAAAAATGACTATCAACACTAATATTAAAACGAGATAGGATTTCGAATATAGACAAGGCATTGAAAATGAACTAATAAGCTTAACTATTATTATATGCAACTCAATTAAAAGTTTGGCACGCTACTAACTTGTGAAAAGGTAAACCATTAAACATGACATGTTGATCTCTTAAACTCGGATAAATGGAATATTCACTCGGCTTATGCCCAAAAATCTTCATAAACAGATAAACTACTTTACTATTACAAGACTTATTTTTTGAAAACAAGTGATTATACTTATCTCGACTTGTAAACTTGTAATATATATATATATATATATATATATATATATATATATATATATATATATATACACTTGATGAGAACCGGATATAAAACTCAATTATATCAATTTTTGACAAAACCAATTTAATAGAAGAATTTCACACGAGTCATACTAATTTTTCAACAAACAATTCTACGATTTATAAAGTCTATTACTTAAAAACTTATATTGTAATATGTAATTATTTGTCAATGATATATACAACTTTTTGAAACATATTGATATGTGAACTATAATTATTAAAACCCTGCAATGTATTTTACTAATGCAATTTATACCTGAACTAAATTAAGACTTAAATTCCTTTATAATGAATTTATGCTAAAGGTTCTAAATATATATATACATTTAATATATATATCTTTCTCATCTACATCGACAACGTCTTGTTATGAGAATACTATTCTTCCGTGTATCATCTTTTGGTTATCATGGAACCAAAGTCGAAATTCCTTCCTTGAGTTTCCTTTCATGCCATCCTTCCTAAGCCGAAATCCACTATGTTCCTTGAAAATTTCTTTACGATAAATGATGCCACAACAACAACAACAACAACATCAACAACAACAACAACAAAAACATTTAAAAACTTATAAAGTTAGTTAAACTTTATCGAGTCTTAAACATAAAGACTAAATATGCCGAACTTAATTAGGTTGCGTGTCGGAGCCGTGCACTATCACTCATTGATTTAATTCTCTTTAGACTTCATATTGCACATTGCAAAGGTGAGTTTCATAGCCCCTACTTTTACTTGTTTTATAACTGTTTTGGGGGAAGATGCATGCTCATTTTACTTAAATGATTTAATTACTAAAATTATGCATTCTATGCATACTATGCCTTTTGATTTACATGTTTTAAGATACATCATACCTAGATGCTTTAAGGACCACACCAAAACCTTTTACCTAGAATATTACGCAGCTTAGCCTAAGACCTTAGATCCCAAATTGCCCTCTTCATGAACCGTCAATTCCTGCTAGGAAGCGCGAATGTTATAAATAGATCTATTGGGAGTGACTTCCCTGTTCGGTTGACCCCGCTTGGGTCAAGGCGTAACATATAGCATGTCGGGATCGAGTGTATTGGGATAAACACTCGCCATGGGCTCCTTATTTGTATGACTTCCTTGTGCATACATGAACTGTCGTAGCTTCGGTTGCATGAACTTAGTGCTAGCGTAATAGACTTAAAATATATGGCATTATATTCATTATAGTGTACATATACCCTTTTTCATGGTCCACTAATGAAAACCTTTTATGAATTGAAATCATAAACTTTATGACATTATGCAAGACGTAATGATCATCAAAAACCAAATTTTGAAACAGTGTACTGAAATCCCTTTTAAATAAATCTATGAACTCACCAGCGTAAGCTGACCCCTTTTAGCATGTATCTTCAGGTTTCGAGGTGATAGCTTATCTTTGGAGGCGCAAGGCAAAGGCATGGCATGGTCATAGACGACTCTGATTTATGTATTGGGACCACCTTTTTATAATGGGCCATTTTCCGCAATAAATAAAAAATGTAAACATTGTTTTTAAGAAATGAATAAAAGTTATTTATAAAAATCCGTTGTTCTATGCTTATGTTGTGGTATCAATTTAGTAGCACCCCAAATACTTGTATGCTTCCGCTGAGCCATTTTGGGGGTGTTACAGATTGGCATCAGAGCCTAGGTTATAGAGAACTGGGTATTTTTAAAACCTAGACTATAACCACTTTTACAAAAACTAAACCCTATGACCGACACGTGCCTGCCTGCCGAGCTGATGCCTCACTTATGATCCTGCTGAGATTATACTTGTTAAGATACATGTTTTATCACTGCTCACCTAATTTCATCATAGATTATAATTATTTTCCCTATACGTATAATTACGTATCACTGCACTACACCTTTCCCTCACATAAAGAGAATAATTGTTCTAATCCTTCAAGACAACCTTTAAAAGTATTGTGACATATTACTAGCGTAACTAAGCTAAGTATTTCAAAATTCATTGAACCTCGGGTGAATATAGACTGATCACCTATATTCAACCAGGGACAGTGGGACATAGCCTGATCACCTATGTCCGACTCAGAGGTGAATTTTGCAGTACTTAGGATAGTTATAATAGCCTTCTGTCAAGTGAGAAAATGATAATATTTTGATAAACATGTAACATTTCAATAAACCACACATTGACGGTTACACTAAAGCTACACATTGGCGTCACACTATTTCTTAATCACAAATCACTCACTGGCATTCCTTAATCACAAACCACTCACTGGCATTCCTTAATCACGAACCACTCACTGACATTCCTTAATCACAAACCACTCACTGGCATTCTTTAATCACAAACCACTCACTGGCATTCCTTAGTCATAAGCCACTCACTGGCGTCATACTATTTCTTAATCATAAACTTTATAATCCCATATCACAATCGGGTTATGTTATAGTCACTCCTACTCCACACCTTACACCCCATGGACAAATCAAACAATTTTAGGAGCAACCTTTAAGAGCACCTATGAGAAAAATACAATAAACCCTTGGCAAAATCTAGAAGGACCTATAATTCCACAGAAACTTGAAAACTTTACGCCCTACCTTGAAAATTAAAAACATAGAAGCTCCATCCATCTCTTAAAAATAACAATCCCTACCTTGTTACCTTCCTACAGACGAAATAAAAGAGTTGCCATACAAGCTATTTCCGATTATCCCTCAAATCATTATAATCAAAATACTTCATGAATCACTTCATGAATCATTCTACAAACCAAATTACCATCTTACCGTTTCACATAAAAACTACAATTCTACCCATACCTTACCAAAATAAAGTATTTCTTAATACTTTGAAAAGTATTTTAGAACCACTCTATTGGTTACTTACTCTCTCAAAAGGCGTTTTAAATTAATACCCCATAAACAGAAATGATCAATGTCCTCCTTGATATCTAAGCCTGACCTTAGGACGTATCCTACACCACTGCCTAAAACATAGAAAACAATGAGGTTCACCAACCATTAAACCTCTAACCTTACCCAACTTAGACTACTGAACCTACTTACTCTAGCTATGGGTAAATATTATATCCTGCTACACACCCTTGCTACAATATAGTCCCTAAATTTTGAGGATTCCCCTTTAAAAACCCTATAATAATATTTTCTAAATCCCACATTTAAGATGAGACAAAATGCTGAAACATTAAAAGTTTCGCAAAATTTTCTTATACACACCATAATTGAGAACCAATTTTACAATCTTGTGAAAATGTGTCATTTTTACACAACTACCGATTTTGAAATCTGGTCTTAGTCAAACTTGTACAAACATTTATTCGAAAGAAAAATTCTAAAACAAATGTTTCTTCACCCTTTAAAGGAGAAAGCACACAAACCCATAGCGAACCTTAAGAATCAACCCATACACTTTAGAACCATTAAACACCAGAAATGAGTACGTTTTGATAAAACCATGAGAAGTTAGAGGTGCCCACACTAACAAAATAGTGAAACCTCATAACATCAAAAATTAGAACCTTCACCCAATGAACCTACCCCAGAAAATCATGACTCCTCAGATAGAGGATGTGCTACTGGCATAACACCTAGGTACGCATACCCAAAGGGGAAACCCTAGAACAACCTAGGGAAAATTCAAAACTTGTTCCAAATACCATCACCTCGTTCCCGACACCCTATCGGGTAACTGAGATCCGGGACGGATCTCCTGTAAGGTGGGTAGACTATAACAACCCGTAAAATTTCGGATTATTATAATAATATTTATTAAGTTAGAAAACTTAAATCAATTATTTTCTGACAAAATACCAATATCAAAAATTTAAAAACGATAAGTCATCTTGTTTCTTTTAAAAATAAGACACCGCACATACAATACTTGCCCACAAAGTATCGGTAAAATTTATTATTTTCCAAGTTAATATATATAAGCATACATAAGCTTAACCCATTGTTCCGAAAAGTTATTCCGTATACTGCAATGCAGTAGCATACAAAACTAAAAGTAAATACTTAGATAAGAGAAAAATACACTTTTTATCAATCACTGATAATTCACTAAAGAAAACGAGAGATTATCTCGTGAAATTAGAAGTCATGACACCGCACGCAGACCGACACCAAATTAATAATGGCAAACATCTATAATCAAATTTCAATGAAATAATAATGTCATATTATTACATTTAAGAAATCGTTTCCAAAAATATAATTTCTATATCTTTCGGGTACCGGGAAGTTACGTTTACTCGAAGATTAGACAAAACACAGGGTACCGATTATACTGTTCCGTCTAATAAAACAAAAAAAAGATACAACTCTATCTCCCTTTCTCTCTCTCCCACGTTTATAACACTCCTGTCTCCTCTCTCCCTCCTTTGTCGACACACACCAGAGAAACAAGAATCAAAATGGAGCTTATCTCTCCTTCTGGATAGTCAAACACCAAAAGTATCCTCAGCAGCCTTCCACTCTTGACTCTACTCCTCACTAGGCGGCCATGTGATGGTGCTAAAGGCAGCAGTGGAAAACGACAAGTGCTAAGACAGGATACACTCTCCATTCGAGGTCAAGAAGACTAGAGTCTCTCTTTCCAATTTCTTATCCATAAATAAGATGTAATCTTTCACAGGTTCCTCACTTATCACTCCCAAAATTAGGGTTCTATCAAATTAGGGTTTCAAGAAGTAGAGGGCTTTTTAAAATTGGTATAGGGGTTTCGTTAGTGAGTACAAGAGGAAGCCACTCCAGAAGCCAATTGTGTCAAATCGCTTCAAGTCTCCTTCAATCGAGTTCTTTTGATTTCAGGGTCCATAGCACTGACCTTAAAATATTGTAAGAATATTTTTATTGATTATTGTTTTGTCAATCGGTTATGTTGTAATTCGAAAATAGCGATTAATATAATTATTACCGGTTGAAGTTAAAAGGATATGGTGTTATTATTTATGTTGTTGTTGTTGCTGGCTGCTAAGCATAAGAAAAGAGTAAAAACTAAGTAAACACTACTCATTAGAAGTTGTTTAATAAGATTTCAGCTTATCAACTTAGTTGGTTGGACTTATAAATCTTATTAGCTTAATCTGATTTTCGGCTTAGTATCTGAATTACAAACTTCGGCTTAATCTTGACTTATTGGTACTTTTGGTCTCGGCTCAAGTAGGAACCCATAAGGGGTTGAGTCGAATATCCAAGTCAGGTTGTACCTGACTATTGCAAACCACTAGCCGAAGAGAATTAAAAGGTTGACGTTATTCTTTTGTTCGATTCTGGATTCAAGTAAGCCTAAAGGGATTTCATGGCTAGATACGACACAAGGGTGTCGAGTCAAGTGTACAAGTTGGGTAGTACCCGACTGTTAAGGATACGATTCGAGTAAATGGTTGGGAAGTGGGGAAGTTCTCATGGGTACACATGTTTATGTCTGATTTGAGTCAAAAGAGAACACCTCGAAGGTGTTTCTACCCGACTCAACACCAGACCATGTCGTGGTCTTAGAAGACTTGTAAAAGTCTTGGTTTATGTTGCGTTATCTGTTTGTTGTCTTAACTGTCAAAGGTTCACAGCTTATCTGATTCTCGGCTTATTTTCCTTTACTTATTGTGGGTTGCTGCGACTAAGGTAGAAATCCCTCTCGTGGGTACTTGTTTTCCTGGTTAGTATCGATTCATACCACCACCAGGCCTATAAGGGTGAATGGTATCCAACCTCCACCCGAGTCGGGTTGTACCCGACTGGTCAAGAGGCAAAAACTTGGTCATAACACTTTCATGTCTTCAAACGAGTAATGTTCTGTTTTGTATCCGGTTTGAACCCCTCACGTCAAAAACAACTTGTGAAAGTTAAATTTTTCTAAAATAAAAATTTTGGAATCTGGATTGGTCATGTACGAGGAAACCAACCTTCATTGGGCCTTAAGCCTAGATATGCAAGGGTGTTTGTTGTTCTTGTGGGCCGCAAGCCCATCCACTTGATAAGAGTCCGATTAGATCTTTGAATAGACTTAAGTTCTTCCCTCGACTAAAATACCGTCTCGTTCGACTTTTCTTTCCTCTCGTCTTGACATATGTTAGCACCAACTTCTCCATTTGCAAAACGACTTACAATTATGTACGACACAACAATACTATCACACGGTTTAAAAATGACTATCAACACTAATATTAAAACGAGATAGGATTTCGAATATAGACAAGGCATTGAAAATGAACTAATAAGCTTAACTATTATTATATGCAACTCAATTAAAAGTTTGGCACGCTACTAACTTGTGAAAAGGTAAACCATTAAACATGACATGTTGATCTCTTAAACTCGGATAAATGGAATATTCACTCAGCTTATGCCCAAAAATCTTCATAAACAGATAAACTACTTTACTATTACAAGACTTATTTTTTGAAAACAAGTGATTATACTTATCTCGACTTGTAAACTTGTAATATATATATATATATATATATATATATATATATATATATATATATATATATATACACTTGATGAGAACCGGATATAAAAACTCAATTATATCAATTTTTGACAAAACCAATTTAATAGAAGAATTTCACACGAGTCATACTAATTTTTCAACAAACAATTCTACGATTTATAAAGTCTATTACTTAAAAACTTATATTGTAATATGTAATTATTTGTCAATGATATATACAACTTTTTGAAACATATTGATATGTGAACTATAATTATTAAAACCCTGCAATGTATTTTACTAATGCAATTTATACCTGAACTAAATTAAGACTTAAATTCCTTTATAATGAATTTATGCTAAAGGTTCTAAATATATATATACATTTAATATATATATCTTTTTCATCTACATCGACAACGTCTTGTTATGAGAATACTATTCTTCCGTGTATCATCTTTTGGTTATCATGGAACAAAAGTCGAAATTCCTTCCTTGAGTTTCCTTTCATGCCATCCTTCCTAAGCCGAAATCCACTCTGTTCCTTGAAAATTTCTTTACGATAAATGATGCCACAACAACAACAACAACAACATCAACAACAACAACAACAAAAACATTTAAAAACTTATAAAGTTAGTTAAACTTTATCGAGTCTTAAACATAAAGACTAAATATGCCGAACTTAATTAGGTTGCGTGTCGGAGCCGTGCACTATCACTCATTGATTTAATTCTCTTTAAACTTCATATTGCGCATTGCAAAGGTGAGTTTCATAGCCCCTACTTTTACTTGTTTTATAACTGTTTTGGGGGAAGATGCATGCTCATTTTACTTAAATGATTTAATTACTAAAATTCTGCATTCTATGCATACTATGCCCTTTGATTTACATGTTTTAAGATACATCATACCTAGATGCTTTAAGGACCACACCAAAACCTTTTACCTAGAATATTACGCAGCTTAGCCTAAGACCTTAGATCCCAAATTGCCCTCTTCATGAACCGTCAATTCCTGCTAGGAAGCGCGAATGTTATAAATAGATCTATTGGGAGTGACTTCCCTGTTCGGTTGACCCCGCTTGGGTCAAGGCGTAACATATAGCATGTCAGGATCGAGTGTATTGGGATAAACACTCGCCATGGGCTCCTTATTTGTATGACTTCCTTGTGCATACATGAACTGTCGTAGCTTCGGTTGCATGAACTTAGTGCTAGCGTAATAGACTTAAAAATATATGGCATTATATTCATTATAGTGTACATATACCCTTTTCATGGTCCACTAATGAAAACCTTTTATGAATTGAAATCATAAACTTTATGACATTATGCAAGACGTAATGATCATCAAAAAAAATTTTGAAACAGTGTACTGAAATCCCTTTTTAATAAATCTATGAACTCACCAGCGTAAGCTGACCCCTTTTAGCATGTATCTTCAGGTTTCGAGGTGATAGCTTATCTTTGGAGGGGCAAGGCAAAGGCATGGCATGGTCATAGACGACTCTGATTTATGTATTGGGACCACCTTTTTATAATGGGCCATTTTCCGCAATAAATAAAAAATGTAAACATTGTTTTTAAGATGAATAAAAAGTTATTTATAAAAATCCGTTGTTCTATGCTTATGTTGTGGTATCAATTTAGTAGCACCCCAAATACTTGTATGCTTCCGCTGAGCCATTTTGGGGGTGTTACATATAGCACGCGCCATCCCTCCCCCATTTCACCACCCCAAACGTGCCTTAAACATCGTTCTTGTTCGTTTTTTTCTTGTACAATATAGATCGGGAAGAAAGAAAGGTAAGGGAAACGAGTTGTACCCTCGTTTGAGGTGTTGTTGCCTCGTACGAGACTTTTAGGTCTCGTTCATCCGATTTGGTTGGTCTAGATGGACAAAACACATAAAACTAACTTTAAACATAATAAAAACGTGATAATGTGTGTTGGTATCAAGTGTGTCGTGTCAGTCTCGTGTTTGTGCATTTTATTTATTGTTTGATGTTTTTGATTGTGGATTTGTGATGAAAATGGAGGTTGGATGATGTTAGTGTTGCGTTGAGGAGTGAACGAGAACCACAAGGACCATTTTGGTCCGGTTTGGTGTTGCGTGGAGCATAGCCGAGAACCCACAAGGACCAAATGATCCAGGTTGAGTTGATGTGGTAAGTTGTTTGGAGTTTGTTGTTGGCGTTAGAAGTGACCGGGACCAAGAAGTTCCGTCGAGACACGAGAGCCAAGACCTTTAGGATCTGTTTGGTTTGCATGGTCTTACCGTGACCAAGAGGAGACCACTAGGGTCTCAACATTGGTTTCGGGTGTGGTTTGATACTTGATTGGATGTCGAGAACGATGTTAGTTGAATGGAGATTGTTGGATGCGTTACCGAGCCATAGGTTTAAGGCCGGTAACAAGTGGAATTGTTTATTTGGACTTGATATTATATATGTGAACTTTGCGCAACGTCGGTGTTACCATAACTTTCTAGTCTTGATTGACCCCGACAACGCCGTAACATGGACTTATATTATTTATTGGACAATATGACATCAAAAGCCGAGAGTCATGAATCGGACTTGTGAACTCGAGACGGATAATAACTCGAAATGTGAATTGAATCTTGATGTAATATATATATAAACATGCAAATAAACTAGAAAAATAGAAAATAGTAAGTTTTTATATTAAATACTCCCTCCGTCCCATATTAAGTGTCCACAATGGAATCTTTGAATGTCTCAATTAAGTGTCCATATTCTATTTCAACCAATGAGATGAGAGTTTAGTGGGTAAAAATGATATTTGATTGGTGGAGAGTGTAGTTAGTGGAATTTTCTAAAACTTTGTGCATGATGTAAGCGGACACTTAATATGGGACGGAGGGAGTATTTAATAACAAGACATACCTTGTTATTCGATATTTAAAGGGGAACTAACAACTTAAAAATGAAAAGGTTTATAATAAACGAGTTATTAAATGTTTCGAGGGCACGTTTAGGAAAATGTGTCATTTTTGAGTGTTTAATAATCATTGTGGGTTATGCATGAGTTACAGATGACTTGCCATTAATAGGTTTAACCCACGTAGATAGCAGACTTATTGGGTTGACGAATCCAATAAGAGCCCGTTACGTGCGTAGGATAAAGATATTAATGAACAAATTATCCTTATGACTCGTCAGGTTGTGACTAGTTTTTGGAGAATAATAAGTGAAATAAATAAATAGTTGAGTTTATCGAGTTGACGAATTCGATAAGATCTAACGATTTATTTTGAAACTTATTAAACTACAAGGCTTTTCGCTTAAAAGTTGCATTGTGTCGTTGTGAGTCGCATTGCTAGAAATATAGTGCATTCATGGAGTCTTGTCGAGTTGATACCTCACACAATGATACCAAATGCTTGTAACTAAATAGAGAAACGAGATGTTTTCAGAAATAAGAATTGGAATATATTCGGGATGAGAATATTGGAATTTGGAAATATATTAGATGGGTTTATATTATAGTCATGCCGAGTCAGTATTTCCGAGCGTGTTTATCTGTTTATCTGCTTTGCTAGTTTATTTGTTCTTTGCTTGATCGAGGTGAGTTTGTTCTATAGCCCATTTTTATCTATGTTTTAACTAAATTGGGGTGAGAAAGCATGCTACTCTTTTATTGGACCTGCTTTTACTCTTTTTAATTTGCTTATGTGTTGACTAGTAAGGATAGATATGTGGTAGATATTGACTTAGTCTAGGATAGCAATCCCTTGCTATAACTATGTAACCTAGCTAAGAATAGATGTGTACTCCGTCTAGTCGGGTAGCATTGAGGTCATCTTTGCTATAATTATAATTGGCTAGAGAATCGCTGGGGCCCTGCTGAGATCTCGATTGTTGATGGAATGTGATTGGAATGTTTATTGTATATCTGTCTTAGTCTCGCATAGCAAATAAACACTTTTCGGTCCACCATTGAATTTATAATTAAACCTATGAACTCACGGCATTAGTCGACCTTTTTAGCATGTTTTCTCGAGTAATTAAGCTGATGTTTGGACTACTTGTTCCTTGGAGGCTTGGCAGAAGAGGCATGGTTGGAGGATCACTTTAGACTCTGATAATAATTTGTAGACCTATTTTATGATCTCTTTTAGGCCTTACTTTTGAATATTTTGGAATAAATGTAACCAGATAATTAACTATGGGATTGGTTGTGAATAATTTATGATTATCTTGTTTTTCTATACTTGTGTTGTGTACCAATCTAGTAGCACCCCGAAAGCTTGATTAAGTCTTCCGCTGTACCAAATTTTGGGGGTGTTACACACTTAATGACTCTTCCGTAGGGTAAACCATTCTTGTAATCATTAGGTTACGTTATAGGGCCGCTATGGAAAATAGGCTAGACAAATTGATCATAGGAGTCTAGTAACTTTAATCCCCATGTGGAATGATAGAAAACATTAAGTAGAAAATGTAGTCATAATATAACAAGATTAGTAACTAGGCTAGCACATTTCTCTCTATTGATTCACCTTCCACTTTTATTCACTTTCTATTTTATTTCGTTTCATTAATTAATTAGTCAAATTATAAAACCCCCTTTTAAAACCAGTGACACTAGAACTTAAATTAGATCCACACGCATAGCTCTTGGAACGAACTCGACTTTATCGATTACTACACTACACACGATCGGGTACACTGCCAGTTAGTGCATTAGGTAGACCTTAGGTAGACGAGACTTTTATACATATTAGAACCTAGTCAGAAATCCTGCATCAACGGTTCTTAAAAGATATTACAATATTTCATGTAGTGACCAGATTTGACACATTTGAAGCATTTCTCTTCAATGACCCTTGATCCACCGAATCTAGATGAATTCTATTTGAAGAATCTTTTGGAATTCGCTAGTAAAGCTCTTCTTGAAATTCTTCATTAAGATCATTCAGGTACTCTTGATTGTTTCTCACATCCTTTTCATCATCGGGATCATCTTGAAAGTCTTGAACAACAGAGTTAGATACAAATGCAATTGATATTGTTAAGATGGTAATGGCTTTCTTGTTTTTAGAAACATAAGTTTCGGCTATCAAGCATTCTTCATAGTTGTATTTTCCATAAAGAGTGTCTAGGTTAAGATCACTGACATGATTGGAGTTTTTGAGACCTTGATTAAAATTTTACCACTTCTTTTGAAGACTATTCACAAAGCCAACATATATTTCATAGTTCGAAAGTACGACACCATCAAATACAAATTCATGCATAAGAATGTTATATTCGGTAAAGATCTGAGAGATGTTGGGATTTTAGATCTAGTTAACCAAGTAACACTACGAGAGTGCGCATCGTAATTTGGATATAGTTAATGCAATTAGGTTAACACATGATTAATAAACAATAATAAATAAAGGGATAAAAAACTAACCCTCGTAGTCACCGTAAGTAATTAACAAGAAACCAAGTATTCAAAACGAATACATCTACGAGTCCACACACAAACACTTAACCACGAATACGTTCAATAAAGCTAGCTGACGTTTACCCAATCAACCTTTGAATACTTGAACAAACCACGAACAAAGAGACCAAGAAACGTGTTTTACTACATGCGAGATCACAGCAACACCAAAAACCACTTTTGTATTTAGATTTCGAACAATACTCGTCCGGTATCTCGCCCTTTTGTCCGATAACTTGACCAAACAGAAAATCAAAACCTTTTCTTGCTTTTACGATCAACAATGAACTTGCAAGAACAATCAAAACGAAAACCTAAACACAACTTGGATCAAGAACATGCAAGTTTAGGGATTCGACAAAAGCGAAACAACCTAATCGTTTGTATATAAAACGATCGGGTCTAGGGTATATTGAGGATAGATTGAATCGATTTGGCTGAGAGTTTAGGGATAGAAAACGTTAGAATGAATGACTAGGTCGGTATATATACCCTTCAATACCTAGTTTACTTTAGCTCAAACTTGAGCACCAAGTTATTATTCTTTCCTAATCCCAAACCAACTCTACATAATCCAAACACCCCTCTAATTGGCCGGAAATTTGGGCTTGGATCAATCAAGTAATCGGGTCAAGTTATTGGTTAAAGAGGCAGGTCAAACTTTAGTTCAAGAGTAAACGTATATGCACTCTCGTGTTTAACATGCGTGTCCTAGGCTCACACACACTTTTAGTTGTTTTCGTGTTAACCAACTCCCATAATCCAACAAGAGAGACTTTCATCATCAACTTTCACCACTAGTTCAATTGAAAGTATTTGTAGGCAAGTTTCGGGGTTTGAAAGTCGATGCCATCATTGAAAGTATTGTGTAAGTCGTAGAAGTAACCAACCGCTATATTTTAAACTCTTTATAAAGACATCTCCTCATATCTCATTCCTTTAATTTTCAAATGAATTCCCAAATGTTTATGTTCACCGACTCTGAAGAAGAACAAGAAATTGAAAGTCGGAATTTGACTTTTATTGCAAAACGGTGTCGTTTATTAGAAATAGCCGAAACCAAATCGTGAGGGAAATAAAACGGATTAAGCGTGATCATTATGGTGCTCAATCTCACAAAGATATTGACAAAAATGTAGAAAGGCGTTTGGTGTTTTGAAGAAATGGGCGGTGCCAATCCCACAAGATATTGACAAAGAAAGAATCTATATATGATGTATCATATCATATAATATGATACTGAAAAGACAAAAAGGCAATATCTCGAGTGGTACCCGTGAGCACATCTCCGGCGAATGACTACATACGATCCGATGAAGAAATGCGAAAAGTTATGAGGTACATCAGATCAAATCAAATACATCAAAACTTCCGTCCGATTTAGTCCAACATTTGTCTTGTAATATTTAATTTCATGTTTTATTGTAATATTTTTAATTTCTCAAGTCTGTGTAATGGTTTTAGTTTATAAATAAAAGTTTTTCTATTTAGATGCTGATTCGTTTTAATTTCGTACGTTCGCATTTTTATTTTCATTAGTTACGTTTATATATTTTGTAAAGTAAAAAATGTTATTGGTCAAAGGCGGGTCAAACTTTAGTTCAAGAGTAAACGTATATAGACGACTCTCGTGTTTAACATGCGTGTCCTCATAGGCTCACACACTTTTAGTTGTTTTCGTGTTAACCAACTCCCATAATCCAACAAGAGAGACTTTCATCATCAACTTTCACCACTAGTTCAATTGAAAGTATTTGTAGGCAAGTTTCGGGGTTTGAAAGTCTGACGCCATCATTGAAAGTATTGTGTAAGTCGTAGAAGTAACCAACCGCTATATTTTAAACTCTTTATAAAGACATCTCCTCATATCTCATTCCTTTAATTTTCAAATGAATTCTCAAATGTTTATGTTCACCGACTCTGAAGAAGAACAAGAAATTGAAAGTCGGAATTTGACTTTTATTGCAAAACGGTGTCGTTTATTAGAAATAGCCGAAAACCAAATCGGCAGGAAATAAAACGGATTAAACGTGATCATTATGGTGCTCAATCTCACAAAGATATTGACAAAAATGTAGAAAGTTTGGTGTTTTGAAGAAGAAATGCGTGATGCTTGCTCCCACAAAGATATTGACAAAAGAAAGAATCTATAATATGATGTATACACGTATCATATCACATAATATGATACTGAAAAGAAAAAAAAGGCAATATCTCCCGAGTGGTACGTGAAGCATCACACGAATGACTACATACGATCCGATGAAGAAATGCGAAAAGTTATGAGGTACATCAGATCACATCAAATACATCAAAACCTTCGTGCCGATTTAGTCCAACATTTGTCTCGTAATATTTAATTTCATGTTTAATTGTAATATTTTTAATTTCTCAAGTCTGTGTAATGGTTTTAGTTTATGAATAGAAGTTTTTCTATTTCGATGCTGTTACGTTTTAATTTAAATGCGTTAGCGTTTTTATTTCATTAGTTACGTTTATATATTTTGTAAAGTAAAAAAAAATGTTATTGGTCAAAGACGGGTCAAACTTTAGTTCAAGAGTAAACGTATATGACGCACTCTCGTGTTTAACATGCGTGTCCTCATAGGCTCACACACTTTTAGTTGTTTTCGTGTTAACCAACTCCCATAATCCAACAAGAGAGACTTTCATCATCAACTTTCACCACTAGTTCAATTGAAAGTATTGTAGGCAAGTTTCAGGGTTTGAAAGTACGACGCCATCATTGAAAGTATTGTGTAAGTCGTAGAAGTAACCAACCGCTATATTGCCATGCAACCGACTCAATTCAACTTATTTGACTATACATGAACTAAGTTATCATATAAAACCTCCTTAACAATAAGATAGTATTGCATACCATATATAACATCTTTCAAAAGAATTTCATTTAGACAAAATTCTTAAAAGAAGATAAACACACAACATCATATATTCAAGTATATATTCAATGATATCTAAAGTGTAGATATTCAGTAGAGCAAAAGTAAGTATAAACGATTCTAGCTAGACGTGAGGCTATAAAGACTTCACATCAAATCATTTTTCTAAAAACTCTCTCATTTCTCATCCACTTAATGCTCACACAGGGGAAAGTTATATGCATAAAAGAGAGTTAAAAGATTGAGTAAAAATTTTGAAAATTAGTAAACTTTATTGTTTTGTCTCTCCTCTCCATCTTGTTCTCTTTTATAAGCCCTTCCTTTTCATTTCAAGTCACATATCTCACACTTTTTTACTTGTCAAAGAAATTTCAAAATGGCTTCCCTGACAAAAAAGCTCTTAACAAAAGCTAATGCTTCTAAGTTTGGGCGATTGCTCACAACTTTACCCCAAGGAACACCACCGGTACCAAACTTATTTAGGGTAATGGATATCCCAAATCCCTTTGATGACAAGATGGGGGTTTTAGGTTCTGCTAATGCTCATCATCATGGTATGGCTAATATAAAATGCTTTTGTTATTTTTTTTTTGGTCTTTCTTTTAATCTTTTTTCATCCTGTTATTTGTGTATGTTAACACACTTTTTCTGTTTACTTTCAACTTAACAGTGAGTGCGAGTACCTTGAGAAACCTTGCTGACTTTGTTTGTGGTAAGAGCATGCAGCGTAATATACAGTTTGTAGTTTTTTAACTAGCTAGTAAATTTTTGCTGATTATATTTATTCTACTTTTCATACAGAGAGGAAGCCGGATCTGGGAAAATGGGCAAGCAGTGTTGCTGATTTTGTGTCAAGTAAGATGAGTAAATCTGCTTACAAATAATATCTAGACACAATATTTAGCTTTACTAAGTTATCTTTTTGGCTTGTTTTCCAACAGATCAAAACGTTTCGGTCCCGGATCTTGTAACTATATTGGATGTGCTGGATGATATGGGTTTTACCTATATTACATTGAATGTTCGTTCGTTATTAGATATATATGTCATCAAAATTTAGGTTTTGTTAGTATTTTTCTAAATACTTATATACATTTTTTCTTCTGTTTACTAGTGTATCTTTTGAAGGTGGCCCTCCTGAAAGGTTAGCATTTGTTTTCTTTTTAGGTACAAAAATAACAATAACAATGGTACTAATAATTTTTTATATACTAAAGTTTTTTTGTTTGTTTGTTTCTAGTTTATGAGATGGTGTCCAAAAGCAACCTAGGTTCGTTTTGTATTTCATTGTTATTCAAATATATAAGTGTATGTTTTGTGCTACTACTTTGAGAAGTTAAAAAACTGGTAACTTGTTTTTTTTGTTTTGTCTCAGATATACCTCCTCATCTCAAAGAGAGGTTATTAAGGTTCATGAGGATGGTGAATGTCAGGTCTTCTGAAAACATTGATTCTTCAGTGAAAAAATTTGAAGACAAGGTTGAGGTCTATGCTGATGCCCCCGGTTTCCTAAAAGATCAGTTTCAAATCATTGTTGAAGGTCATCAGGTCTTCATTACCGGGCTGGCTGTGACACCCACCTCCGGAACTAAAGTCATCAACAAGCATATGATGATAGATGCCAGCTTTCATTATGATGCAAGTGGAGTCATTGCTGTGTTGGAGAATGGCCTTCTGACAGTGAAGTTTCCGGTTGGAACAGTGGAAACGATGCAGGCTGAAGCATTCCCTGTTAAATGGGAATGATGCACTAGCTAGCATCAGCTAGTATCACAAGCACAGGTATGCATGGTCGGTTAATTAGTCAAAGAACAACAAACAACTTATTTTAATTTGTTGAAACATTTATTTTGTTTAAAGATTTGCTTGTGATGCTGCTAGCTATTATGTATTTGGAGAATTGATATAAGATCATTTGAGGACAAAAGATTATTTACATACCAAGGATCAATTTCACCACTCCATTTTTATTTGATCTAATGGATGGGATTAATCCCAACATATAAAAACAAACTTTCAATTTTTTTCAAATATTAATAACTTTAAACCGTTAATCGTTAAGCGGAAAAAAAAATATCATTGCGACGAGCATTTAATTATCTTTTATAAATAGAACTTTGATATACTTTCGACAAACAAACTTTCGTATTTTCACGCGTTTTTTAAAGTTTTTTCGTTTTCGTTCTTTGAAATTTGCATTAAAAAATCATATATGATATAACACTAATTTGATATTAGTGTAAAATCATATATGATATGTAATATCATATGTGATATTAGTGTAAAATCACATATGATATCACATGTGATATTACATATCATATATGATTTAACACTAATATCACTTGTGATATTCAATTTAGTGTTTTATCATATATGATTTTTTCATGCAATTTCATAGCGTAAATAAACGAAAAAACGAAAAAAGCGTGAAAAAATAATTTTCTTTTTTTGAGTAGTATTAAGTCCTATAGAAAGATAATTAAATGCTTTGATACGGTGTATATATTAAGCTTAATGATAAGCGGTTTAAGAATATTTAAATTATAAAAATGGGTGAAATAATAAAATCTTTTAGATCTCAGCATTGATTTTTCTTTTAGATGGATGGTGGAGATGAGTCCTGGTATGTGAGAAAAGTTTAGTATGTAAATAACTCCTCGGAGAATTAATTATCTTTATTTGTGCATGTTGATACCTCTATTTTGAAAATTTAATTCCAAGGAAAAAAGTTGGGTATTGGTCACTTTGAAGTCAAAAATAAAGCATCTTCGATTTGGGTCAAGTGTCTAGAATGTCTGAGATGTGTACTCCATTAGATGTCGTGCGTGTCTATTTTTTAATAATAAAAGCATTGGTAGGTGGGTGTTTTCAAATATTCATTTTCTTATTATTAAAGATGTTAAAAGACCAAAATACCTCATATTTTTATATAAAATAACTTACCACTCTTTCTCTACTTTTCCGGTCACCAATTTCTCTCTCTTTTTTTTCAGATCAACACCACCGTCACCAAGAACATCACCATCACAATGCTCGATATTCTCTAATTATTATAACGGTCGGATATGATATTCAAGACTTCAAGTATTCTATCCCAAAGAGTCTTGGGAGACTCTCGACACCACAATCTGCTATCTAAACCACTTCTTGGTCTAAACAAGAACATGCATCTTGCTCTCGATTTCTTATATAAAGTCAACTCAAAAAACCAATCATGAACATCCCACATAAAATCCACAAGCTTTCCATCCAAAAAAACCGTTTGATTACCACGAAAACTCCATCTCAATCTCTTAACGTGTATCACATTTTTCTTGATCAATACTCAACTTTTTGTACCTCGATTGAATAAGTTCGACAACGGAAACCACCGCCGTCTTCTCCGACCAATATTCGGCCACATGCAGGAAAATTACCCACTATACCAAACGATAGATCGTCGAAAGGTGATCATTCGACATTGAGTGGTTGGAAACCCTTGACGCGCCCTAGATCTAAAATTTAAGTTTGGACTTTTTGGGTTTTGTCTTGCATGTGTTCCGTGACTTCGTGTATACGTGCTTAGTTTGTGTTATTTCCGTTGTTAACCACGTTTTCGTGGTTGTTTTGGGCTTGAGTCCTTGTGGAACGTGAGTCTTGGCCCTTTTGGTTAGTGTTTTGGGTGAGTAGTGCCGATGGTGATGTTTTGTTGGTTGTTTTGTAATCGACACGAGTAAGAGGTTAATGTGCCTCGGTGTGATATTATTGTGGTGTCGAGAGTCTCCCGAGACTCTTTGGGATGGAATACTTGTTGTGGTGATATTGTTGTGGGCATCCCAAGTGACTGGATTTGATGGTGGTGGCGGGATATGGTAGTGGCTAAAATTGTAGATGATGAGGAAATGGGTGGTTATAAATAGGTAGAAAATAATATATATAAAATAGAGGTATTTTGACCTACATTAGTAATAATAAGACAAAAGAATATTTGGGAAAAATCAACTAAATTTGTCTTTATAATAAATAAGTGGGCGTGTCGCAGCATAATAATCGCCTTGATCAGCATTCGCGTATTCAAAATGAGAAGAGGCTTTATTTTAATGCGCCAAAAATGATCAATCACCCTGTCCCTTTTGGGAATTAGCCCTTTTGAAAATTACACCTCCTAGGCAAGCATGCATACATTTGATATAGGCTTAAAATCATATCTTTGAAACTAAGTTAGAATCAGGAACAACATTAGTGTATTAAAGTACTATAATAAGGAGACCATGCCATGACTTTTTGTTTGATGATTTTAAAACATTTTATTTCATAGCCGAAGGGACCACTTAGGGTTGCTGATGTTGGTATCTACCTAATACATTAACTAGGTTGGTATGATGGTATCCTTGTTCAAATTATAAGTGACTCTTCTCTTAAGTCATATCTTTATGATAGGACAAGAGAAAATGATAGCTATGTGCCTAGTTCACAATTGTATCTAGACTAGATAAAATGATAGAGGTATATTGTCATTCATGCAAAAAAAAACACCACATGTTAACATATAAGTAAAAATACGTATAATTTCATATAGGAAATGAGGTGTAATTGCTATTCACGTTCATTATTCATTTAAGGGTTTTTAACGTATCTTGTAGTAGCACTGTTAAGCTATATGGATGGCGGAATTCACGAAAAGGGCGTCCGGACCCATATATTTTATTTGAAAAATGTTTTTTTTTGTCGAACGTCCTTTTGTGGGTCTGCTTGTCATTTTTAATCAACTATGCTATCTTGGACACATGTTAGAAAAATCCTTCATTTAAAGATCATTATAATTTCTCAGTAATTGTTGAGCATTTTTTAAATTGTTTGTAGTGTGCCATAAATGAAAAGCGGATTAATGGAAAGCTACGTTAAAAGTCTAGAAACATGTCTGTATGATAGATGTTAAAATTTAAGGTTGTTGATGTTGGTATAAATGGAGACAACATGACATATATATATCCAAATGCACGTTATTAGGAAATACTACCTTATAAACAAAAATTGAGAATCCCACTCCTAATCTACGCTACAAATTTGCTCAGCCGGTTTAATTGTTTTCTTATCTTAAACAAAATATGTCTTTTGGAATTTAGATTAATTCTCAAAACCTTTCACGTGCCTGTATCTATTTCGATGAGTTTTTTTTCATCCCTAGCTACGTCTTACCATTCACTAAATGCTACGTTAAGATCGAGCATCGCCAATGCAAGGGTAAAAAATAACTTGAAAATGAGTTAACCCGTGGAAACAATTGGTTGACAAAAGGTTATTGGGGGCAATAGGATGAGGTAGAAGATGGTAGCTAGTATACTACCTTTACAAAGATAGTACATCATTTCCACTCATTTGCGCTTTTTAACCCCGAATCCCATCATTTTCATTATGTCTAATAGAAACTTCCAATTTAAACTATATTGTGCCTAGCTTCTCGATATTTACTTAAAAAGTTTAGCCTTTTCCTCCTTTCTTCTTTAGGTAACGATCGTCTTGGTAGAAACTAAGATTCCATCAATAACGCGTCTACCCTTTATAAAAGGGTTTCGCGTCCTGACAACCTTACCAATTACATTCTTGACTGTGTCTGCGAGCATTTTCAAAATTATCTTGTAAAATCACCCGATAAGACTAATAGGCGGGAAAATCTCCGAGACGAATAGGATCCACCACTTTCGGAATAATGGCCATGCATTATACCCCCACAAAATCTCATTTCCATCCCAAAACCATATAACCGCTGTCAACAAATCGATTTTAACACATCCGAATTGTATGTTTTAGTAAATTCAAAGTTAAAATTGGCCCCAGGGGCGTTGTCACTACCTAATCCTCAAATCTCTTCCCAAACCTCTTTGTCTAACTCTTTATCGTTAAGATCCCTTACCAACAACGTAACCTCTTCGATTGAAGTTTTTTCAGTTCTATCGCAACAAAATAAAGGTCTAAACAACAATTAATAATGCCTAGTCATTTCCGTTAATCATAAGCCCTCTTACATTATTCTTGTTCTTCCTTCAAGCTCTTTACATGAGTGAAAATTTCGAGTTTTAGTCACCCTCTAAATCTTTGCTATTCATTACTTTTGGCGAGGCATACTAGTATATTTCTTCTCTTTATCTAGCTTTAATTTTCTTGCCTCTATCCATGCCGATCTTTCTCATGTAGAGTTCTATTTTCCGCTTTCAATTCAGTTCTCATCTTGCTGCCTTTGTTTTGTACCCTTTAAACAAATGCTCCAAACAACAACTTTTAAATATGATTTCACTCCGCTTCTCAATTGTGAAAAAAAGATCACATGAAACAAACAATTTCTTTAATTTGTAATTATTACAACTTATTTTACACTAGCTAGTTATCTTAATCTAGTTGGGACCACAAATTAAGTGAGCCAGTGCATGGGATCCTCAACACTGCAACTTTTAAGTATGCACATATATTCTTAATTTGTGACTACTACATTCTTTTTTGCAGTTTCATTATATATTCATATAGTTATACTTTCACTGGTGATCAAAACCTAAATTACAATGTGAATGTCGGTTGTTTCGTTTGACGTCATCTGTGTAACTTCACTTTTGCATCAATCATCTACTACATTATAAGCATTTGAGACTTCCCTTGAATGGAAGTTTTAAAATTTTAAGACAAAAAACATTACTATAAAAGGAAAAGTAGAAAATTAATGTAAAAATTTAAGTCTCATTTAAACCATATGTAACCGTCCTCCAATAATGATACATTTTAATGAAATTTTTTATAAGAAAAGTTCACTAACTTATAACCATTAATGCTAAAATTTGAAAAATAAAAGTGTTAACCATTTACACTATTAATAATTTAGACGTTCTACTTTTGAAAAACACATCTCTACTACTTTATAGTATTTGAGACATGCTAAATAAATCAGTTTAAAATGAAAACATTTTTCATTCTAAATTAGTTATCGAGATGCATGCGTGCGGGTACCCTTCTAACAGCTTCACTTTCGGCTAAAATATATATTAGAAGAATAACTTCCATTGGAGCCCTAACTAAAATAACTTCCAAATGCATTGTTACCAACTTATGATCTAGGTTGCACGAACAGGACACGACACACGACGGACACGGACGGACAGGACGTACGGCAAAATCTAAAAATATAGGACACGGACACGGCGTGGACACGGGAATTAAATATTTATTTTATATATTAAAGGTGATCAATATGGAGCAACTCATGTCAGGCCAAAACCAATAATCGGATCATTATTAAACACACAAGCCGTTCGATTTTGATAGCAATCAGCCCATCTTAACATATGAATACCGGCCCAATCAAATGAAATACGGTTATTAAAGTTGAGATAATAACCCTAATTACTAGTCATTTCTCATAACCCTAAACACATATCTCTAAACATCCGCCTACCCTTCTAAAACTCTCCAAACTCATCTAGCGTTCAGCTCATCTCATCTTCATCATCATCATCAAACTCAGTTAACATATTTCGATTTCATCAATCATAACTGAACACCTAAAACATCTATCCAATCGAATCAACACAAACACAAGTACAACCGAGCATTAATCTTTCTTGTTTCATCTTTGAAGAACACAAGGAGAATACTTATGGCTTTAAGATCTTGTGATAAAGGTCTCGGGTAGATTGATCGATTTTGACCGTGTCCAAATCCGTGTCCAGACGTGTCCAAATCCGTGTCGGCCAAAACGGCCGCGTGGGACCGCGTGCGTGCGTGTCGGACCGTGTCGAGCCGTGTCGAGGCGTGTCCGTGTCCGACACTGCCGCCGAGGTTTTTGCGTGTCCGTGCTTCCTAGCTTATGATCAGGTCACATATGGAGGTCGTATATAACATCAAAAGTTATAATTTTAATTTGGTCCGTAAGATTGCTCCTACTTTCAGTTTCACTTGACAAATGACAAGGAGCAAGTATCTATACACCTGTGGATCTTCATTAAACATAACATACTAGTTTTAGTATTCCCAAAATTACACTAATTTGTTTAGGTTGACATTAAATGGAGAATTTACAAACCATTGTAACGATCTTTAGTGTTCACTGACCCACTAGCAATGACACAGACTTTGTTCAAGTTCGTCACTAGCTACCCTAATGCATGGTTTTTTTGGTGCAAAAGGTTAATTAATTCCAAGCATGGTCATATGATACTGTAATTAGCATGCACTTGGTTTGGAGACTTCCATAATAAATTAATGCAAAGGTTGCTCCTGTTTAATCATAACAAGTTGCCGTTTCAACAAAAGTAACCCTAGAAATCTCATTTGAAATAATATACTGTAATAATAATAAAATAAAAAACTAGGTTCAGATGATTGACAAGGCATGGTACGTCTCGAAGAATAAAGAGGGATTTGACGTTATTGTATTATATAAATTGTATAAAAGACTAGTCAGTGATATGCCTATCTTAAATGATTTGATTTTGGTTTCATTACACTATAAAGAGCATGGGTGTGGGAGGATTTGTTTCTCGCCGTTTCCGACGTGGAAGCTCGCCACTAATTTTCGGCCCTCGCCACAACACCATCATCCCTCGCCAATTCATGTTTCGCCGTTACAACGACATGATAAAAGACAAACAACTTCTTCCAATGTCTTAACCGAGAACAAACCATCATCCAAATCCTTCATTTCCAAACGGGTGCCATTTTTGCTTCTTCAGTTGCTTATTTCCATTTTTGTTTGGTGGCACCTTCACGTGCTTCTTCAGTTAGTGTTTTTTATTTTATAAAAATAAATTTATAAGTGAAGTGGGTGGGGAATGAAGAGTGAGTATATTATGATTGGGGGTATTTTTAGTTAGCAGTGTGTTGGAGTGATGTGGTGGGTGGCGTAGTGAAATGAAGAGAAGTGGGCAAGTTGCCACACCCCTTGCTAAGTACTACCAGAAATCAGCAAGACATTAAAATTACTTTCCATACATAAACTTTAACTTGAATAACAAATAGTTTTAGAGCTCACTCGAAACTCAACCAATAATGTAGGTTGCTAAACGTCTGTAGTACCCTTATTGCTTAGAAGTTGGTGTGGGGAGGTTTTGAAGCTCGTGGTGGGTGGCGTGGAGCCGTGGCTCGCCACACGGGGTTCCTCGTCGTCTCTGCGCCGTCGCTTCAAAATCGTCGGGACGGCAGTATATCGACATTCATGGATTAAATATTGGCTTCAATATATAGCCGTTTAACGTTTTAAAGCGTTTTTTTTTTTTTAATCCCACCTCACTCTATAAATTAACATAACATTTCATACAAGTTTTTCATATTCAATCAAAACATATCCATTCAAACTTCTTTGAAAACATGAATTACGATAGTCAATCATCTTATTCGTGGTGATCTTGAAGAGTTAACGGTTTAGAAATGTTTATTCAAGAGTTCGGTAGACAAATTGCGAGGAACAAGCACCCGGTCCTTCAGCGTCGTCAATATGTCCCTCGTGAACGTGAAATTCTTGAAGCACGTCTTCTGTGACTATTTTGGCGACAACCCAAAATATACGGACGCTAATTTTAGACGTCGATTTCGTATGAGACGTCGTCTATTTCTACAAATAGTACAAGGTATTGAAACATATATTGAAACTCATCATCCTCTTCCTAAGCATTTTGATTTCTTTAAAATGCGACCCGATGCTAGGGTGTAATGAGTTTTAGTGTGATTATGAAATGCACATGTGCCCTACGCCAATTGGCTTACGGGATATCAGTTGATGCATTAGATGAGTATTTACAAATAGGTGAACACTGTGCACGCGATTGCCTAGATTTTTTCTTATGTGCATAATCGAACTATTTATTAAGGAGTTTTAAAGAAAACAGGATGAGGATGACATTAAGTAACTTATACTATGCACATAACATTCATGGGCTTCGGGAATGTTGGGGAGCATCGTTGTAGGAATGGAAGTGTGTAAAGAATGGCAAGGCCAATTTCATAGAGGTGATAAAAATATCCCACTATAAGGCTTGAGTATTTGCTTCATACGATTTGTGGATTTGGCATGCTTTTTTGGGGTAGGGTCGAATAACGATCTAACGGTTTTAAATAATTCTCCGTTATTCGACGATTTGCTTGATGACATAAGCCCACGAGGTTGAGTTTGAAGTTTATGGGTGTAAATTTAAGGAAGGGTATTATCTAGGTAGCGGAATCTACCGGAGTGAGCATCTTTCGTCAAGTCATTTACAGTTGCAACTAATCCAAAAAATGCTGCATTCAAAGCGAAACAAGAAAGTGCTCGAAAAGACATCGAAAGAGCTTTTGGTGTCCTCAGGGGGCGTTGGCATATCATTGCCCAACCGGGCGGCAATTTACTATTGGAAGTTCGGAGAATCAATACGCGTGCATCATAATGCATAACATGATTTTGAAAGATGAAAATTTTGCGATATCGGATATTCTTTGAAGCGTATATTTCTCCAACACCAAATTCAGGGCATAGGACGTTGCCAAGTGTAAAGAAAAAGCCACCTGATCGCATTAGCAGGCACGAAACTGGCGATGTCATCGACCATGTTTGGCAACAAATTCAAATGGCACAATTTCAACAACATAATCCGGATAATTAGTTTCGTTATAATTTCATGTATTTCTTGCATTATGTTTTTTTATTATCTTTTTTATGTTTAAATGCGTTTTTATTAAGTTATGTGTTGTATTTTTAATTTGAATGAAATGAATTTATTTAGTTTATTTGGAAATGAAAATTGAATAAAAAAAAAATGGTAGTGGTGGGGCCCAAATGAAGAGGTTGAGGTTTGTTATGAGTGAGGAGGGGGTTTGTTGTGGGTAGTTGTGGGAAAATGGGATCGATGTGGCTGGTGGCTTGACGAGTTATGCCTTGTTATGACACCTTCCACTCTTATAGCTAGTCATATATTGTTTCAATCATGACATGAAACATGTCCATATTGGGGAGTGCTAGTGTCACTTAGGGTGGTTTAAAATGGGGAAGGGGAGGGAAAAGGGAAGGGAATCTGAAAGGAATGAGTGAGGTGGGTATGTCCTTCCCCTCAATTTATTCATAATGGCTCATTCTGCATTCTGGAATTGTCAATCCCTTACCTCCTAACCGCACTAACTAAAAGTGAGGTGGACCTTTTGATACCTACACATTCCATAACCCTTAACAAAACCAGCCTCGGTGATTGGTATAGGCATGTTTTTTCTTTTTCTTTTCTTTTTTTTTTTCCAAACCTCAACCGGTTAAACCAAAAGCTTTTGCATGAGATTATCGTATATGCCAAACGCCAAGTCAAGTATGGCTTATTTAATTAATTTGACACCCATTAAAAAACTGCGTAAGCCTATAACATAAACTACTAGATAGTAAAAAAAACATGAATGTGTAAAACAGACATCAAGGTATCATATAACCCAAACGCCAAGTCAAGTATTTAGACACCAATAAGACCGTTACAAGTCCACAACATACTATTATTCGTTAAAAAAACATAAATGTCTAAACGGACACTCACAGGGTTAGTGACAATAACCATTAATTATCGTGCTTTTCAAAAGCCAATGAAGGCAGGAGTTGCTGATCCAGATTTATGGCATTCAGAAAGCATGTCCATGTAGAGCTGGCAATAGTTGATATCACCCCCATAATTGTTGATGTACGGCAAGAATCGAGGACAAATATATCCAACTTAATTCCCATAAAAAGAGTGTATAAGCGTAACCAAGACGATATGGATATCAGTTGAAGTGTACTAGATATCGTCAACTAGAATAAATTCATAATATATTGTTGAATTCCTAAAATTGAAAAACTTACGAGCTGCTTTTATTTTGTAAACCTAAAACCTAGTATCCTTCATGGCATCATGCTTTTTACTAGCTACATTTAGTTATTACAATTTCTTTGTCGATTAAATTTCAAGGATATTTGTATGAAACTATAACTAACTTGTCACATTCTCGAGTTGTGTAGAATTTTTTTTTTTCTTTTTCCTTGCTTTTATATAACCATACTTTTGACTTTCGCCTATTGTGTATATTTTGTTATCATTTTACCATTCCCGTGTTAATAGAAAGGTAGATAAACGGAAAGGTAAAATGGTCACACAATTCACGTATGACGGAATTCAAGCGCTTATATAAAAGCACAAAAAAGAAAAAGATGGATGTACAAAACTCAAAATAGTGACAATTTTTTGCTACTTTTGCAGACAATTATCCCTAAAAATTAAAACGGCAAACCATATGACAGCTAAATTGTTCGTACATTGATTTAAGGTTTTTCACCCGACTTCAAGTGGCGGAGTAAAGTTATAGGATATGGCGGTAAGCTAAGGGGTCGTGGCGAGTCACGGCCCAACTCCCACATTCACCGATCGTGAAAATTTGCAAAAATCCGGTTTCTCGACACTTCTAATGGCACGTCAAGTTTGCGGTCATTCTTTGAAACTTTTGTCTTTTCTTCAGTTTTGTCCAAAATAAGCTCATAACTTGTACAATTCCAACAAATGCATAAGTCAAGACCTAAAAGTAAAATAATAATGATTTTAAACAACAAATGATATAAAGTTCATGAAATAATGGCTTAAGTGTGTTGTCCTATAATTCTATACTAATCACGTAATCCAAAGAGAGAAATGGTGTAAACACTTCTATGAGAGAGAGAGAGAGTTTTAAAGAGAGTGGTGTGAGAGAGTTTTAAAGAAGTACTCAGAATTAGAGTAAATTACATAAATGGTCACTATGGTTTTGTCATTTTTCACATTCGGAATCGAATTTTTTGACATAGATGGTCCTTTGAAGTTTTAAATGGTTCTGATTTAGTCAATTTAGTTCGCTAAATGGTTCATTTGAAGTTTCAAACCACATTGACCATTTATGTAACTTAATCAAAACCTAATAATTTGAATTTGTAGCGATTTGAAACGGTATGTAAAAAGTTGATTCTTGAATATGAAAAAATGAACAAACCATAGTGAACATTATATTACTCAAGAATAATATTGACACACACCTCATTATTCATGAGGTAAGGGGTATTTATACCCTTACAATCAAACATTACGAGCCTTGTAACATACTGCTTCCAATCACAACTATACAAGTGTTGCAAAGGTAGGAGACTTCACAACAACATAGCATATACAAATGTCCTATCAACTATTAGTAAATTACATAGAATACCATAGAATGATTTACACTTTTTTTCTAACAATGACCTCTAAAAACTGTACAAGTTTGCACCTCATCAATTATCCCTACATTTCCTATATGCAATTATGTATTTTTTTACTTATATGTTAACATGTGATTTATTTATTTATTTTAATGATGCTTCAAAACAAAATTATCTATAATGAACTTTTATGGATAATCGGAACCCTATCATTTTATCTAGATACAATTGTGAACTAGGCACATAGCTATCATTTTCTCTTGTCACATAATAAAATATATGACTAAACAACCCTATGATACTTATGCGTTTGAACCACCCTAGTTAATGTATTAGCTACCAACCTCAACAACCCTAAATTAAATGTTAGCTTTGGCTAAGTTAAAAAAAAATATGACCCTAAATGGTAGTATATGTACCCAATATCTTGAAATCATCATATTAAAGACATTATTTTTATTATTATTATTATTATTTTTAATCTATAACTTGCATGTCAAATGAAATATAAGCGTGCGTTTGCTATGATGTATTTGGATTTGAAGACTGGTTTGAAAGAAATAAAATTTGTTTGGTTTTGAGTTGTTGGGTTACAAACAGTGTTTGATACCTTTTTGCAAGGGCTTTAATAAAAGGCGTTAAGGGGTGTTTGATTTCGACTTAATTGACTTAATATATATATAAAAAAATTGAATTAATTAAGTCATATGAAAACTGTTTGTTTGTGACTTAATAGATAAATATGACTGAAAATATTAAGTAATAAAACTAAGGTTGTCTGCATTAAGTTATCTTTTTATTAAACATGACTTAATAAAAAAATTTAACAAACAAGCCCTAAGACTCCATGGTTTACTCACAGTTCTTTTGGTTTTCTCACATAAAAGTCAATCATGTTAGAGTGTAACTCTCTAGCCAATTATAACTTATTATATCATTTTTTAAGTTTCACAAAATTTAAAAATAATCTTCACTACTTATAAATCATTTTGACACTTCCCTCCTATTAATTTTTTAAGACTTCCTAAAATAGATTTTTAAGCAAATACAAGTAAAGAAACATTATTTACAAGTATTTGAAACACAAATAAAATTAAAAAACACTATTTAACACACACAATTAATACAATATTTAAATCACCCTTTCACCAATATATACAACCATTTAACCCAAATATACAATCTAATCAAGCTTCTAAAAAATAACATCTTATATGGTTTAGGTGGTTTTGGTTGGTTGTTTGAACTGGGTGGAATGGTGGTGTTTTGGTTTTTTTTTGGCTGATGGTGGTTTTGTGGCTTTGGGGTGTTTGTTTAAATTTTGACCTCATACATATCATCAGTCCAAAACGAAAAAGTAAAAGAACAATGAGACTCGACCATAACTATCAACTATTATGACCATTCAACATCTCAGTCAACATCAAAATAATCAACGCTTATGCCTCCGCCACTCCCCAACTCACAAACTCGCCGGCTCAACACTCCATCACAATTAAGACTCGAACAACAATAATAAATGGAAAGGCCTCGGTTGTTGAAGATTTTAAAGATCTTTAACTTTTTGAGCAAAGAATTCATCATAGTTCTATGTAAAGTACCACTTGCTAAAAGATCTTAAAGCCAAAGGATTCGAACCAAGAGGATTGCTTCCAAACTGAAATAGAATATAGATGGTTGTGTTATGTCAAGATAAGAAAGAGACCATGTTTTTTTTTGTGGATGGGTAACAAGAGAAAACACGATAAAGGGGCATGCATTTACTTATTCGTGTTATGAATGAGAAATTAGGGATTGTTAGCATTATATCCCTAAATATTATTTAGGATGTATAATAGATAATGGGGCAATTAAATTTTGCATAAAATTAACCATTGGGCCATAATTTGTACTACTCCTAGAAATTTAAAAAGTGTTTATGCTAAAATTTGTTTAATATTTGATTTTGGCTATAAGGTAAAATAGTACATTTTCAAATTTGGCTAATATTTTATTGTACCAGAGAATTATGAGATCCAAATGTATAATATATTATTGTTATGGCCTAAAGTTATTTTAATTTAAATTATTATTTATTTGTACGGTTATTATTAGAAAAAATGTATTAGAATAATATTTGCTCGCCATAAAATATAGTCACATGGTACTTGCGAATCGTATCGGCAAGTACACTCTAGTATAAATAATCATATAAATTTTTTCATATATTTTAATATATAAAATTATTTTTCTCTCTCTACATTAAAACCAAATTCAAATCCAAATCATAAACCCACTAACAAACCAAACGGGCTCTAAGTGTATGAAATGAAATGTTTTAAAATCATCAAATTAAGGGGGTGTTTCTTTTCCATTATTCCCTCTTAATGGATATAAATGTGGGCCCAAAATACTTATTACATCATAATTGGTAGACACACAAATTTCTCTGTCTCCCATTAACTTCGTTAGTTAAGACCCTCAAAGCTAACCACTTAATTTAGTAACAACCCTTAAGTCAGGTCATCAACTCTTCATTATCAGTGGCTATGTGTGAAACAAAAGTTATCAACAAGCATATGATGTTAGATGCCGATGGAGTCGTTGTTGTGTTGGAGAATGGCGTTACGATAGTGAAGTTTCGGTTATAACAACGAAAACAATCCAGGCCAAACATTCCCTTTTAGTCAAAGAACAACAAACAATCTATTTTGTTGAAACAATTATTGTCGTCTTATTTTGTTAAAGATTGCTTGCTTGCTTTGCTATTATTATATATTTGAGGAATTATCTTTATTTTTATGTGTTCATACATCTAATTTGAAAACACATCCTAAGCATGTGCTTGTATTTAATTGATATAGGCTTAAAATCATATTAAGATGTAATAAGTATTTTGAGCCCACATTTATATCCGTTAAGAAGGAAGAATTGAAAAAGAAATACCTTTTTAGTTTGATGATTTTAAAACATTTCATTTCATACACTTCATCTATTGTGGTTTATGAAAAAGTTTATAAAATAATGAAGAGATTTAAAAACTTGTAAAACTATTTCAAGCCTATGTGTCATGAAGAGGTCTAAAATGTTAAAACCTTTCATAACTAAATATCTTTGAGCATTGAGATGTTTATAAAAACTTGAAAAGATTTATAGAGATAGGTTTAATAAACAAAATGGTTTATAATTTAATGACATAACAGAAGTTTAAACATTCTAAAAGATTTATTATAGTGGATGAACAAATAATTTAAAACACTAATGTTGTTCCAGATTCTAACTTATTTTCAAAGATATGATTTTAAGCCTATATTAATTAAATGCATGCAAGTGATAAGGTTTAAAATGTACCTTTTGAGGGTCGTTTAAGCCCTTATTTGATCACTTTTGTATCCGTTATTACTTAATATCGTTCCTTTTCACTTTTTAGGTCTCTTGAAGTCAAGAATCGAGCCACTAAGACTTGAAATACAATGGGACGGGGTTCTACAAGTGACGTCCGGTGTTATCTGTGGCCGTCGCATAACTTGTGCAGGCGTGCCAAATTGCTTATTTTCAAGTACGGTCGGGCTTTAAAAGAGTAGGTCGTAAACTAGGCGGCCTAGATTTGATCAGGACGGTCAGGCGAAGGGGCCGGCGTCACAAGCACAAGGTGGCCGTCCTTAAGACTAACGTGGCCAAGCGAAACCCTAATGGCGTGACCCGGCGGCGTCACAAATCATAAGGTGGCGCCGTCGCGATTGTAATCTTATATATAGAATCCGAATTTTTTAGTTTTAGTGTGTTGTCTTTTGGAGTAAAAACCTAAACCGAACCAAAGTCTGCTTATCAGTATTTTAGGGTTCCAAACTATCTTACATCAAGATAAGTGTTTTACTTCATTAATTCAATTATGTCTTCAATTATTTGTGTGTATGCTTGCATGTTCTCCATGTCCGGCTAATTTACTTGTGTGTTTGCTTAGGGAATATGAAACTTAATTATTGAATATTGCTTGGTTGTCTCTTATCTTATTTGTTAATGATCTAGTAATGCGATAGGTCATTAGATTGTGTAATTAATGTTTGATTAATCTTTGTGAACCTTGGACTATAACACTTAGAGCGGTTGTAGGCTAAATTATCCAAAGAGTGCCTTAGAGTTAGAGTTTATAATTCCTAGAGGTTTTGTAGACGAGACCCTTTGGTAAGTTCAAAGAGTTAGGGATAAACGCATCCCTACGACTTTAGAACACACAAGCGATTAAGAATAAGGACGTGACAATTCAACCATCAATAGGAGATAATTAAGGAGTAATAAAACCTAAGTGAACTCATCTTTAAACTATCATACGAGCACACAATAATTAGACATAGACTACATACACCTTAGATTAGATAATTAGACAAGTAGAGTAATCAGTAGAAATACCAACCCCCAAATCCAAACCTCGAGATTCGGTTTCCATTTTCTAAAAACATAAAAAGATAAAAAATAATCTTCCTCAACCCCAACCTTAGCGTAGTAACTTCTCACTAGCATTCCTATTACCCAAGAGCGATATCAATACCCGTGGCTTACCCTAATACTACACTACAACGATTAGGTTCACTACCTAGGGTATTATAAAACTTGCTCGAGAAGAAAGGGAAGTTCCTTTGACCCGAGCAGTATGGCATTATCAATTTTGGCGCGGCGCCGGAATAGAATAGCTAGTTAGTAGTCCACCTCGTTTAGGTTTCTTTGCTTGATTCCAATCAAGTAAATTTTTCTTATTTTAGCTTTCTAGTGTCTATCCCCTTCTTCGTGACCTTTGTTCGTAATCACATCACTTTTCATCATGGAATGTGATAACCAACCACCAAACAACATTTTACTATCAAACAAATACCCGTTTGATTGATCTGACTTGGACAACTGACTTTTGGGAGCTTAGGAAGGTGAATAAGATGAACGTGAATGAAGAGGATAGTGCTTATTTCAATCTTTACCCCACTAAGGAAGAGGTTGCTTACCATCGATACATAATCGATAATCCCTGATCACCTATCATTAGGATATGCCCGAAGATTAGGAGAGGAAATCCTTGGAACCTAAAATCCCTTGTATGATGGGATATAGAATTGTGGACCATGCTTACATAGATACGGAATATCCCATTAATGTGATGTCATCTAGCACTTTACAATGACATTATGAATGAGCGGCTTAATATTAGGAGAGACCCTAAGTATCCAAGTGGAGTTTGCAACTTTGTGGGAAGAGTCAAGGATGTACATGTCTTTATAGGAAATTTCACCTACCTGGTTGATTTTGTGGTCCTAGAAGATATAGGATGCGTCATTGACTATAGCTTATCCCAAGTAGTGCTAGGAAAACCGTTTGTTGAAACATCTAAGATGAGCCATAACAAGTATGATGGAACGATTAGGTTTAAGGAACGAACCGATGAGATCACTTATAGGATGCCTTGGAAAACAAATGAATATGGCAATCTACCCATTTTTGAACGAGACAACATCAAAGCTTTTGAGGGCAAGGGCGATGTTGAAAAGGTTATAAATTTATGTGGGAAAGAAGGCTTTATTATAAGGATTGCTTGGCCTAGGGCCTAGATATAAGTGATGAAAATTTTGTCAACATGATAGAATTCTCATTGAGAATGCAAAACGAGACAACTTAAGAGACATTTCTGAGTCTAGCTAGAGACTCATAAATAAAGAAAAGCCGTGGGGAGGCAACCCATGCTTAGTATGCTTGTTATGTCATATATCTTTTTAGTGATTGCTTATTCTCATGTTTAAATTTGTAAAAATGCTTTATTTTGTTTTAACCTCGTCTTAATTGCATATAAAGGTATTTTACATAAAGGATAAGTGTAGGGAGGATTATACACGTTTTCAAAAGAAACGTAAACATGAGAATAGCAATTCATTAAAAGATATATATGTGTGTTTGTTAGAGTCAAATGCTTGTATCGAGTCATAATGGATGTTTTCTTAGAATTTTTCCAGTTCTAAAGATGTAAATTTTCCGAAAATGCTGACCGATTTTTGTCGGGGATAACTGGCGTGGGGTCGCAGCTTTGTGTGTCGGGAAGGAGTAAAACAACAGTTACTTTTCTCGTTTTCGAGCTACTTATAAATTTTGGAATTTTCCGGACTTAATTTTCCGGAAATTACGTAAACATCCATTCCACAAGCATTATATCCTAGTTTAGTAGAGTCTTATATATATATTATTACCGATTTCTGAAGGTTTTAGTTTGTTTTCTTCAAATAATGCGGGTTTAATTTATCAAGAAGAAGATACATAAGATTGTAAGGAGCCTTTCACGCATACATTCTTCTTGGAAAGAATTTAACCACCACTTTACGGATCTACCGAGCTAATCGGGGGTATTAGTTTCTTTAGTTTTTCATTACCTTCCATTATCATAACTTTGATACTTTCGGGGAACATTGGGGACAATGTTGATTTAAGAATGTAGGGAGGGAAAATAAGCGGGAACTTTAAACTATGCTTACCCTTGATTATTTGCTTTGTCCAATTGTATTTGTGTAATAAACCATGAGAAAATGTCAGTTAGGGTAATTTTGGCACCAAATTTAAAAATTTTCATGACATATAGGAGTGGGCCATTAGTCTTAACAAAAGCTTCTCACGGATAGGAAGTTACATGATTAGCACAAAAAAACCCTTTACCAACTAAATTCCACCCAAAATGTGAGGATCGCCCTTAGATTAGTAGGAATTAAAGCATTCATGTTTAATGCTTAGTGTGTGAACGGTATATATTAGATTCTATGTTGATCGGTTGAGCAAGCGATCTAATATAGGCCGACTTAGAACAAATGCTTATTAAGTATCAAGCGGAATTTAATACTTAATCTTAAGAAGAAGAATAATAAACATTCAACACCTCAATATTTTTATTATCTGAATACTCTTACTTGATATTAGGGTTTTACAACCTTGAAGTGTATTCGACCTTAGATATAAAACATCATTATATCTAATCTAACCTAGGACCTCCTTTTATAGACTAAGGAGTCCTTTACATATACAATCACGTAACCTACAAGATAAATATCTTTTCCATATTTATCTAATACAATAAACTAAGCCCAGATATACAAGACTAGCGGTGGTTACATATCAATATCGGTGGTTACACAATACTACGCTTGGCGGTTTGTCTAAATGTGATTACATTCTTACGTAAGGTGGTTATATCAAACTGTCAGGTGGTTCGGCACTTAAAGTAATTCTTGATGCAAGGAACCTAAAACCCAATAATCCTCCCCTAAACTTGATACATTCAAATAGAATTCTCAAGTTTCTTTTAAACTCAAAACATGAGATTGAAGGATGTAGCCAAACACTTACTTGATTTAGAATTTTCTCATACTTGACAACAAATCGTAGCTTGACCATCATAGGATTAGCGGCATCTTGATAATACCATGCTTCAACATCGGCAATAATTCACGGATACTTATTCAAGCGAGGATAATCACCTTCTACAAGCATGTGAATAACTTTTCGGCTTGCTTAAAACATGAACTCCACAAGTTTGATATAAAAACCATATTGTTACAGTACCATTGTAGAGTCCTTTCCTCGGGTTCATGTGAGTTGGTTCAAATAAAATCTTCAAATTATAATAGACCGGTCTCTCATGATAATCATTTGGATGTACTTCACCAAACTTATTCTTGTATAGTCTCCAAAGATTCATCAAATCATCTCTTGTAGTAGCCAATTGGCTGGGATACCTCCACATGTTAAGTTCAAGGAACTCTCCACATTAGGAGTTGCTAAAGGTTGGGTCTTATTGATGTTTCCACTATCTGTCGACATCTAAGCATGATAATTAGTTGGAAGCCCTTCAATCATGTCACCTTCACCACTGTGACCTCATGAGCAACACCACTAGCACTAGCTTTGAGGTAGGTGATACGATACCTGAGCTATACAATTGGTGTGCTTGATTGGTTTGAATTTGACTAGAAGTGGGTTGAGATACACTATCGGTGTTTACAAGTGTACTATCGATTGGATTGGATGTACTAAGTGGTTCATTGACTATAGGTGGGATCAAGACCTTCATCAAACTCATGATCATTGACAAAGTAAGCATATGAGGAAATAAAGGAACATCCATAATTGGTGCATTTTGTGGCTGATTCCTCATATGTGCAAAAAATTTAGGAAGCATATGATGGACTTCATACTCACGAGTATGCTCAACAGGCTCCTCTATTTGACTTTCCACTATCAGTTGAACAAACCTAGGATATAAATAGTATTTACCCTTCTTCCTAATGTTTTGTACTAGCCCCTCATATATCATCCTAGACCAATTGAACTTTCTTCCATCGAGACAAACAAATATAGCGTGCTTTTGGAAGGAAAGTCATTAAACCCTGTGGTCTTATTACTCATACACATCAATAAGGTATGAATAAGAAACTTCCATTTTTTTGAAAACAAACTCTTAAAATATTGTACCTTATCACCTCTGTGAGTATAACCTAACCTTTCCAAACCAGCAACAATCTCAACAACCGAAGATTATCAATACCATCGGCATCATCAAACTTTAAAACATCCTAATAATCTCCTCGATGAAATAGCATGCTCATCCACCCAATGATGCTAAACACTTCGACTCCAGCAACCTTTTCAAGCTTAGCATTCCTCGAGTGATGTATGTAGGCTTTAAAAATGGTTGGTGTGACAGTTAAAGCATAGTGAATAGGACTATGAACAAGGAAATCAATCATTTGATGAAACCCTTGGTCGATCATTCTTGGTGAGAATAGCAACAAGGTTATGTGTAGTGGAATACTTTTCAGCCATTGTGATTAATGATGGGTATGATGTGGGTTTGTGAATTATGCAAAGATAAGTGATTAGGGTTTATATTGGCCAATTGATGTGATTTGAGACCAAATTAATGATCCATCCATGATTTGGAAATAAATATACTTTGAAAAGTTACCAATCATTAGTATCCAACACTAATCAAAATTCTATCAGCGGTTTGGTACTATCCGTTTAGACACACCATCCATGGATACATAGTAGCACTCCACCAAACGTCGAGTTATAGCAAGTAAATCGTGTCATAATAAGAGATCTACTTAAAATATGAAGGATTACACAACCCTTTTTTTTTAAACTCAAGCTAACACACCACTCCTATGTACACAAATCCTTCATACCGCAAGTCAAAAACACAAACAAAACACGAGAAGAAAGTTATTGTTATCATTGGTTAGAAAAGGCCAGAGTGGTTCCAATGAACTATACGTGGTTTTAGTGGTTTAGCGAGAAGTCAATATGGTCAACAGGATTAATATTAGTCAATGCCAAGAAGCTCATTAACTCCTTAACCACATTTAACTTGCCCCTCATTTACTTCCATAACCCATAACTCTGCTTATATAAAGAACCTAAATCTCATATAAGCACACACCATTAAAATCAAAACCCTAATTTCTCCAAAATCCACAATCAACTTCAATCACCATGTGGAACCCGGTTGGAATAAACCGAGGAGGTTGTTGATCTAACATCCTCCTCCTCATCATCATCAAGTGAAGATACAAACCATGGCGGTTTACATCCCTCCACAAGAACCAAGACCAAGAAAATCCCCATTTCTTCCATCATCTGAAGATAATAGTGTGGTGGATCAAGTAGGCATCACGAGGACTCGATGATTCTCAGAAGACTTCAAACCCCACCTTCATCATCCCAACCCCAACCCGGGACCAAGGAAATCCACCTCCCAGGGACAGAGGTGGTTCTTGGTCTTCTGCCCAAGTTGTGGTGCTTCTTCACATATCGTAAGGGGGAAGGGAAAAGGAAAATGGAATGATGCTTTTTGGTGAAACCAGTAGATGCAAGTATGATATGACTATGTCCTTTGTGTTTCATCCTCGTATTCATCTTCATCATCTTCGTTTACATCAATCCATCCTTCCCATTTTGATCCGTAGCTTATCATGCATATCAACCAAGTGAGACGATAGTAGGAAATCATGTATATAAGTAGTCTTTTAATTTGCACTTGAAGTTTAATTGTAAGTTGTAGTACGTAAAATTTGTTTTGATGAATGAATGAACAATTAACTGCAGTACTTCTTTAGCTTCTATAATGAACTTTCTTGTATCGCAAAATGGTTAGTGGAAACGAGAAAACAAGCGATGGTTTGAACCAAACTATCGTGGTTAGAAACAAGAATAGCAAAACTAAGATACATAATACTTGATTTAATATGTATACAAACTTTTACACAACAAGTTGAGATTTAGAGATTAATCATTCCAATACTAACAACAAGGTACAAAACCTCCCAGCAAAAGCTTTGGTAGAGAAGATCGGCAACATTGAAATCGGTGTGGATTTTTACCATTTGAATCAATCTTTTCTCATTACAATCTCTAATAAAATGATGCCTTATCTCAATATGTTTAGTTCTAGAATGTAAAACAGGATTTTTAATGATGCATATTGTATTGTTATTATCAATGTAAATCTTAGTATGCATAAAGTTGTACCCAAAATCCGGCAATTGATTACGAATCCAAAGAACTTGACCCACGGCAACTAGCGTGACCACATATTAAACGGTTGTAGAATTAGCCATAATAGTTTGCTTTTACTTTGCCATGAAATAAGTCTGCTTCCAAAGCTGACATCCTCCGTTAGTAGACTTCCTATCCAAACTAGCACCGGCATAGTCACTATACGTAGGCCACCAAATCAAAGAAGAATCCTGGAGTACCAAAGGCCCGGTTTAGGGTGACCTTTAAGATACCTAAAGATCCTCTTGGCATTCGTGTGAGGTATTAGGTGTAACTTGAAATCGGCACACACACATCTCGAGAACATAATATCGGCTAGATGCATTGAGATACATCAAAGATCAATTATGGACCTGTTAACCGGATCAACAGGACTTCCATCATTAGGTAGCGGTGGTTTACGAGTCTCATTGGTGTACTAGCACTCTTCACATCTTGAAACCCAAACTTCTTCAAAACATACGCGCTACATACTTGTCTTGACTAATGAAGATACCATCAGTCCTTTGTTGAACACGTAGCCCCAAAGAAAGTGAGTTCTCATAGAACTCATCTAAAACTTATCATGCATAAGCTTCTCAAAATCTTTGCATAGCCCCTTATTGGTTGAGCCAAAGATGATGTCATCTACATAAACCCGAACCAATAAAATATCATCTTTGTGCTTTCTAATGAACAAAGTTTTATCAATCAACCCTCTTTTAAACCCATTGTCCATCAAATAAGTGAAGCGATGCACTCATATCATGCAGGAGCTTGATGCAAACCATACATAGCCTTCCTCACCACGTAAACCTTGTCGGGGATGATCGGGATCTTCAAAACCGGGAGGTTGAAAAACATAAACCTCCTCATTAATTGTGCCATACAAAAATGCACTTTTAACATCCATTTGATACACAACAAAATTCTTGAATGAAGCATAAGCTAAAAACAATCTAATAGCCTCAATTCTTGCAATTGGAGCAAACACTTCATCATAATCCGGCCTTCGGTTGTGTGTATCCTTGAGCAACCAACATGTTTCTACAACAATACCTCTTTCATCTCTTTTGTTTACGAACACCCATTTTGTCCCAATTGCCCTTTTACCATTTGGAAGATCTACCAATGTCCAAACCTCTTGAAGTTTGAGCTGAAGAAGCTCCTCTTGCATTGATTCTACCCATCCTTCTTCAGATAATGCTTCTTCAACTCTCTTGGGCTCCTTTTGAGACATAAAACAAGCAAACAGCAATTTTGCGATCTTTATGACTATTTCTTTTGTGAAGTGATCTTGCAAAGAAACCTTGCTCAAGGAAGGTTTTTGTATTCTGAACCTTGCTTCTTGTTTGAGCGGGTGTTCAAATTTCAAGTATTTGTTCCTTAGGATGAATCTTATGAATCCTTGTTGAGAATAACGGGACTTTCATGAATGACATGTTCCAAATTAGTTAAATCGGCATTAAAGAAATCATCCATGTCTTCATCATCAGTAGGAGTATCAATTTCAATCAAAGCGGGCATATCAGGATCATGTGGATACTCCTTTTCTCCAAATAGTAGCTTTATGTTGGCCTAAAGAAAGTACTATCATCGGTACTTACTGGCTGTGGTTTCACCGTCTTGGTAGTGGTAGGGTTGGCTTCGGTGTTTGCATTATAGCTATGCGTGCTTTGGTTTAGCTTAGCGTGGTTTGATGCCTTTTCTTCTTTTCAATTTCTTACATCAACAGCGAGTTATCTTTCAACAACTCATCCTTATCTTGATGATGATTAACATTGCCTCCAGTATTCAATACATCATCATCATTGGGACCTTGCTTCTCAATGATGGGTGAGCGAACTAGCTTTCCACTTTTCAAACAAATAGAACTCTTGGGAGAATCAGCTTCCTTAGAATTCATGCGCATCGAGAATCCTTTTGATACACTGCATCAACATTAGTGGAAGGTTCTGCAATGATAGGCTCATAATTCATAGATTTGGTTAGCATATCAATGTTAAACAACGATCACGGTCCTTTGGTCTCAACACTAGGAGTCTTTTCCTTTGAATTGAACATCAGATTCTCTTCAACAATTCTAGTCCTCTATTGTATACTCAAAGGATTTACTATTAGAGTAGCCTAAAAAGTATCCATCATCGGCCTTTTCTTGAAACTTGCCTAGGTAGTCTATGGTATTCAAGATAGTAACGGACACCCAAGGTTTTAGGAATGCAATCATTGGCTTCCTATCATGTAACAGCTCATAGGGGTCTTGTTATGAGGCTTTACTACCTTACTTCTATTACATGTGATTCCTACGACCGGCCAAGGTAGTTGGTAACTTTGATTAGACAACATTGTCCTGACCTCAATTAGTGTCCTATTTTCCATTCACACCATTTTGTTGTGGTGTTCTAGCAACACTAAAGCGTCTCTCTATACCTTTAACTACACATGATTCATCACGGCATTCTTAAACTTCGGTTCCATTATCACATCGATTATCTTTACCTTATGATTTACTAAATTTTTCTATAGTAATGAAACTCTTGAGGATCTCACTAGTCTCACTCTTAAGCCAAAAGTATACCCAAGAAAATCTACTATAAGTGATAACTAGGCATATCGCTTATGGTTCAAACTTTTAACAAAGGTAGGTCCAAATAAGTCCATATGAAGCATAAGCAATTGGTTGTGTGTAATGGTGTTGAGCAGTTTTGTCTTACAAGAAGCTCTATGTTGTTTTCCTTTTTGACAAGCCAACACATTCCTTACACTCAAAACCTTAGAAGGTAACCCTCTCACTAAGTTGCCTTTTACGAGTTTATTGATTGTTTTGTAATTGAGGTGACCTAATCTTCTATGCCATAACTTAGACTCATCCCCAGATGCTTTAGCAAACAAACATATTAAGGACCTATTTGGAAGGACATCTTTAAGATCAAAACAATATATATTCTCCTTCCTAAGTACCATAAGTTGTATAAACTTCTCATCAGGCATCTTAAACTCGGGAGACAACACCACACACTCAGTTTCACCAAAAAGTACCCAGGTTTTCTTATCACACATTTGAGAAACGAATGGATTGTACTTAAGTCCTGTACCAAATAGACCTTTTCAAAGTCTAAATTCCACTTTTCGATTGTGCCTCTTCCAAGTATCTTTCCTCCCTTTGGATCATTTCCAAATGCCACATATCCTTCATCAAAAGATTCAAAATCTTCAGTTGCTCCATCCCAAGTCATGTGCCCAGAGCAACCACTATCAAAATCTCCTTTATCTTTTAGCTCATCTTGTAGATGCCACATGAAATTAAACAAGTTAGTTCCTTTTGTGGACCCAATACCGACTTGGGTGCATACACAACATCAATATAATCAAATTTGTTTAGGTCCATTGATGCACAGTTGACATGATGTAAAACCTTGGTCTTAGGCTTCCATTCCAACTTCTTTGAGGCCCTTAACATAAAATGATTTCCAACCCTTTGTATCGGTTATCACCTTTGGAATTTTTAAAACTTCGTGTTTTACGGGGTGATTTTGGCTTAGCGATGGTGTGATTTTGCTTAATTTGTGTTTACACTTTGCTTAGCGGTGGTGGGAACCATTTTGGAGCGGTGACAATTGATTTTGTATTCCCATTCCTCATTAACTTGCTCTAGGAATCATGTTTCTTTTAGGATGAGGGTTTGTTTTCTTTGAAAAGTTTTGGTGATTTACCCTCCTCTATTGATTCCAAACTTGTGGTTACGTTTTATAACAATTTCTCTGTAAATACTACCACATGAAAACAAGCCTTTTAACACATTTAAACTCATTGCCTAACCTATTTGAAATTAGTCCATTGAAGTTTCTCTGGTTTCCCCTATGTATATATCTTTTAAGCTGTTCCATAGGTACTTCCTTGTACTCTACTACTTTCTTAGCAATTTGAGCTCCAAATCTAGGCACAAGGTTGGCTTGCTTAGTTTCAACTTTCTTAAGAGTTTAAATCTTCTCGGTAGTTGATACATCTCTATCTTCCTCAGAATCTGATTCCCAATCTTCAATGATGGGTGCATCATATGACTTATCAGAACCTATCTTAGGTGATTCATTCTTTTTGGTCTCACCTCACAGTTTGTGGAAACTAAATTCCTTTAAATGAGAGCTCTTTTGGGGGTGGTGCATGTTGCATAAGAGTAGGTGGTGGCATATCATTGTAGCCAAGGAAAGTTCCATCCTTGAACAATTTTTGACTATGGTTTATTTACTAGATCGAAGCATATTGTGTTTTGCAATCCAACAACATGTTTTTCTTTTTCTTTTAGGGCTTCTACTTTTACACTCTCTGACTTGTTCTATTTTCTCTTTAAGCATCTTAATCTCCCACATCCTTAAGATCAATTTCTCCACCTATTATATTAATTTTATCAACATACTCAAACTCACATTTGATCTGATGGTAAGCCTCTCTTCCACACTTTCTAGACCAACTCTATAACCTAGGTTGTCCATAGGCGGTCTTTCTACTTCTTTCTTAAACTCTTGATAGCTTTTGAGATTCTAAGTTATCTTGACATGACTTAAAGAACAAGTAGACTCATTAGATACCTCGAATCTGAACCCGAGAAGATGAAGCATAAGCCATAAGAGCAAAGTTATGCTCTTTTGAAGCTTCAACAAGAAAAATTTGTATTTGGTCCTTCTTCTTTCATCACTCGGTCATAATCACCAAGACCATCTGAGCCATCTTTGAAGAAGGGAGCGGGGCTCTTGATGGTGTTCTTGATGCCTTCATCCTCTTAGGTGCTTTCGACATTCTCTTGCAAAGTGACCCTTCTTCTTGCGATTAAAGCATTCCATCTTGCTTTTGTCAAATCGACTCTTCTTTTACCATCATGCTTGACTGTCTTCCGGTCCTTCTCGCTTCCTTGCTTGTAGAGTCAACATTGCCATTTGCCATTGAAGATTAATCTCCTCAAGATCATCTGGATCAATTTGATCTAGATCTTGATTCAAAGCGATAACAACGGTAGTTAAATCACCCGAGCACAAATTGCACCATCAGCGACATTATCACTAACGGTGGTATTGTTTGCAATAGCCGTGGTTATACCATAGCGGCCGGCGGATACATCTTGTGAAGTCTTGTGACTAGTGGAAACAAAGAAAGGTTTGATGAGCGAGAAGATGCACGGCAATGTTATTCTCGACTCTATACCTTCAAGTTGTTAGATTGTCGAGTCATCTTTTCAAAGTCATCCTTGTTCCTCCCACAACTTGATATGCACGGCCCGGTCGGGTGATAAACTTCGATGAACTTTAGATTAATATCTTCTTGAGCAACTTTGTAGTCCACCTTGACTTCAATTGGGTGATAAGCTTTTGAAGTCTGTTATAGGTGCCATCTAGTTTTCTCCCCTCAAGCGGTGAAGTTTTCGTGATGCTTGAGCATATTCTTCCTGATTTCTTTGTGGCTTCATTACCGGTAAACCTTGTCTCAAGAGCATCGGTAACTCTTTAGCGAGACTCATATTGTTCAAAATCCAAAGCATATTCATTAGGTATTCCCATATAGAGAATACTATGAGCTTTAATCTCCATCTTTCTCTTAGCCTTGTCAATCTCACTAACAATGGCTATTTCTTTGCCATCTTCACCCTTCTTAGGAAGAGTATCACCTTTTTCCACAACATCCCAGAGAGCATAATCAATCATGCGAATATATTGCCTTATTCATCCTCGGTTGGTACTCACCATGCTTGAGCATGGGCACCTTTAGTAGTAACCATGTGTGTTTACCGTCGGACATCTTATCTTACTTGTTCAAAACTTAACTTGACCTCTTCTTGATTACAGTTTCTAGATCACAAGCTTTGATACCATTTGTTGATCAGTTGAACAAAGCGATCTAATAGAAGCTGACTTAGAACAAATGCTTATTAAATTATCACATGAATTTAATACTTAATCTTAAGAAGAAGAACAAATAAACATTCAACACCTCAATATTTTTATTAATACGAATACTCTTATGATATTAGGGTTTTACAACCTTGAAGTGTATCGACCTTAGATATAAAACAATCGTATATCTAATCTAACCTAGGACCTCCTTTTATAGACTAAGGAGTCCTTTACATTATACAATCGTAACCTACAAGATAAATATCTTTTCCATATTTATCTAATACAATAAACTAATGAGACTATACAAGACTAGCGGTGGTTACATATTAATACGGTGGTTTACACAATACTACTAGCAGCGGTTTGTCTTCATTGCGATTACATTCTTACATGCGTGGTTATATCAAACTGTCCGAGTAGTTCGGCACTTAAAGTAATTCTTGATTCAAGGAACCTAAAACCCAACATTCTAGAACTTGTTTTGTGATGCATTCGAGATCGCTAGTGAGACTACACTTGTGTAGTTAGGAATAACTAAATGATAAGAGGTACTAGGATAACCCTTGTTTGATACGTAATATAATTACTT